>CM055118.1:635241889-635579389 GCA_029206835.1 Rana muscosa | reverse complement strand
AATCTCTGTTGAAGTGGTGGATCTAGGTTGGCCTGCCCCTTTGTCACTTCATAATATGATATGTGACTAAAGCTGGCAATAAATTCATAGTTTGTTTTGTTTTTTTGTGCAGCCTGGGCCAGAAAGAAAAAGAAACCACTAACAGATTCCTCTATCCATGCTCTACAGTACGGATGCACATATTTCCTGGTGCAGCTATTGTACTTTGATAGTCAGTGCCAGAAGCTGTCAGAATACCTGAAAAGTGACAGTATTGGATGAAACCGTTGTTTGCTAGAAAAATATTTAAGAGGGTGCCACCTACAGAACTCTGCAGCCCAAGTTAAAATTGCCAAGGCCATGAAGCAAAAAACTGTGGCATGTGCACAAACCTGTTCCGGCTGTACTGTTAGAATTCCAGTGGGTGGCCAGGGGGTGGTAAAACAGCCCTGCCTCCAGTGTGAAAGAGCCCTTAATTTCCTGATATTCATATTTCTTTCAGGTTAGGATATCAGAAAGTATTGAAGCTCTAAACAGCCAGGTAAATAACATTTCAATACAAGGTCACCATTGGCAGCTGCCATATTTATATTTGCGAGGGCATGCCAGTCTCAAAAGAAACAGTGGTCAGGATTAAGTAGAATAAATTAGCATGGGTCCAAATTACATCTACCTAATCACTTTGGTAATAGCAACATAGCAAAAAGTGTAATTTACAATATTTATTCCTTATCTGTAAGGCATTCATATGCTAAATTATGTAAGCAAGGTTAATCTTTATCATTTAGAGCCTCCTTTGTTTGAAATATATAACTATCTGATGGCTACTAGTGATGAGCCGAACACCCCCGGGTTCGGTTCGCACCAGAACCCGCGAACGGACCGAAAGTTCGCACGAACTTTAGAACCCTATTAAATACAATGGATGCGAACGTTAGAAATCGAAAGTGCTAATTATAACGACTATTATGCATGTTATTGTCCTAAAAAGGGTTTGGGAACCCGGGTTCTGCACCAGGGGACATGTATCAATGCAAAAATAAGTTTTAAAAACTGCCGTTTTTCGGGAGCAGTCATTTTAATGATGCATAAAGTGAAAAAAAAAAGTCAAATATTCCTTTAAATATCATACCTGGGGGGTGTCTAAAGTATGCCTGTGAAGTGCCACGTGTTTCCCGTGTTTAGAACTGTCCCTGCACAAAATTACATTTCTAAAGGAAAAAAAGCCATTTAAAACTGCTTGCGGCTTTAATGTAATGTCTGGTCCCGGCAATATGGATGAAAATCTTTAAGAAAAATGGCATAGCTACCCCATCACACCCCCCCCCCCCCACCCCAGCCCATTAACAGACCCTTTGGGTCTTGTATGGATATTAAGGGGAACCCCGCACACAAAATAAAAAAGGCCCTATATACTCTGAACAGCCGTATACAGGCGGTGCATACAAGACAGGGACTGTAGGCTTGTTCTTATGTAGAATCTGTTTGTAATTTTGAACAGGTACATTGTTTAAGTGTAGCTCCAGCCCAAAAATCTATTTTTAAGCTTTTTGGAAAACATAGGGAAGGGTTATCACCCCTGTAACATTTGTTTTGCTGTCTGTGCAGTGTGCACCTGTTCAGAACAGTTCACCTCACTTTCCGTCCTAATGACAAATGTTTTTTGAAAATTTGGGGTTTTTATTGAAACAAGAATTGGTGATAAAGCATCAGTGGAGAGGAGACACTTTTTTTCCCATATTAACTCTTACAGGAGAGAATTTGCCTTCCTAGGGGTAGATTTCCTCTCACTTCCTGTTGTATCCTTCCGTTTGCAAGGAGGAGTCGTTTGTAAGTTGGATGTTTGAAAGTAGGGGCCTGCCGTATATACTCAGCTGAAATTTGCCCATTACATGTTGGTGTTGCCACAACACTGTGAGCCCTCACAGTTACTCTTGGTGGGCGCATGAATGGGCCCTGCTGTGAATTATTAGATCAAGAATTGTAATTGCATGCCCCTGTTGAACAGGGGCTGAAAAATTGGGCCTTTGGTGGTGGTGGTGTGTCAGGGAAATTCCCCGTCTGTTGTCACCAATCTGCGCTCAGTGCGCATGCGCGGCGAAACGGCTCATCGGCGCATGCGCGTGCGCGGCGGGACGGCGCTTCGGCGTGCTCGGGTGCGCGCACCGGCGCAACGACGAATGCGCGTGCGCAATAGCTCGCCAATGGGATTACAGGCGGGCCTATTTAAACAGACGCAGTAACACTATCTGGTTGCTGGTTTGTCAGCTTTGCTGTGTTCTTGTGCCTGAAATCAAGTTGAAGTTCTCCTGCTGTGACCCGGACCGGATTTAACTACGCTTCTGCTTCTCCTGAACCTGACCCCTTGGCTTGCTAAACGGACTTCTGCCTCTCTCCTTGTGCTTGACCCTCGGCCTGTGACCCGGATCTGCTGCCTGTCTCCAGCCCTCTACCTTCTGCCTGTACCCTGGACTTCTTGCTTAACCCAACTAGTCTGGTGCTTTCTGCTAAAATCCTAATCGGACTTGTGCCCTTGCTACTGTTTGCTGTTTGACCCTGTCTACCCTTGGTGTTTGACTCCCGGCCTGCTCTTCAGACTCAGCCCTGCTAGATTCTTCAGCAAGACACTTCTACCTGCTGGTGGCCAGTGCTCCCTTGTGCTGTCCTCTCCCTGTCTCACCTCCAGGGGGCGGAGTGCGCTTGGGTGCAAGGGTGAACCACTCTCGGCATCTCGGCCTCGGTAAGTACTTAGCCTGATAGTACAAACCAGCCAGATGTCTGAGGCCGACAGAGTGCGTTCCCCATTTGACACCCTCTGCCAGCAGGTCTCCACCTTAACGGACACCGTCCAAAGGCTCCAAGAGGGATACACTCAGATTGATGGCCGTCTTCAACAGCTCACTGGTCTCCTGGGACCAGCCCCTTCAGCTGCCACCTCTGCCAACACTGCCACCAACTCCCAAGTACCTACGAGTTCTACAGTAGTGATGGCCACCCCTGAACCCAGGGTCCCTATTCCGGAACGTTTTTCGGGTGTCCGCAAAAAATACCGGGCCTTTAAAAACGCCTGCTCCCTCTACCTTGCCCTCCAACCAAGGACCTTCTCTTCGGAAGCAGTAAAAGTGGGGTTTATCATCTCTCTCTTAACGGATGACCCTCAAGCCTGGGCCCATGGCCTGATGGAGCAACAGAGCCCCATATTGGACTCAGTAGAGACATTTTTTGAAAATATGGCTCAACTATACGATGATCCCCAGCGATCAGCCACGGCCGAGTCCGTCCTCCATAGCCTAACTCAGGGGAGAAGACCGGTGGAAGACTATACGTCGGAATTTAGGAAATGGTCCGCCGACACCAAATGGAATGAGGCGGCCCTCAGATACCAATACCGCCAGGGACTATCTGAGACGCTCAAGGACGAGCTGGCCAGGATCGAAACCCCCACTACCTTGGAGAACCTGATCCAATCCGCCATACAACTCGATAGGCGTCTGCGTGAACGACGGGCGGAGTGATTTCAATCTCCTCGTCCCAACTGGCCTCCATCCAGGACTGTACCTCACTACCCACCAACCTCTGTGCCTGCAGTCACACCTCTTCCTGAGCCAGAACCCATGCAGCTTGGGTTGGTTCGGGCTCCCCTGACTCCTGAGGAAAAACAGCGAAGGCGCCAGGCCAACCTGTGCCTATACTGCGGGGGTGCCGGCCACTTCCTCCTCAACTGCCCCGTAAGACCTAGTAAGTCTATCTCTAAAGACACTTTAAACTATCAACTCTTTGACAACCCTCAGTCTTATGTCATTCTCTTTGTGTCTCTACAGCTGCCGGAAGGGGCAATCCGCCTCCCGGCAATTATTGATTCCAGAGCCTGCAGCTGCTTCTTGGACTCTGCTTTAGCCTCAAGATTCCATGTCCCCACTCAACCTAAGGACCACTGCCTTCAGATCCACCTGGCGGATGGGTCCTTGCCCCGTTCAGGGCTGATCACGCTGGAAACCAAACCTATCCTTGCCATCTCTGACTCGGGTCACCAAGAACTTCTCCGGTTAGACCTCATTCCTTCCCCGATGTTCCCCATCATCCTGGGCCTTCCCTGGCTACAGGCACACGAGCCCCTCATAAATTGGGTGAAGAAAGAGGTTAGCTTCACCTCCTCCTATTGTTCCCAGAACTGTCTTGCCTCTGCCTCTACGGCCTGCGCTTCCATGATTGCCAAGCCGGACAACCTACAGCATGTTCCTTCAGTCTACCTAGAATTCCGGGACGTGTTCGATAAGCAGCAAGCCGACCATCTACCACCTCATCGGCCCTATGATTGCCCTATCGATCTCTTGCCGGGCTCTAAAATTCCGTTCGGACGTATCTTTCCGTTGTCCGAAACCGAGTTGAAAGCCCTCAAGGCTTATATTGATGAAAACCTCCAGAAAAGATTTATTCGCCCTTCCTCCTCTCCAGCCGGTGCAGGAATCTTCTTTGTGGAAAAGAAGGACGGGTCCTTAAGACCCTGTATCGATTACCGGGACCTAAACAAGATAACCATTAAGAACAGGTACCCACTACCCCTTATTCCGGAGCTATTTCAGCGCTTCCGATCTGCTCGGGTCTTTTCTAAGCTGGATCTACGGGGGGCCTACAATCTTATCAGGATCAGGGCCGGAGACGAGTGGAAAACCGCCTTCAGATCTCGTTTCGGACACTTTGAGTATTCGGTCATGCCGTTCGGACTTTGTAATGCTCCAGCCACCTTCCAACACCTAGTCAACGATATTTTCAGACAGCACCTTGACGACTTCTTAGTAGTGTACCTGGACGATATCCTCATCTTTTCCACCAACATCGAACTCCACCGGGCTCATGTCATGAAGGTCCTCACCATCCTTCGGAAGCACAAACTCTACCTCAAAGCTGAGAAATGCGAGTTCGAAAAGACCACCGTACAGTTCCTCGGCTTTATCATTTCCATCGATGGGGTCGCGATGGACCCGCAGAAGGTGAAGGCCATCCAGGACTGGCCAGCCCCAACCGACAAGAAGGGGGTACAGCGGTTTATAGGCTTCGCCAACTTCTATAGGAGATTCATCGTGGGCTTTTCCTCCATTGTAGCCCCAATAACCCAACTTACCCGGCAAAATAACCGTTTTCACTGGTCTCCAGTAAGCTCAAGAGGCCTTCTCCAGCCACTGCAGCATGGCCAACATTGAGTTCTACCTGGTGGGCATGTCACATATAAGGCGGTTCTTTCCTGGCCTGCCTCAGGACATCCTGTAAGCCCGGGTACCTGCCCAAGAACCGCTGCACCACCAGGTTAAGGACGTGAGTCACACAGGGCACATGGGTCAGTTGTCCCTGTCGGAGGGCGGAGAGGAGGTTGGTGCCATTGTCGCAAACCACCATTCCTGGCTTAAGCTGGCGTGGCGTCAACCACCTCTCGGCCTGCCCCTGCAGAGCAGACAGAACCTCTGCCCCAGTGTGGCTCCTGTCCCCCAAACACACCAGCGCAAGCACGGCATGGCATCTTTTTGCCTGCGTACTTGCGTAGCCCCTTGAACACCTACGGAGCACCGCTGGTTCTGAGGACAAAGCACAGGAAGAGGCCATGGAGGAAGAAGAAGAGGAGGGGGTGGAGGAGAGAGGTGTGTTACAACCAGTAGTAGCATTTTGGAGGCGTGGCGGCGGAACAACCTCCAACACTACTGCACCTTGTCCTGCATCCTTCCCAGCTGCCAAAAGAGTGACCCAATGGGCCGTGAAAGAAAGGTAACGTCCCTGTCCATGCCTGCTGGACCATGAGTCAGCGGTAATATGCACCTTACCGCTGACCGCCCTGTCCAGCGAGGCCTAGACATTGCCTTCCACATGCCGGTAGAGAGCCGGAATCGCCTTCCGTGAGAAAAAGTGGCGTTTGGGAACCTGCCACTGAGGAACCGCACATTGCACAAATTCACGGAAGGGGGCCGAGTCTACCAACTGAAAAGGCAGCAGTTGAAGCGCTAGCAATTTAGCCAAGCTAGCCATTCAACCGCTGGGCATGTGGATGGCTGGGAGTGAACTTCTTTTGACGGTCCAGCAGCTGGGGCAGGGAAATTTGCCTGCTAGAATGGGACGTCGGTGTACTGCTAGCAGAGTGCCCGCAAGTACTTGGCTGTGACACACCTAATTCTACACCTTCATTCCTCTCAGTGCAGGTTTCAGAGAGGACTGAAGGTATAGTGGGGTTGGAGATCCCAGCTGATGCGGTGCAAGGAGAGGTCCGCTTTGTTCTTTGGTGTGGGTCTTTAAGGTAGGCTTGCCAACGAGCTGCATGGCAGGTCAACATATGTCTGGTCAAGCATGTGGTGCCCAAGCGGGCGAGGTTTTGGCCACGCGATATACGCTTGAGACACATGTTGCAAACAGCAGCTGTGTGATCTGATGCACTCGACTCAAAAAAGGCCCACACCAAAGAACGTTTTGAATTACGGGCAGAGGCAGCGCCCTGCACAGGCGGAG
The DNA here is from genome assembly GCA_029206835.1 of Rana muscosa. Lineage (NCBI taxonomy): Eukaryota > Metazoa > Chordata > Amphibia > Anura > Ranidae > Rana > Rana muscosa. Next base: position 635,572,921 of record CM055118.1, on the reverse strand, counting down.
CTCTGCGGTGTGATTCCGTCGGTGTGCTGCCCTTACGCTGGCCCCCCGAGGGCATCCTGCCTCGTTGGAGATGTGCCTCATCCTCCTCCTCCTCCTCCTCTCTCCTATTAGGCACCCACGTGGAGTCAGTGACCTCATCATCCCCTCCCTCCTCATCACTGGAGCCAATCTGGCAGTATGCTGCAGCTGCTGGAACATGACTGCCAGATTGGTGTCCTTCTTGAGCATCCCCTCTCTCTGCTCTCATGCTACTGCCTTCCTCTAGCTGGGTATCATCATCAGACCCTTCGAAACGCTGGGCATCCTCCTGGAGCATGTACCCAACACTGTGATCAAACAGTTCGGGGCGACTCCTCAGGAGGACATGGTTGGTCTAGGGAAGGAGTGACTGATGATGACATTGATACCAGGGAAGAGGACGCTTTGGCAGCTGCTATGCCAGTACCCTGAGCCTGGGTGAGAGAGGATGAGGAGGATGAGGAGGGCTTGGTCATCCACTCTACCAAGTCTTCGGCATGATGCGGCTCAATACGTCCAGCTGCCGAAAAGAAGGACAAGCGTGTCCCATGGCCACGTGCTGATGGCGATGCACCGCGTCCACGACCAGCACTGTTGTCTCTAGACACAGAGCCTGCTTGCCCTCTTTTATTGGCTCCTGACTGTCTGCCTCTCCTTGTTTGCCTTCCAGACATTCTAATGGCATGCAGGGAGATGGGAAAACCAGCAATAAGGCCTAGCTTCAGGAGTATATTTTGCAGGAATCACACTACGCCTGCTGTAAGTGCTGCAAATGCCTGTTGGTGTAACACACCAGGAAAACACAGCAATACAGGCTAACTTCAGGTGTATAATGTGCAGGAGGCACACTCCGCCCGCTGTAAGTGCTGAAAATGCCTGTTGGTGTAACACACCAGGAAAACACAGCAATACGGGCTAACTTCAGGTGTATAATGTGCAGGAGGCACACTCCGCCCGCTGTAAGTGCTAGAAAATGCCTGTTGGTGTAACACACCAGGAAAACACAGCAATACGGGCTAACTTCAGGTGTAATATGATCAGGAGGCACACTCCGCCCGCTGTAACTGCTGCAAATGCCTGTTGGTGTAACACCAGGAAAACACAGCAATACAGGCTAACTTCGGTGTATAATGTGCAGGAGGCACACTCCGCCCGCTGTAAGTGCTGCAAATGCCTGTTGGTGTAGCACACCAGGAAAACACAGCAATACGGGCTAACTTCAGGTGTATAATGTGCAGGAGGCACACTCCGCCCGCTGTAAGTGCTGCAAATGCCTGTTGGTGTAACACACCAGGAAAACACAGCAATACGGGCTAACTTCAGGTGTAATATGATCAGGAGGCACACTCCGCCCGCTGTAAGTGCTGCAAATGCCTGTTGGTGTAACACCAGGAAAACACAGCAATACAGGCTAACTTCAGGTGTATAATGTGCAGGAGGCACACTCCGCCCGCTGTAAGTGCTGCAAATGCCTGTTGGTGTAACACACCAGGAAAACACAGCAATACAGGCTAACTTCAGGTGTAATATGATCAGGAGGCACACTCCGCCCATTGTAAGTGCTGCAAAGGCCTGTTGGTGTAACACACCAGGAAAACACAGCAATACGGGCTAACTTCAGGTGTAATATGATCAGGAGGCACACTCCGCCCGCTGTAAGTGCTGCAAATGCCTGTTGGTGTAACACACCAGGAAAACACAGCAATACGGGCTAACTTCAGGTGTAATATGATCAGGAGGCACACTCCGCCCGCTGTAAGTGCTGCAAATGCCTGTTGGTGTAACACCAGGAAAACACAGCAATACAGGCTAACTTCAGGTGTATAATGTGCAGGAGGCACACTCTGCCCGCTGTAAGTGCTGCAAATGCCTGTTGGTGTAACACACCAGGAAAACACAGCAATACGGGCTAACTTCAGGTGTATAATGTGCAGGAGGCACACTCCACCCGCTGTAAGTGCTGCAAATGCCTGTTGGTGTAACACACCAGGAAAACACAGCAATACGGGCTAACTTCAGGTGTAATATGATCAGGAGGCACACTCCGCCCGCTGTAAGTGCTGCAAATGCCTGTTGGTGTAACACACCAGGAAAACACAGCAATACGGGCTAACTTCAGGTGTAATATGATCAGGAGGCACACTCCGCCCGCTGTAAGTGCTGCAAATGCCTGTTGGTGTAACACACCAGGAAAACACAGCAATACAGGCTAACTTCAGGTGTATAATGTGCAGGAGGCACACTCCGCCCGCTGTAAGTGCTGCAAAGGCCTGTTGGTGTAACACACCAGGAAAACACAGCAATACGGGCTAACTTCAGGTGTAATATGATCAGGAGGCACACTCCGCCCGCTGTAAGTGCTGCAAATGCCTGTTGGTGTAACACACCAGGAAAACACAGCAATACGGGCTAACTTCAGGTGTAATATGATCAGGAGGCACACTCCGCCCGCTGTAAGTGCTGCAAATGCCTGTTGGTGTAACACCAGGAAAACACAGCAATACAGGCTAACTTCAGGTGTATAATGTGCAGGAGGCACACTCCGCCCGCTGTAAGTGCTGCAAATGCCTGTTGGTGTAACACACCAGGAAAACACAGCAATACGGGCTAACTTCAGGTGTATAATGTGCAGGAGGCACACTCCGCCCGCTGTAAGTGCTGCAAATGCCTGTTGGTGTAACACACCAGGAAAACACAGCAATACGGGCTAACTTCAGGTGTAATATGATCAGGAGGCACACTCCGCCCGCTGTAAGTGCTGCAAATGCCTGTTGGTGTAACACACCAGGAAAACACAGCAATATGGGCTAACTTCAGGTGTAATATGATCAGGAGGCACACTCCGCCCGCTGTAAGTGCTGCAAATGCCTGTTGGTGTAACACCAGGAAATTACAGCAATACAGGCTAACTTCAGGTGTATAATGTGCAGGAGGCACACTCCGCCCGCTGTAAGTGCTGCAAATGCCTGTTGGTGTAACACACCAGGAAAACACAGCAATACGGGCTAACTTCAGGTGTATAATGTGCAGGAGGCACACTCCGCCCGCTGTAAGTGCTGCAAATGCCTGTTGGTGTAACACACCAGGAAAACACAGCAATACGGGCTAACTTCAGGTGTAATATGATCAGGAGGCACACTCCACCCGCTGTAAGTGCTGCAAATGCCTGTTGGTGTAACACCAGGAAAACACAGCAATACAGGCTAACTTCAGGTGTATAATGTGCAGGAGGCACACTCCGCCCGCTGTAAGTGCTGCAAATGCCTGTTGGTGTAACACACCAGGAAAACACAGCAATACAGGCTAACTTCAGGTGTAATATGATCAGGAGGCACACTCCGCCCGCTGTAAGTGCTGCAAATGCCTGTTGGTGTAACACCAGGAAAACACAGCAATACAGGCTAACTTCAGGTGTATAATGTGCAGGAGGCACACTCCGCCCGCTGTAAGTGCTGCAAATGCCTGTTGGTGTAACACACCAGGAAAACACAGCAATACGGGCTAACTTCAGGTGTATAATGTGCAGGAGGCACACTCCGCCCGCTGTAAGTGCTGCAAATGCCTGTTGGTGTAACACACCAGGAAAACACAGCAATACGGGCTAACTTCAGGTGTAATATGATCAGGAGGCACACTCCGCCCGCTGTAAGTGCTGCAAATGCCTGTTGGTGTAACACACCAGGAAAACACAGCAATACGGGCTAACTTCAGGTGTAATATGATCAGGAGGCACACTCCGCCCGCTGTAAGTGCTGCAAATGCCTGTTGGTGTAACACCAGGAAAACACAGCAATACAGGCTAACTTCAGGTGTATAATGTGCAGGAGGCACACTCCGCCCGCTGTAAGTGCTGCAAATGCCTGTTGGTGTAACACACCAGGAAAACACAGCAATACGGGCTAACTTCAGGTGTATAATGTGCAGGAGGCACACTCCGCCCGCTGTAAGTGCTGCAAATGCCTGTTGGTGTAACACACCAGGAAAACACAGCAATACGGGCTAACTTCAGGTGTAATATGATCAGGAGGCACACTCCACCCGCTGTAAGTGCTGCAAATGCCTGTTGGTGTAACACCAGGAAAACACAGCAATACAGGCTAACTTCAGGTGTATAATGTGCAGGAGGCACACTCCGCCCGCTGTAAGTGCTGCAAATGCCTGTTGGTGTAACACACCAGGAAAACACAGCAATACAGGCTAACTTCAGGTGTAATATGATCAGGAGGCACACTCCGCCCGCTGTAAGTGCTGCAAATGCCTGTTGGTGTAACACCAGGAAAACACAGCAATACAGGCTAACTTCAGGTGTATAATGTGCAGGAGGCACACTCCGCCCGCTGTAAGTGCTGCAAATGCCTGTTGGTGTAACACACCAGGAAAACACAGCAATACGGGCTAACTTCAGGTGTATAATGTGCAGGAGGCACACTCCGCCCGCTGTAAGTGCTGCAAATGCCTGTTGGTGTAACACACCAGGAAAACACAGCAATACGGGCTAACTTCAGGTGTAATATGATCAGGAGGCACACTCCACCCGCTGTAAGTGCTGCAAATGCCTGTTGGTGTAACACCAGGAAAACACAGCAATACAGGCTAACTTCAGGTGTATAATGTGCAGGAGGCACACTCCGCCCGCTGTAAGTGCTGCAAATGCCTGTTGGTGTAACACACCAGGAAAACACAGCAATACAGGCTAACTTCAGGTGTAATATGATCAGGAGGCACACTCCGCCCGCTGTAAGTGCTGCAAATGCCTGTTGGTGTAACACCAGGAAAACACAGCAATACAGGCTAACTTCAGGTGTATAATGTGCAGGAGGCACACTCCGCCCGCTGTAAGTGCTGCAAATGCCTGTTGGTGTAACACACCAGGAAAACACAGCAATACGGGCTAACTTCAGGTGTATAATGTGCAGGAGGCACACTCCGCCCGCTGTAAGTGCTGCAAAGGCCTGTTGGTGTAACACACCAGGAAAACACAGCAATACGGGCTAACTTCAGGTGTAATATGATCAGGAGGCACACTCCGCCCGCTGTAAGTGCTGCAAATGCCTGTTGGTGTAACACCAGGAAAACACAGCAATACAGGCTAACTTCAGGTGTATAATGTGCAGGAGGCACACTCCGCCCGCTGTAAGTGCTGCAAATGCCTGTTGGTGTAACACACCAGGAAAACACAGCAATACGGGCTAACTTCAGGTGTAATATGATCAGGAGGCACACTCCACCCGCTGTAAGTGCTGCAAATGCCTGTTGGTGTAACACCAGGAAAACACAGCAATACAGGCTAACTTCAGGTGTATAATGTGCAGGAGGCACACTCCGCCCGCTGTAAGTGCTGCAAATGCCTGTTGGTGTAACACACCAGGAAAACACAGCAATACAGGCTAACTTCAGGTGTAATATGATCAGGAGGCACACTCCACCCGCTGTAAGTGCTGCAAATGCCTGTTGGTGTAACACCAGGAAAACACAGCAATACAGGCTAACTTCAGGTGTATAATGTGCAGGAGGCACACTCCGCCCGCTGTAAGTGCTGCAAATGCCTGTTGGTGTAACACACCAGGAAAACACAGCAATACGGGCTAACTTCAGGTGTATAATGTGCAGGAGGCACACTCCGCCCGCTGTAAGTGCTGCAAAGGCCTGTTGGTGTAACACACCAGGAAAATACAGCAATACGGGCTAACTTCAGGTGTAATATGATCAGGAGGCACACTCCGCCCGCTGTAAGTGCTGCAAATGCCTGTTGGTGTAACACCAGGAAAACACAGCAATACAGGCTAACTTCAGGTGTATAATGTGCAGGAGGCACACTCCACCCGCTGTAAGTGCTGCAAATGCCTGTTGGTGTAACACACCAGGAAAACACAGCAATACGGGCTAACTTCAGGTGTAATATGATCAGGAGGCACACTCCGCCCGCTGTAAGTGCTGCAAATGCCTGTTGGTGTAACACCAGGAAAACACAGCAATACAGGCTAACTTCAGGTGTATAATGTGCAGGAGGCACACTCCGCCCGCTGTTAGTGCTACAAATGCCTTTTGGTGTAACACACCAGGAAAACACAGCAATATGGGCTAACTTCAGGTGTATAATGTGCAGGAGGCACACTCCGCCTGCTGTAAGTGCTGCAAATGCCTGTTGGTGTAACACACCAGGAAAACACAGCAATACGGGATAACTTCAGGTGTATAATGTGCAGGAGGCACACTCCGCCTGCTGTTAGTGCTGCAAATGCCTGTTGGTGTAACACACCAGGAAAACACAGCAATATGGGCTAACTTCAGGTGTATAATGTGCAGGAGGCTTAGCAACAATGACACTGACACTGTCCCCTGCCTATCCTTCTCTCTCCCTGCACACAAGGTTTATCAAAGAATATGACACTGACACTCTCCCTGCCTATCCTTCTCTCTCCCTGCACACAAGGTTTAGCAAAGAATGTGACACTGACACTGTCCCCTGCCTATCCTTCTCTCTCCCTGCACACAAGGTTTATCAAAGAATATGACACTGACACTCTCCCTGCCTATCCTTCTCTCTCCCTGCACACAAGGTTTAGCAAAGAATGTGACACTGACACTGTCCCCTGCCTATCCTTCTCTCTCCCTGCACACAAGGTTTAGCAAAGAATATGACACTGACACTCTCCCTGCCTATCCTTCTCTCTCCCTACACACAAGTTTGAGGTACAAATAGCACTGACACTGTCCCTGCCTATGTAACTATTTCCCTGCGCCGGAACACACTACACAAGGCCACCACGCTGGCGGCCTTTTATAGTGTGGGGCGTGTGCTAAACCCCCTGAGCTATAATTGGCCACAGGCAACCTGCCTGTGGCCAATTATGGCTCTCCTAGCTGCCGGCGCTGTGATTGGCCAAGCATACGGGGTCACAGTGCATGCTTGGCCCATCACAGCGCCGGGATTGCACTGCGATGGCGCAGTGTATTGTGGGCCGTTCGCGTCACTCGAATTTGGCGTGAATGGCCCAAATCGTTCGATGTTCGCCGAACGGTCGAACAGCCGATGTTCGAGTCGAACTTATGTTCGACTCGAACACCGAGCTCATCCCTAATGGCTACAAAGAAAGGGTAAGAGGGTTGCATGCTGCCCCCCCAAATAAAATGACTTAGTGCAAGGTTTCTTTAAATAAGGCCATCATTTTAGACCTAGTGGACACAAGGGAGGAGGAATGGGAATATTCCTATCCCCACAGAGCACCTTACAGGTTCTTCACTCTCCTCCCTCTCTGTCCATCTCATTATTTGAAGCTCACCGTATAGGTCTATTTTCTTAAATTTCCTTAAGAATTGCTGTGATCTACCGGCCCCATGGACCAGTATCAACTTTCCTTGATGACTTCTCTGCTTGACTACCCTACATTCTGTCTTCTGAAATTCCCACAATCATTCTCGGCGAGTTCAACATTAGGGATGAGCAGAACACCCCCCCATTCGGTTTGCACCAGAACTTGCGAACAGACAAAAAATGTGTGCGAACATGCGAACACCGTTAAAGTCTATGGGACACGAATGTGAAAAATTTAAAGTGCTAATTGTAAAGGCTTATATGCAAGTTATTGCCATAAAAAGTGTTTGGGGACCCAGGTAATGCCCCAGGGGACATGTATCAATGCAAAAAAAGTTTTTAAAATGGCCGTCTTTTTAGGAGCAGTGATTTTAAGAATGCTTAAAGTGAAACAATAAAAATTAAATATTCCTTTAAATATAATGCCTGGGGTTCTCCTTAGTCTGTCTGTAAAGTAGCACATTTTCCCATGTTTAGAACTGTACTGCAGCAAAATGACATTTCTAAAGGAAAAGTTGAAATTTTAAATTGTTCACGTTTGTAATGTATTGCCAGACCCTGGCAATATACATAAAATATCATTGAAATCCGTATTAGAGGACTTCCAGAAACCATAACTGACATCCCGGCAGCGATTCAAAATATGATTCAATCCCTAATCCCAGAAATTCCACAAGACCGCCTGGAGCTAGATAGAGCACATAGGGCCTTAGGTCCTCTAAGGAAAGATGGTCTACCGAGAGACATAATAATTAAACCCCATTTCTATGCGATAAAGGAGGAAATTATGAGCAAGGCGCGAAATATGTCTACGATTCTATGCATGGGTCATAAAATCCAATTATATGCAGACCTCTCTCCCTCTACAATGCAACGCAGACGTGCAATGAAGCCTCTACTTCTAGCCCTCATACAAAAAGACATTAAATACAAGTGGGCATTTCCATTTGCAGTAAAATTCTCTTACAAAGGGAAGAATCATTCCTTTTCTACTTTTCCTGACGGCGAAAAACTGTTATTGAATCTCAAGATCATCACTCAAGAAAATGACATGGACACTTCTCGAAGTGGCCCACAATCTTCAAAGAGACCGAACCCTACCAGCCCTCAATCTCCCTTGTGGACCAGGGCAAGAACCAAGAAAGCCAAAGACAATGGTCCCGCTTGAAGAGACCCAAGCTCACAATTTATACTTTGTACTCCTCGATTCCCATGAGTTCCAGGAAAGATTTATTCTAAGAGCCTGGAACGAATGTTTTTTTTTTGTTCTGATTGTTTAAATTTTTCCAAAATGTTTTGCAAGGGGTTTTTATCCACGTCTCAATTTTTCTGAGTTCGATCTACTACTTGTAGAGTTCTTTGTCCAATTTGGGGGGGTGAGACTCTCGCTCCTCTATCCACTTCAGGGGGGAGAGGTGGGGGTCCCTCCGGACAGACCTGAATATGGTAGATCTAGTAAGTCTTTAATTTTTTTTTAAGGGGCGCCCTGGCTGGGGTGGGTCCCATGTGCTTCCACCTTTCCCCTGAGTCTCCTAGAGACTTTGTGGAAGGAATAGCCTTTTCCTTAGGGAATGGGCTTTTCATTTTCTACCTTGGTAGAAGTTTTGGGGAGGACTTTATCCTCCTCGAGATCGTTTTCATCCTTTTTTCGGTTTTTAAAAATTTTAATTAAATTTTTTTATTACTGTTTTTCTATGACAATTTTTTACTCTTCTTATTTTTTCCACTTTTTCATTCCTTTTTTCTCCTTTCCTATCTCTAATCCTATTATCACATGCCTGGCAGTTCTGGTTTTTGCAGATTCAATTGAAGGTACCCGCAACATGATCCTTTGGCTTTTGATTACCCGTCTAGAACACTTACAGATCCTGAGGATGGTGTATTGCGGTAAAGTAGATATAGTGGATGACGATGGCAGCTCCCTCCCTGAGTCCCATGGCTGATTCCGTACTAGGTTCACTCAAAATAGCTACACATAATGTTCAAGGCATGAATTCCCCTGTTAAGAGACGCAAACTCTTTGACTCTTATAAATCCCTGGGTATTGACATACTCATGATTCAGGAAACCCATTTCCCTAGGCAATTCAATCCCAGCTTTATACACTCCCGATTCCCACAATTTTTTTTAGCTAATGCCGAAAAGAAAACCAAGGGTGTGGCTATTTGTATTTCAAAATCATGCCAGTTTAGTTTCATATCTGATTTCAAAGATCCTGAGGGCAGGTTTATACTGGTTAAGGGCACAATAGAGGGACGAATATATTCTCTGATTTCATATTATTCCCCCAATTCAGGGCAAGATACATTTTTTCGATTCATCCTGGACACCCTATCTCCTCAATTAGAGGGCACAATCATTTGGGGGGGAGATTCCAATGCAGCATTTGATCAGGGGTTGGACAAATCCAAACCCCCCTCGACCCAATTAACCAGACCCACTAAGATAAGCCTGAAAATAGCTAGACTTTTCCATGATAAAGGCCTAGCTGATGTATGGCGAGAATCTAATCCTTCTATAAGAGATTATACTCATTACTCTCACCCACACAACACCTACTCTAGGATTGACCATATCCTGGTTCCTTCCTATATTCTCCCGGATGTTATTAAGTCAATTATCAAAGACACGGTCCTTTCTGATCACTCCATGGTTGTCATGTTCCTACGCATAAAAACTGGTAGATCAAAGGGGGGTAATTGGAGACTAAATGAGTCTTTACTTTCCGATCCAGCCATACAAATGGAAATAGATAAAGCTCTTCAAGAATACTTCAGCTTTAATGATATAGAAAATGTTTCCGCTGAAGTCCTTTGGGCTGCTCATAAGGCCTTTATTAGGGGCAAGCTTATCCAAATTTCGACAAGAATCAAAAAGGAAAGGGAAGCGGGCATTGATAGATTGGAGAGATCATACAGGACCCTGAGAACACAGCATAAAAGGAAACCTTCTCCATCCTTATTGTCTAAGATTGAAAGGAGTAGACTAGAACTCAATTTAGCACTCACTACAAAAGCGGAGAAATCTCTCCGTTGGACAAGTAATACATTTTATACTCAAACAGGTAAAATAGGTAGAATGTTGGCATCCAAATTGTCTCCTAAAACGAGAGTTTATTCCATACCTAAGATCCGCATTGCTGGACAGGACCCCACGGCTAACCCTGAAAAGATACTAAAGGCTTTTCAGACATTTTATTCCGAACTCTATAGCGACCCTTCAAATATACCCATGAACTCGGTATCCTCATACCTAGATGGCCTCCCTATTCCATCCTTGAATATGGAACATAGAGATATCCTAGAAGCTCCCTTCTCTGTTGAAGAGGTTACAGCAGTAATTCAAGATCTCAGGGCGGGATCAGCCCCGGGACCTGATGGATTATCAGCTCCCTACTACAAAGCCTTCAAGGACACCCTTACCCCATATTTAACAACATTTTTTAATTTTACTACAAGGGGTTCCCAATTAGGTACACAACTTAATACAGCCTACATTACTGTTATACCCAAACCGGATAAAAACCCAGAAGAAGTTTCCAATTATCGCCCTATTTCTTTGATAAATAATGATTTGAAAATTCTCACTAAAATTTTAGCGAATCGCCTCTCCTCTTTTATTACTAAATATATTCACAAGGATCAGGTAGGATTTATGCCAGGAAGACAAGGCCCAGATCAAGTGAGAAGAGCGATTGATATTATCTCCCTTTTGCAGTCCAACTGGGACGGAGGTCAAAAACAACAGGGTTTCCTGTTAGCACTTGATCTGGAGAAGGCCTTCGACTCTGTATCCTGGCAATACTTTTTTCCCCTATTAGAACGATGGGGTTTTGGCCCACGTTTTATGGGAGTTATTAGAGCTCTGTATTCTCAACCTAAAGCTCAAATTCGTATACAGGGATATTATTCCTCTCCGATAAATATAGCCAGGGGTACAAGACAAGGTTGTCCACTATCCCCTATTGTCTTTGCTATGGCCATTGAAAGCTTGGCCATAGCCATTAGACAAAATTCTGACATTAAAGGCGTAACCTGTGGGAATCAGATGCATAAATGCGGACTTTTCGCAGATGATTTGCTTCTCTTTCTTACCTCTCCCATTACCTCCCTCCCGAATCTTTATAAAGTAATTTCTGATTTTTCTAATATTTCAGGACTCAGGGTCAATTTTGCCAAGTCACAGGCACTAAATATTTCCCTCCCGTTACCCATAGTTTCCCTCATCAAACAGTCTTTCAAATTTGAATGGAATTCTTCTCATATTAAATATCTGGGAATCTTTCTGACTGCTCGAACAGAATCTCTTTACACAAGTAACTATCCTCCCCTATTCCATAAAATTATTACAGATCTTAAAAATTGGGACAAATTCGAAATATCTTGGTTGGGCAGGATTAATTCAGTGAAAATGACATTACTTCCTAGAATTTTATATCTATTTCGTTCCCTCCCCATTCCCATCAGGAAAGATCAGATAAATTCCTTACAAAGTAAAATTCTCACATTCGTATGGGGCAAATCTAGTTACAGAGTTCCCCAAAACACCCTATATTTAAATAGGAAGAAGGGAGGGGTGGGTTTGCCTAACTTATAAAATTATTTTTTAGCTGCCAGACTAGCACAATTATCTATATTTTATTCCAAGAATGAAAAACCGGACTGGGTGCTGATAGAAGAACAAGCGGTACCACAATTATCCTTAGAGTACCTGCTTTGGTGCCCACAAAGACAGAGACCACCTATTTTATCCCCTTCCTTATCTCAATCATTTTCCCTTTGGGACAGACTCCGTCCTCTTCCCACTCTAGTGTCTGTAACACAACCACTAGCACACATTTTTAATAATCCAAAATTCTTTCCTGGTATGGATACAGAGGCCTTCAGTTGGTGGACAAACAAAGGTCTATATAGGATAGGACAATACTTTACAAATCGGGGTCCTATTACCATGCCCCATTGTCTAAATAAATTTGACCTCCCTGACTCTGAAAAATTTAGATTTGAACAGATTTCACAATTCTTGAATGATATTTGGACGGAGAAACCTCTTCCTCCCAAATTTACGGACTATGAGATCTGGTGCGGATCGGCCGTGGGACAAAGGGGGGGGCATTTCTGTCATCTACTCTTCACTTACTTGTACAGCTACTAAAGCCTCATACATGAAAGCATGGGAAGATGACCTCCAGCTAAATTGGGATCTAGGATCCTGGCAAAAGGCCAACTTTCGCTCATTCCAAAGTATTTTGAACACCTCCCTCATGGAAGCTAACTTAAAAGTTGTCATGAGATGGTATATGACTCCCATCAGGCTTGCATCCATCTACCCAGAATCGGATCCCAACTGCTTTAGAGGCTGCCATTTATTGGGCTCGATGGTGCATATCTGGTGGGAATGTCCTAGGATCAGGCCGATCTGGAAGAAAATTTTTAATCTCATATTTAAGGTCACTTCGTGTTCAATACCTAGGTCAGCTTCTGTTGCTCTTCTCAATGACAATATTCCCAACGTTTCTAAACCAACTAGAAAACTGATTCACTTTATACTTCTGGGGACTAAAATTATTATTGCTAGATCTTGGAGGAAGCCCAGGGTATCCATTAAGGCTATACACAATAAGATCTCTTGGATTATGGCTCAAGAGAAGATGGTTAGCATATCAACTAATTTAATCCCTAAATTTGAGGCAATATGGGAACCTTGGGCAGTTTTCTGTGGCGTTTCTTTGAAGGTCAGGCATGACCCTGACCGCTCTAATTCCTAAAGGGCCTCATGTTCGGCATGTGATTTCTTCTTATTTCTTTCTTCTTCTATTCTATCTTTTCTTGGTTCTTTTATCTTTTGTTTTATTTATTTTTATTTTATTTTTGTTTCGATGCTTAAACATGATTCAAAGATTTGATATCATTATTTACTGTGTTCTTATTGCGGTATTTCCAAGTCTTAAATTTGATGGGCGTTATTGTATATGAGTGTAGTACTGTTCTTCATTAGGATTCCGAGTTCCTTTTTATTGGTTTCATATGAGGATGGCGGGCTGGGGGGGGGGGGGCCTGACCTGGGCGCAGGATGATCCCGTTAGGGGCGTCCAGGTGGGGTGTGACTTCCCTGAATGCCTATTTTTCATTTTTTTTTATTTTTTTTTTAATCTCTTGATGAGAACATTGTGACATAAACAATTGGAAATAACCCTTTGTCATGTTTAAACAACAATTTTTTAAGATTTTCTGTACATGTCTTGAATTGAAAAATAAAAATTTATTGAAATAAAAAAAAAAAAAAAAAAAAAGATTAAAGAGGGGAATAAAGGTTAATCTGGGTAGATACAAAGATTCAGATATAGTAGACTTCAAGAATGAAGGAAGTTTGGGACAAAACAGAAGTGTAGATGTATATTTGGATAAAGCGAACATGAGGTATTACGTATATAATTGTAACTATGAAAATGTCTGGTTGGAATGTCCCTTTTCTTTTTTCTGTTCTTTTGTTTTCTTTTTCTTGTTGGTATAAAAGAAAAATAAAGATATTAAACGAAAAAAAAAAAAAAAAAAATATATCATTGAAAAAAACAGCGTGGGTTTCCCCCCCCCCCCCGAACCATACCAGGCCCTTCGGGTCTGGTATAGATATTAAGGCAAACTCCATGCCAATATTTTTTTTTTTTAAATGACGTGGGGGTCCCCCCCAAAATCCATACCAGACCCAAAGGGCCTGGTATGGACAGGGGAACCAATGGCGTTTTTTCTTAATTCTGTCATAGGGCTCCCCTTAACCACTTAAATACACTATATTATATATTGTACACTGCACTATATACTCTGCACTGTATTATATATACTACACTGACTGCACTATATACTCTGAACTTGAGTATATTTACCATAAGGACTGCACTATATACTCTGAACTGCAGTATATACTAAACGGACTGCACTATGTACTCTGCTGAAAAATTGGGCCTTAGGTGTTGGTGGTGGCAGAACTTGGTAACCCCTCACAGTTACTCTTGTTGGGCGCAGAAATGGGCCCTGCTGTTGAATATTATTTCAAAAATTGTAATTACATGCCTCTGATAAACAGAGGCAGAAAAATTGGGCCTTGGGTGGTGGTGATGCCCTAAACCAAAAATATTGTTGGAAGCTAGTATCATCATGATTGAGGAGGAATAGGATAGGCAGAATAGGCAGTCTTTAAGGAACCCCAGATCCAAAGGGAATTCAATCAGTTACATCAGCATCAGGTGCTTGATAGCTGCTGAACCAGGACTGATTCATTTTTATAAATTTTATGTGGACAGGCGCACTCCGTTATAAACCCTCCAGCTGCCCTGAATGTGCGTTCAGAAAGCACAGTGAATGCAGAACAGGCCAGTAGCTCAATTGCATATTGAGCAACTTCTGGCCAGTGGTCCAACCTCAAGACCCAGTAACTCAGTGGATGCTCTGTTGGAAAGGCCTCCAAGTCTGCTCTTGCCCCTAGATATTCCTGCACCATATAATGCAGAATGCTGGCGATGGTTGCTGGAACCTATCAGACCTTGGTGCTGAGGACTGAAAAATTGCTTAAAAGCATCGGTCAGCCGGCCACCTTCTCCCCCGCTCTTCCTCTGACCGAGTAAGGCCTCAGAAACACGTTGTCCAGCACCAGGAAATGGTAACCTGCCAGGTTCTGGAAATGCATTACACATACTTTTCTTCAAGGCCTCCTGAAGATGTTTCATCCTCTGCTCCCTCTGTGAAGGCAGGATGAGTTCTGCAACCTCACCCTTGTAATGTGGATCAAGAAGGGTTGCCCGTCAGTAATGATCCCTCTCCCTAATACCACAAATCCTATGGTCCTTTCGCAGGATTTGCAGAATCAGGGAGGCCATGCAGCGTAAGTTTGCAGACTCATTCGATTCTGAGTCCTCTGGGTCACTAAGGATCACATTATCCGTAACTACCTCCCAGCCACGTACAACTTCTTGGGTTTCTGCAGACTGAAAACCATCCCTTGAAGACTGCTGCGTGTTATCCTCGACATCCATGCTGAAACAATCCTCCTCCTCTTCTTCCTGTGTGTTTGGCGGACCCGCAGGAATGATATCTGGGATATCTGGATAAAGGGGGCCTTGAGAGGAAAGGAAATCCTCCTTGTCGTCCCACTCTTTTGCCTCAAGTGCCCTGTCCATGATTCCACAAAGCGTATGCTCCAGCAGGAAGACTAGAGGGACAGTGTCACTGATGCAAGAATTGTCTCTGCTCACTATCCTTGTGGCCTTCTCAAATGGTAACAGGACAATACATGCATCCTTGATCAGTAGCCACTGGCATGACGAAAAGAAGCCAAGCTCCCCTGAGCCTGTCCTGGTGCCATCGTCACACAGGTACTCATTGATGGCCCTCTGCTGTGTGTGCAGTCGCTGCAGCATTGCCAACATTGAGTTCCACATGGTGGTCATGTCACAAATGAGGCGGTTGATGGGTAGGTTGCATTCCCTTTGAATGTCAGCCAGCCGAGCACTGGCATTGTATGGCCGGTGGAAATGACCATAGAATTTTATGGTCTGCCTCAGGAGATCTTGTAAGCCTGGGTACCTGGTGAAGAAAGGCTGCACCACCAAATTCAGAACGTGTGCCAAACATGGAACATGGGTCAAGTGTCCCTGTCGGAGAGCGGAGAGAAGGTTGGTGCCATTGTCACATACAACCGTTCCTGGCTGAAGCTGGCATGGCATCAACCACCTCTAAGCCTGCCCCTGCAGAACTGACAGAATCTCTGCCCCAGTGTGGCTCCTGTCCCCTAGGCAACTCAAGCACCGCATGACATCTTTTTGTCTGACTGCTTGCATAGCCCAATGAGCATTTAGGGAGCACTGCTGTTTTATAGGGCAATTCTGCAGAAGAGGCCATAGAGGAAAAAGAAGAGGAGAAAGGGGAGCATACAGATGTTGTGGCAGAATCACCACTAGCTTTTTGGAGGCGTGGTGGCGGAACAAGCTCCAACACTGAACCCTGTCCTGCATCCTTCCCAGCTGCCAGCAGAGTTACCCAGTACACCTTGAAGGAAAGGTAACGTCCCTGTCCATGCCTGCTGGACTATGAGTCAGCGGTAATATGAACCTTACAGCTGACCGCCCTGTCCAACAAGGCCAAAACATTGCCTTCCGCATGACCGTAGAGAGCCGGAATGGCCTTACATGAAAATAAATGGCGTTTTGGAACAAGGGACTGTGGTACAGCACATTCCACAAATTCATGACAGGGGGCTGAGTCTACCAGCTGAAAAGGCAGCAGGTGCAGTGCTAGCAATTTGGCCAAGCTAGCATTTAGACATTGAGCATGTGGATGGCTGGAACTGAATTTTTTTTATGGTTCAGCATCTGGGGTAGGGAAATTTGCCTGCTGAAAGTCTGCCTTTTTCTATGATGTTGGTCTTTCAGGTGCTGCTGCCAATGGACTGCATGGCAGGTCGTCATATGTCTGGTCAAGCATGTGGTGCCCAAGCGGCTGCTGTTTTGACCACGCTTGATCCACTTCAGACATACAGTAGGTAGCAAACAGCAATGGTGCGATCTGCTGCACATGTGTCGAAAAAGGCCCACACCAAGGAACTTTTAAAAGTCAGCGGGGAGTCAGCAGCGCCCTGCACCTGCGGAGCTCTGCAGTGTAATGCAATAGGGTGGCTGCCCTTAAGCTGACCCCTGGAGGACATCCTGCCTTGTTGGAGTTGTGCCTCCTCCTCCTCACTTTCCTCCTCTATTCTCTCAGGCACTCAAGTACAGTCAGTGACCTCATCATCCCCTCCCTCCTTGTCACTGGAGCAAACTTGGCAGTGCGCTGCAGCTTGGGAAACTGACAGTTTCTTGTCCTTCTGTGGCACCCCCTCTCTCTAGGCTCAAGTTACTCCATTCCTCCTCTTGGGAACCAACATCGGAGCCTTCAAATTGCTGTGCATCCTCCAGCAGCATGTAACCGACATGGTGGTCGAATAATTCTGGGGGCTCCTCCGTGCATGATGGTGGGGCTACGGAAGGAGTAACTGTGGACAAGGAGCCAGTGAAGTAGGCCACTTTGACAGCTGCATTGGAAGGCAAACTACTATGAGCCTGGGTGACAGAGGATGAGGAGGATGAGGACGGACTCGTTATCCACTCCACCAACTCTTCTGCATGTTGTGGTTCAATAACACGGCCAGCAGCAGAAAAAAAAGACAAGCGTGCCCTACGGCCACCTGCAATGGATGCAACATGTCCATGACCACCACTGTTGACTTTAGACACAGAGGCTGCTTGCCCTCTTTTAGTGGCCTGTGAGCGTATGCCTCTCCTTGGTGGCCTTCCGGACATGATGGGGATTTTTTATTTTCACAGGACACTACACTGTATTACAGTGCCTTGCGAAAGTATTCGGCCCCCTTGAACTTTTCATAATTTTGCCACATTTCAGGCTTCAAACATAAAGATATAAAATTTTAATTTTTTGTGAAGAATCACCAACAAGTGGGACACAATTGTGAAGTGGAACGAAATCTATTGGATATTTTAAACTTTTTTAGCAAATAAAAAACTGAAAAGTGGTGCGTGCAAAATTATTCGGCCCCTTTACTTTCAGTGCAGCAAACTCACTCCAGAAGTTCAGCGAGGATCTCTTAATGATCCAATGTTGTCCTAAATGACTGATGGTGATAAATAGAATCCACCTGTGTGTAATCAAGTCTCTGTATAAATGCACCTGCTCTGTGATAGTCTCAGGGTTCTGTTGAAAGCGCAGAGAGCATCATGAAGACCAAGGAACACACCAGGCAGGTCCGTAATACTGTTGTGGAGAAGTTTAAAGCCGGATTTGGATACAAAAAGATTTCCCAAGCTTTGAACATCCCAAGGAGCACTGTGCAAGCGATCATTTTGAAATGGAAGGAGTATCAGACCACTGCAAATCTACCAAGACCTGGCTGTCCCTCTAAACTTTCAGCTCAGACAAGGAGAAGACTGATCAGAGATGCAGCCAAGAGGCCCATGATCACTCTGGATGAACTGCAGAGAACTACAGCTGAGGTGCGAGAGTCTGTCCACAGGACAACAATCAGTCGTACACTGCACAAATCTGGCCTTTATGGAAGAGTGGCAAGAAGAAAGCCATTTCTCAAAGATATCCATAAAAAGTCTCGTCTAAAGTTTGCCACAAGCCACCTGGGAGACACACCAAACATGTGGAAGAAGGTGCTGTGGTCCGATGAAACCAAAATCGAACTTTTTGGCCACAATGCAAAATGATATGTTTGGCGTAAAAGCAACACAGCTCATCACCCTCAACACACCATCCCCACTGTCAAACACGGTGGTGGCAGCATCATGGTTTGGGCCTGCTTTTCTTCAGCAGGGACAGGGAAGATGGTTAAAATTGAGGGGAAGATGGATGCAGCCAAATACAGGACCATTCTGGATGAAAACCTGTTGGAGTCTGCAAAAGACCTGAGACTGGGACGGAGATTTATGTTCCAACAAGACAATGATCCCAAACCTACAGCAAAATTTACAAAGGAATGGTTCACAAATAAACGTATCCAGGTGTTAGAATGGCCAAGTCAAAGTCCAGACCTGAATCCAATCGAGAATCTGTGGAAAGAGCTGAAAACTGCTGTTCACAAACGCTCTCCATCCAACCTCACTGAGCTCGAGCTGTTTTGCAAGGAAGAATGGGCAAGAATTTCAGTCTCTCGATGTGCAAAACTGATAGAGACATACCCCAAGCGACTTGCAGCTGTAATCACAGCAAAAGGTGGCTCTACAAAGTATTAACGCAAGGGGGCCGAATAATTTTGCACGCCCCACTTTTTATTTTTTTCTTAGTTAAAAAAGTTTCAAAAAAACAATAGATTTCGTTCCACTTCACAATTGTGTCCCACTTGTTGGTGATTCTTCACAAAAAAATAAAATTTTATATCTTTATGTTTGAAGCCTGAAATGTGGCAAAAGGATGAAAAGTTCAAGGGGGCCGAATACTTTCGCAAGGCACTGTATATACTGTGTACACCGCCTGCACTGTATTAGAAATGGTACACCAGCTGCACTGTATTATATACTGTGTACACCGCCTGAAGTGTATTAGAAACTGTACACCACCGAATGCACTGTATATATAGGCTACACTGAATGCAGTGTATATATATATATATATATATATATATATATATATATACTAGACTGACTGTATATATATCAAATACACTGCAACTAACTAACTAACCTGCCTGCCTAATCTAGCTCAATATATCTCTGTCCACAGTCACACACTATACATGGCTGCTATGTAATCAGCCTTATATAGTGTGGGCGTGGACTTAGTCCCTCTGCGCCATGATTGGCCAAAGGCCTTTGGCCAATTATGGCTCTCTCTGCAGAGCACACTGTGATTGGCCAAAGCATGCAGGTCAGGTGCATGCTTTGGCCAATCATCAGACACTAATGCACAGCGATCTCACAGTGCATTATGGAGCGTTCCGTGGCGCTCGAATTCCCCGCAAATGCCCCATATTGTTCGCTGTTAGGCCAACAGGTGAACACCCGATGTTCGAGTCGAACATTGAGCTCATCCCTATTCAACATCCCTGTTAATACTAACACTCCTAGGTACATGCTTCTACTCACTCTAATGTCAACATCCTCAACCTTGTACTTTCCTACCTATGCACCCCATACAACCTCTCCAACAATCCTTTCCCTCTCTCTGATCACCACCTCATTAGTTCCGCTCTCTCGCTGTCCCTACAACCCTGGAAAACAGATGACACTAGAAGTCTCAAAAAATGCTCTTGAGCGTCTGTGGCATGAGACTAAAGCCTTGTACACACAATTTGATTGTTGGCCAACCGAGCATCTGATTTTTGTCAAAAGGGTGTGTGCCAGAATCTTGTCTTGCATACTAATGATACACAATTTCCGTGCAACAAACACAAACGTAGTGACGTACTATGAGGAATTTCAGCTCTTGAGCGCCACCCTTTGGGCCCCTTCTGCTAATCTCGTGTTTGCGAGCATTGATTTTGAGCATGTGTGTTTATACTTTAGACTTTTGTGTGATGGATTTGTGTACTGACCATCAGAAAATCTGACAACAAACCATTGTCCGCCAAAAATTTACTAGCACGTCATCCCACATTTTTTGGCCAAAAGTTGGACCACAATTATCAAAAGGAGTTTACTAACGGTCAAAATTTTGGACAACAGTCTGTCAACAGACAATCCCCTGCCAACAATCGGATCGTGTGTACGAGGCTTAAGTCTCACAAAGACTTCAACCAATATACAGTGCCTTGAAAAAGTATTCATACCCCTTCAAATTTTCCACATTTTGTCACGTTACAACCAAAAACGTAAATGTATTTTATTGTGATTTTATATGATAGACCAACACAAAGTGGCACATAATTGTGAAGTAGAAGGAAAATGATAAATGGTTTTCATTTTTTTTTACAAATAAATATGTGAAAAGTGTGGTGTGCATTTGTATTCAACCCAACTGAGTCAATACTTTGTAGAACCAACTTTCGCTGCAATTACAGCCGCAAGTCTTTTTGGCTATGTCTCTACCAGCTTTGCACATCTAGAGAGGGAATTTTTTGCCCATTCTTCTATGCAAAATAGCTCAAGCGCTGTCAGATTGGATGGAGAGCATCTGTGAACAGCAATTTTCAAGTCTTGCTACAGATTCCCAATTGGATTTAAGTCTGGACTTTGACTGGGCAATTCTAAAGCCTCGTACACACGACCGGTTTTCTTGGCAAGAAACGACAAGAAAACTGTTGGGAGAGCTTTCTTGCCAAGAAAACCGTGCGTGTGTACGAGGCTTTCAGGTTTCTCGTCAAGAAAACTGCCCAGAATCTCGACGAGAAAAAAAGAAGACCTGTTTTATTTTTTCTCGTCGGGAGTCTCAGTTTTCTCGTCGTGATTCTCATCAGACTGTATTTGGACGAGAAAACCGTTCGTGTGTATGCTTTTCGGAGTCTTCAAAAACCGCACTTGGTCAGAATCAAGTATGAGACCTGAGCGCACCTTCTTGTAAAACTAGCGTTCGTAATGGAGATAGCACATTCATCACACTGTAACGAAATGAAAGCACGAAGACTGAAAAGCGCGAAACGTCTCTCACTAAACTTTTACTAACACGCAGTAACACGAGAATAGCAAAAGCAGCCCAAGGGGTGGCACCATTGGAACAGAACTTCCCCTTTATACTGTCGTCGTACGTGTTGTATGTGACCGTTCTTTATAACGACGAGATTTTGGATTGACAGTGTGTATGCAAGGAAAGCTTGACAAGAATCTCGTCAAGCTTGACAAGAAACCCGTCGAGAAAAACAACGTTTGTTTTTGCGACGAGATTCTCGGCCGTGTGTACTAGGCTTTTCACATGAATCTGCTTTGATCTAAGCTTTTCTATTGTAGCTCTGGCTGTATGTTTAGAGTCATTGTCCTGCTGGAAGGTGAACCTCTGCCCCAGTCTCAAGTCTTTTGCAGACTCTAATGCCTTGTACACACGGTCAGACTTTTGACCGTGCAAAAGTCCGCCGTGAGTCCGTCGGAAGTCCGACGGAAAGAAACAGAACAGGTTCTCTATCTAAGTTTCGTCGGACTTCCAACAAAAAAAGTCAGATGGAGGCTACACACGGCCGGATTTTCCGAGAAAAAAAACCTGTCTAAGTTTTTTTCTCTGAAAAAACAGTCGTGTGTACGAGGCATAACAGGTTTACTTCTAAGATTGCCCTGTATTTGGCTCCATCCACCTTCCCATCAACTCTGACCAGCTTCTCTGTCCCTGCTGAAGAAAAGCATCCCCACAACTTGACGCTGCCCCCACCATGTTTCACGGTGGGGATGGTGTGTTCAGGGTGATGTGCAGTGTTAGTTTTCCGCCACACATAGCATTTTGCTTTTAGGCCAAAAAGTTCAATTCTGGTCTCATCTGACCAGAACACCTTCTTCCACGTGTTTGCTGTGTCCCCCACATGACTTCTCGTAAACTGCGAACAGGACTTCTTATGACTTTCTTCCAACTATGGATTTCTTCTTGCCACTCTTTGCCAGATTTGTGGAGTGCACTACTAATTGTTGTCCTGTGGACAGATTCCTCCACCTGAGCTGTGAATCTCTGCAGATCCTATAGAGTTACCATGGGCCTCTTGGCTGTTTCTCTAACTAATGCTCTCCTTGCCCGGCCTGTCGGTTTAGGTGAACAGCTATGTCTTGGTAGGTTTGCAGTTGTGCCATACGCTTTCCATTTTCGGATGATGGATTGAACAGTGCTCCTTGAGATGTTCAAAGCTTGAGATTTTTTTTATAACCCAAACGTGCTTTAAAATTTCCACAACTTTATCCCTGACCTGTCTTCTGTGTTCCTTGGCCTTTATGATGCTGTTTGTTCACGAAGATTCTCTAACAAACCTCTGAGGGCTTCACAGAACAGCTGTATTTATATTGAGATTAAATTACAGACAGGTGGACTCTATTTACTAATTAGGTGACTTCTGAAAGCAATTGGTTCCACTATATTTTATTTAGGGGTATCAGAGTAAAGAGGGCTTTTCAGATATTTCTTTGTAAAAAATTTTGAAAACCATTTCCCTTCTACTTCACAATTATGTGCCACTTTGTGTTGGTCTATCCCAAAAAATCCCAATAAAATACATTTAAATTTTTGGTTGTAACATGCCAAAATTTGGAAAATTTCAAGGGGTGTAAATACTTTTTCAAGGCACTGTAAATCTGCCCTACGAGAATACAATTCATGCCTGCACATTGCCAAGCAGACCTATTTTATTACTCTCATTAACACCTTCTCATCCAGTCCCAATCAACTCTCCTCTACCTTTAACTCTTTACTTCATCCTCCACAGCCTCCACCCACTATCCCATTCATTGCCCAGGAGATCGCCAATCACTTAAAAAATAAGATTGATTAAAATTGTGATGAAATCTCTACTCTACCAATATCCCCCCCCATATAACACCCTTATGTCAACACATACAGTCAACACTCCCCATATTCAAACCTGCTACTATAGACGAGGTTGCTAAAATTAATTCTTACACCCACCTAACCACCTTTACCCTGGATCTAGTTCCCTCTTATATACTACATTCACCCTTAGACTCTATCCTACACTCTCTAACCCACATCTTCAATCTCTCCCTCTCTTCTGGCATCTTCCTCAACTCTCTAAAACATGCACTAGTCACCCCCATTCTTAAAAAGCCCTCCTTGGACCCTACCAATCTTAACACCCTACACTCCAACTCCATTCTCCCCTTTTCCTCCAAACTCCTTAAACACGTGGTCTAAAACCCACTGAGTGACCACCTCATTAAGAATACCCATCTTGATCCCCTTTAGTCTAGATTTTGCCCTAACACTCCACAGAAACTGCTCTTTTAAAACTCACAAACGACTTACTAACAGCAAAAACCAATGGGCACTATTCTGTACTCCTACTTCTGGACCTTTTGGCTGCTTTTGATACGGTTGGCCACCCCCACCTGCTCAAAAAACGGTACTCTTTTGGTCTCCGTGACTGAGCTCTTTGTTGGCTCTCATCCTACCTATCCCACAGCACCTTCAGTGTCACTTACAATTCTACTTCCTCCTCTCCTTTTCCTTTCTCTGCCGGGGTCCCCCCAAGGTTCTGTTTTTGGACCTCTCCTATTCTCAATCTACACCTACTCCCTGGGTCAGCTGATAGCCTTTCATGGCTTTTAACCACTTGCCGACCGCCGCATGCAGATGTACGTCGACAGAATGGCACAGGCAGGCACATGGGCATACCTGTACGTCCCTTTAAATTTGCCGGGGCTTAAGTAGTTAATATAATTTCTACACTGACGACACCCAAATCTATCTCTCCACCCCTCATCTCACTCAATCGATCTCCTAAAGCATCACTAATTTACTAACAGACATATCAGCATGGATATCACATCACTTCCTCAAACTCAATCTATCCAAAACCAAGCTCATAATATTTTCTCCCCCACATGCCCCTTCCCTGACTTCCCTGTCAAGAGTAGGGATGAGCTCGGTGTTCGAGTCGAACATAGGTTCGAGTCGAACATCGGCTGTTCGCGCATTCGGCGAACAACGAACGATTTGGGCCGCTCGCGCCAAATTCGAGTGACGCGAACGGCCCACAATACACTGTGCCATCGCAGTGTAATCCCGGCGCTGTGATTGGCCAAGCATGCACTGTGACCCTGCATGCTTGGCCAATCACAGCGCCGGCAGCGAGGAGAGCAATGATTGGCCACAGGCAGGATGCCTGTGGCCAATTATAGCTGAGGGGGTTTAGTACACGCCCCACACTATAAAAGGCCGCCAGCACGGCGGCCTCGTGTAGTGTGTTCTGGAGCAGGGAAAGTGAAGGATAGGCAGGGACAGTGTCAAATCTATTCTTTGCTAAACCTTGTGTGTAGGGACAGAGAAGGATAGGCAGGGAGAGTGTCAGTGTCATATTCTTTGCTAAAGCTTGTGTGTAGGGAGCGAGAAGGATAGGCAGGGAGAGTGTCAGTGTCATATACTTTGATAAACCTTGTGTGCAGGGAGAGAGAAGGATAGGCAGGGGACAGTGTCAGTGTCATATTCTTTGCTAAACCTTGTGTGCAGGGAGAGAGAAGGATAGGCAGGGAGAGTGTCAGTGTCATATACTTTGATAAACCTTGTGTGCAGGGAGAGAGAAGGATAGGCAGGGGACAGTGTCAGTGTCATTGTTGCTAAGCCTCCTGCACATTATACACCTGAAGTTAGCCCGTATTGCTGCTTTTTCCTGGTGTGTTACACCAACAGGATTTTGCGCCACTTACAGCGGGCGGAGTGTGCCTCCTGATCATATTACACCTGAAGTTAGCCTGTATTGCTGCTTTTTAGGCTTGTGCAATTCGTTTCGTAACGAATTGAAATTCGTCCGAATTTAGCAACTTTCGGACATTCGGAAGCATTCGAATTTCCGAACAAAGCAATTACGAATAAGACCGAATCCGAAATAAATTATACCGCAAATAGCGAATGCCCGAATGTCTTCGGCATAATTCGTTATGAAAAAGTTACGAATGTACGAATCCATACGAAGCACAATAACACTCACTCTGCTCTGCTCTCTGCTTCTCCCTCACCGTGCTGAACCCTCTCAAAATGGTGTACAGGGGCGGAGCCTATAGCCGCATGTTAAAAACGAAAGTAAAATACGAGATTTCGAATCGTTACAAATAACCGCAATGTAGTTAGAAAAGTACAAATCCATTCGAAGCACATTAGGCATAATAGGCAGCGTCGTTGTGAGAGAGACACGGAAAATTACGAATCAACGAACCCAAAAAAAGTTACGAAAGTAGGAGTTGTGTCCAGAATCAACGAAAAACAACGTACTCTACCGAAAGTACGAACCCAAAAAAAGTTACGAAAGTAGGAGTTGTGTCCAGAATCAACGAAAAACAACGTACTCTACCGAAAGTACGAATTATAAAGCAACAAAAAATTCAACGAAAAATGTCGCTTGCAAAAATACGAATGAGTCCGAACACGAAAAATCCCGTCTAGCAAAATTACGAATGATTACGAATCAACAGGACCGGAAAGAAACGAACCGAAACGGAACGAATTTTTCCGTTGTGCACAAGTCTACTGCTTTTTCCTGGTGTGTTACACCAACAGGATTTTGCGGCACTTACAGCGGGCGGAGTGTGCCTCCTAATCATATTACACCTGAACTTAGCCTGTATTGCTGCTTTTTCCTGGTGTGTTACACCAACAGGATTTTGCGGCACTTACAGCGGGCGGAGTGTGCCTCCTGATCATATTACACCTGAACTTAGCCTGTATTGCTGCTTTTTCCTGGTGTGTTACACCAACAGGATTTTGCGGCAATTACAGCGGGCAGAGTGTGCCTCCTGATCATATTACACCTGAACTTAGCCTGTATTGCTGCTTTTTCCTGGTGTGTTACACCAACAGGATTTTACGGCACTTACAGCGGGCGGAGTGTGCCTCCTGATCATATTACACCTGAACTTAGCCTGCATTGCTGCTTTTTCCTGGTGTGCTACACCAACAGGAT
Organism: Rana muscosa; assembly: GCA_029206835.1. NCBI lineage: Eukaryota > Metazoa > Chordata > Amphibia > Anura > Ranidae > Rana > Rana muscosa. The sequence goes on along the minus strand of CM055118.1, from coordinate 635,546,505 downwards.
TTTGCGCCACTTACAGCGGGCGGAGTCTGCCTCCTGATCATATTACACCTGAACTTAGCCTGTATTGCTGCTTTTTCCTGGTGTGTTACACCAACAGGATTTTGCGGCACTTACAGCGGGCGGAGTGTGCCTCCTGATCATATTACACCTGAACTTAGCCTGTATTGCTGCTTTTTCCTGGTGTGTTACACCGACAGGATTTTGCGGCACTTACAGCGGGCGGAGTGTGCCTCCTGACCATATTACACCTGAACTTAGCCTGTATTGCTGCTTTTTCCTGGTGTGTTACACCAACAGGATTTTGCGGCACTTACAGCGGGCGGAATGTGCCTCCTGACCATATTACACCTGAACTTAGCCTGTATTGCTGCTTTTTCCTGGTGTGTTACACCAACAGGATTTTGCGGCACTTACAGCGGGCGGAGTGTGCCTCCTGACCATATTACACCTGAAGTTAGCCTGTATTGCTGCTTTTTCCTGGTGTGTTACACCAACAGACATTTGCGGCACTTACAGCGGGCGGAGTGTGCCTCCTGACCATATTACACCTGAACTTAGCCTGTATTGCTGCTTTTTCCTGGTGTGTTACACCAACAGGATTTTGCGGCACTTACAGCGGGCGGAGTGTGCCTCCTGATCATATTACACCTGAACTTAGCCTGTATTGCTGCTTTTTCCTGGTGTGTTACACCAACAGGATATTGTGGCACTTACAGCGGGCGGAGTGTGCCTCCTGATCATATTACACCTGAACTTAGCCTGTATTGCTGCTTTTTCCTGGTGTGTTACACCAACAGGCATTTGCAGCACCTACAGCAGGCGTAGTGTGATTCCTGCAAAATATACTTCTGAAGCTAGGCCTTATTGCTGGTTTTCCCATTTCCCTGCAGGCCATAAGAATGTCTGGAAGGCAAACAAGGAGAGGCAGACAGTCAGGAGCCAATAAAAGAGGGCAAGCAGGCTCTGTGTCTAGAGACAACAGTGCTGGTCGTGGACGCGGTGCATTGCCATCAGCACGTGGCCATGGGACACGCTTGTCCTTCTTTTCGGCAGCTGGACGTGTTGAGCCGCATCATGCCGAAGACTTGGTAGAGTGGATGACCAAGCCCTCCTCATCCTTCTCATCCTCTCTCACCCAGGCTGAGGGTACTGGCAAAGCAGCTGCCAAAGCGTCCTCTTCCCTGGTATCAATGTCATCATCAGTCACTCTTTCCCTAGACCAACCATGTCCTCCTGAGGAGTCCCCCGAACTGTTTGAGCACAGTGTTGGGTACATGCTCCAGGAGGATGCCCAGCGTTTCGAAGGGTCTGATGATGATACCCAGCTAGAGGAAGGCAGTAGCGTGAGAGCAGATAGAGGGGATGCTCAAGAAGGACACCAATCTGGCAGTTATGTTCCAGCAGCTGCAGCATACTGCCAGATTGGCTCCAGTGATGAGGAGGGAGGGGATGATGAGGTCACTGACTCCACGTGGGTGCCTAATAGGAGAGAGGAGGAGGAGGAGGAGGCACATCTCCAACGAGGCAGGATGCCCTCGGGGGGCCAGCGTAAGGGCAGCACACCGACGGAATCACACCGCAGAGCTCCGCCTGTGTAGGGCGCTGCCTCTGCCCGTTATTCAAAAAGTTCTTTGGTGTGGGCCTTTTTTGAGTCGAGTGCATCAGATCGCACAGCTGCTGTTTGCAACATATGTCTCAAGCGTATATCGCGTGGCCAAAACATCTCCCGCTTGGGCACCACATGCTTGACCAGACATATGTTGACCTGCCATGCAGCTCGTTGGCAAGCCTACCTTAAAGACCCACACCAAAGAACAAAGCGGACCTCTTCTTGCACCGCATCAGCTGGGATCTCCAACCCCACTATACCTTCAGTCCTCTCTGAAACCTGCTCTGAGAGGAATGAAGGTGTAGAATTAGGTGTGTCACAGCCAAGTACTTGCGGGCACTCTGCTAGCAGTACACCAACGTCCGATTCTAGCAGGCAAATTTCCCTGCCCCAGCTGCTGGACCGTTGAAAGAAGTTCACTCCCAGCCATCCACATGCCCAGCGGTTGAATGCTAGCTTGGCTAAATTGCTAGCGCTTCAACTGCTGCCTTTTCAGTTGGTAGACTCTGCCCCCTTCCGTGAGTTTGTGCAATGTGCGGTTCCTCAGTGGCAGGTTCCCAAACGCCACTTTTTCTCACGGAAGGCGATTCCGGCTCTCTACCTGCATGTGGAAGGCAATGTCTTGGCCTCGCTGGACAGGGCGGTCAGCGGTAAGGTGCATATTACCGCTGACTCATGGTCCAGCAGGCATGGACAGGGACGTTACCTTTCTTTCACGGCCCATTGGGTCACTCTTTTGGCAGCTGGGAAGGATGCAGGACAAGGTGCAGTAGTGTTGGAGGTTGTTCCACCGCCACGCCTCCAAAATGCTACTACTGGTTGTGACACATATCTGTCCTCCACCCCTTCCTCTTCTTCTTCCTCCATGGCCTCTTCCTGTGCTTTGTCCTCGGAACCAGCGGTGCTCCGTAGGCGTTCAAGGGGCTACGCAAGTACGCAAGCAAAAAGATGCCATGCCGTGCTTGCGCTGGTGTGTTTGGGGACAGGAGCCACACTGGGGCAGAGGTTCTGTCTGCTCTGCAGGGGCAGGCCGAGAGGTGGTTGACGCCACGCCAGCTTAAGCCAGGAATGGTAGTTTGCGACAATGGCACCAACCTCCTCTCCGCTCTCCGACAGGGACAACTGACCCATGTGCCCTGTGTGGCTCATGTCCTTAACTTGGTGGTGCAGCGGTTCTTGGGCAGGTACCCGGGCTTACAGGATGTCCTGAGGCAGGCCAGGAAAGTCTGTGTGCATTTCTGCAGATCTTATAATGCCAGTGCTCGCCTGGCTGAGCTGCAAAAGGAGTTGAACCTGCCCAAGAACCGCCTTATATGTGACATGCCCACAAGGTGGAACTCAACGTTGGCCATGCTGCAGTGGCTGCACACGCAGCAGAGGGCCATCAATGAGTACCTGTGCGACTACGGCACCAGGACAGGGTCAGGGGAGCTTGGTTTTTTTTCACCACGCCAGTGGGGCATGATCAGGGATGCATGCACTGTCCTGGCACCATTTGAGGAGGCCACGAGGATGGTGAGCAGTGACAGTGCATGCATCAGTGACACTGTACCTCTTGTCCACCTGTTGGAACATACGCTGCGTGGAATAATGGACAGGGCACTTGAGGCAGAACAGAGGCAGGAAGAGGAGGACTTCCTTGCCTCTCAAGGCCCCCTTTACCCAGACAGTGTTCCTTCTGTCCCACCCATCGCACAGGAAGAAGAGGAGGAGGAGGAGGATTGTGTCAGCATGGAGGTGGAGCCTGGCACTCAGCATCATCAGCAGCAGTCTTTTAGGGATGATTTACAGTCCCAAGAAACCAGTGGACTTGTACGTGGCTGGGGGGAGGTGGCTGCGGATCATGTCGTCCTTAGTGACCCAGAGGACTCCGGACCGAATGCCTCAGCTAACCTACGCTGCATGGCCTCCCTGATCCTGCAAAGTCTGCGGAAGGATCCTCGTATTCTTCGGATCAAGGAGAGGGACCATTACTGGCTGGCCACTCTCCTTGATCAACGGTACAAGGGTAAGGTTGCAGACCTTATCTTACCGTTGCAGAGGGAGCAGAGGATGAGACAACTCCGGGAGGCCTTGCAGAAAGGTCTGTGCAACGCGTTCCCAGAGACTGGGAGGTTACAAACTCCTGGTCCTGGACAACGAGTTGCTGAGGCTTCGGTCAGTCAAAGAAGGAGCGGTGGGGAAGGTGGCCGTCTGACCGATGCGTTCAGACAATTCTTTAGTCCGCAGCCCCAAGGTATGATCGGTTCCAGCAACCATCGCCAGCGTCTGATATACATGGTGCAGGAATACCTAGGGGCAAGGTCAGACTTGGACACCTTCCCCACCGAAAATCCTCTGGCTTACTGGGTCTTGAGGATGGATCACTGGCCAGAGCTTGCACAGTATGCAATTGAGCTACTGGCCTGTCCTGCATCCAGCGTTCTTTCAGAACGCACATTCAGTGCTGCTGGAGGATTTGTCACGGATCACAGGGTGCGCCTGTCCACCGACTCTGTTGATCGACTGACCTTCATAAAGATGAACCAGTCTTGGATCACCACCAGCTACCAAACACCTGAAGCTGATATAACAGACTAATTTATTTTCAAATGTCACATCCCTTCAAGACTGATGCTGATGCTGAGAGACTGTCCTGTTATGTTGACTGACTATCCTCCTCCTCCTCAATGATCCGATTGATGATGATAGCTTGGAAGAACATTTTTGTTTCTGGGTTCCGCCACCAGTGGCTAAGGCCCAATTTTTCAGCCCCTGTTTAACAGGGGCGTGTTATTACAATTTTTTATGCAATGCTTTGCAGGGCTCATTCCTGCACTCTAATTTTTCTCGTTGTTTTTAATGCCGTTTTTCTCATCGAAAAAAACGACAGAAAGCCCACAGACTATCGTTTTTCTCGTCGAATGGGAAAAATGACTTTTTTTCAATGAGAAAAACGGCCGTGTGTACGCAAGTTAATATGGGAAAAAAAGTGTCTCCTCTCCACTGATGCTTTATCACCAATTCTTGTTTCAATAAAAACCCCAAATTTTCAAAACACATTTGTCATTAGGACGGAAAGTGAGGTGAACTGTTCTGAACAGGTGCACACTGCACAGACAGCAAAACAAATGTTACAGGGGTGATAACCCTTCCCTATGTTTTCCAAAAAGCTTAAAAATAGATTTTTTGGCTGGAGCTACACTTAAACAATGTACCTGTTCAAAATTACAAACAGATTCTACATAAGAACAAACCTACAGTCCCTGTCTTGTATGCACCGCCTGTATACGGCTGTTCAGAGTATATAGGGCCTTTTTTATTTTGTGTGCGGGGTTCCCCTTAATATCCATACAAGACCCAAAGGGGCTGGTAATGGGCTGGGGTAGGGGCTGTGATGGGGTAGCTATGCCATTTTTCTTAAAGATTTTCATCCATATTACCGGGGCCAGACATTACATTAAAGCCGCAAGCAGTTTTAAATGGCTTTTTTTCCTTTAGAAATGTAATTTTGTGCAGGGACAGTTCTAAACACGGGAAACACGTGGCACTTCACAGGTATACTTTAGACACCCCCCAGGTACGATATTTAAAGGAATATTTGACTTTTTTTTTTCACTTTATGCATCATTTAAATGACTGCTCCCGAAAAACGGCCGTTTTTAAAACTTTTTTTGGGATTGATACATGTCCCCTGTTGCAGAACCCGGGTTCCCAAACCCTTTTTAGGACAATAACATGCATATTAGTCGTTATAAATAGCACTTTAGATTTCGAACGTTCGCATCCATTGTATTTAATAGGGTTCAAAAGTTCGTGCGAACTTTCGGTCCGTTCGCGGGTTCTGGTGCGAACCGAACCCGGGGGTGTTCGGCTAATCACTAGTCAAGAGTAATGGCACAACCATCAACCCATCCCCACATGCCAGGGTACTAGGTGTTTTGCTGGACTCTGAACTCTCCTTTTGGCTCCACATTCAATCACTTTCCAAAGCTTGCTGTCTCAAACGCTGCAACATCTCCAAAATGTGTCCCTTCCTAGCTAAGGAAACCACAAAGCTCCTAATTCACTCCATGTTATCTCTCGCCTCGACTATTGCAGCTCCCTCTTTATTGGCTTACCTTTAACCATCTCAATACAGGGCACTTTCACCCCCTTCCTGCCCAAGCCATTTTTCAGCTTTCAGCACTGTCACATTTTGAATGACAATTGCGCAGTTATGCAACACTGTACCCAAATGAAATCTTTATCATTTTTTCCCCACAAATAGAGATTTTTTTTTGTGGTATTTGATCACCTCTCCGGTTTTTATTTCTTGCGCTATAAACAAAAGAAGAGGGACAAGTTTGAAAAAACACAATATTTTTTACTTTTTGCTATAATAAATATCCAATTTTTTTTATTAAAACAAATTTTTTTCCTCAGTTTAGGCCGATATGTATTCTTCTACATATTTTTGGGAAAAAAAATCGCAATAAGCGTATATTGATTGGTTTGCGCAAAAGTTATAGCGGCTACAAAATAGGGCATTTTAAACATTTTAATTTTTTTACTAGTAATGGCAGCGATCTGCGATTTTTTATCGTGACTGTGATATTGCGACGGACACATCGGACACCTTTGACACCTTTTTGGGACCATTCACATTTATACAGAGATCCGTGCTATAAAAATGCATTGATTACTGTATAAATATGACTGTCAGGGAAGGGGTTAACACTAGGCGGCGATCAATGGGTTAAATGTGTTCCCTAGGGAGTGATTCTTACTGTGGGGGGAGGTGACCGATCGGTGTCCCTATGTACAAGGGACACACCATCGGTCTCCTCTCCCTGACAGGACGTGGATCTGTGTGTTTACGTCCGCCCAGAACGAGAGCCTCATCGTCCCTCCGTCATATGACGGCGGACGGTAGGCTAGTGGTTAAATAGGTTATCCCCTACTTAGACCATCATGACTTCTGCTGCCAGACTCATCCACCTTACAAACCGCTCAGTGTCTGAGTCTCTGTTAATCCCCCCACTGACTGTCACTGACCCAACAAATGAATTTCAAAATACTAACAATAACTTACAAAGCAATCCACAACTCAGCCCCAGTGACATCACTAACCTAGTCTCAAAGTACCAACCAAATCGTCTTCTTTTTTCCTCCCAAGACCTTCTGCTCTCTAGCTCCCTCGTCGCCTCCTCCCCTCCTCCAATGCTGGCCTCCAGGACTTCTCCCAAGTTTCTTCCATCCTTTGGAATTCCCTACCCCAATTTGTCAGACTATCTTCAACTCTATCCACTTTTAGGCGATCTGTCAGGAAAGATGTCTGCATAGTACAGCTGCCGTTTCCAGACATACACATGTGCGCAGGCACCAACAAAGAACGAGCAGAACAGTTACGGGCACATATGCGAACGCACGTTCACGTACGCATGCCTGTCACCATTTAAACGGAGCTTCAGTGCTGTCTAATTGCTGCTTGGTCTACAGCATTTGTTTATGTTCTTGATTCCTGTGCCTGACTTCTGATCCTCATCCGGCTTGCTCCCAACTATTCTTGCCTGCTACCTGCTCTGACCCCTGGCTTATCTCGGACTCTGTTTCTGCCTGCTGCTCCTCTTAATCCTGCATCTGTTGTCAACCCTTTCAGTGACCCGACTACGCTGCCACCTGCCGTTTATGCCTGATACCGTTACCGACCCGGCTCACCTGACCCTGCTTCCAGCCTTTGTGACAGTACCAAGCAGCCATGACTGAGCCTGCAGGAGGAGTCTCTCCCTTGCACAAAGTCTCCCAGAGTCTTGCAGATCTTAAACAAGCAGTCAAATTCCTGCAGGAGAAGTACGCTCAACTGGAGGAACATGTGCAAGTCCTGCCTTCATCTGCAATTCCTGCTGTTTCTGCTTCCACTCCAGTGACTGCTTAAACAATGACCAGTGCCAGCCCTGCAGTAGTAATGACATTTCCATAGCAACGAGTACCAATCCCTGAAAGGTTCTCCGGAGACCAGACTAAGTTTAGTGCATTTCGCAATGCATGTCGGCTCTATTTCTCACTTCAACCACAGATTTACAAGAGACTACTAAAGTGGGGTTCATCATATCCTTGCTCCAGGGTGAACCCCAAACCTGGGCTTATCATCTGTTGGAAGAGAAGAACGCACAGCTAGACACCATGTCCTCCTTCTTTCAGGCAATGTCCCAATTGTATTAAGATATACAAAGAACTACTACTGCTGAGTCTAAACTTCATGCACTCCAGCAGGGCCGCAGAGCGGTCGAGGACTATGTCATTGATTTCAGGCGCTTGAGTGCAGACACCGGCTGGAACAATGCAGTTCTGTGACATCAATTCCGCCTGGGGCTGTCAGAAAGTCTGAAGGATGAATTAGCTCATGTAGGTGTGCCAAGGTCTTTGGAAGATTTAATTACGCTATTGATCCAAATCGATCGTCGCCTACGCAAACGCAGGTGGGAAAGATCAGCATTACCGTCTCCGCCTGTATGGATGATGCCGAAAGTTCTAGTTCTTGCCCATCCAACACCTGTCAATCTGGTTCCTTCTGCATCAGAAACAGTAGCACCTATACGGTTTGGTCTGATTCATCCATCACTTTCCCCGGATGAACGTTCACAACGTCGTCGGGGCAACCCCTGCCTCTACTGTGGAGAAGCCGGCCACTATGTGCGGAATTGTCCAGCTAAACTACGTAAGTAAACGTCTCTCCGTTTCCTCAGCAAGTCGGACGCCCCTGTCAGCCAACTCAGCTTGTATCGCGCTTCCTGTCTCCCTCCAGCTTCCAGGAAGAAGCATGTTGGTTACAGCAATCATTGACTCAGGGGATTGCAGTTGCTTCATCAATCTGGCTTTTGCAGCCCAACAGTGTATTCCTCTCCAGTCTAAGAAACAGGGACATACCGTATTCCTGGCTGATGGTTCCTGTGTGAAATCTGGACTAGTGACAAAAGAAACTCCGCCTTTGCTGGCTATCCCCCCTACCAATCATAAGAAACGTTTACGTCTAGACGCAATTTCTTCACCTCTGTTTCCCATCATTTTGGGCCTACCATGGCTACAGGCCCATAATCCACAGATTGATTGGAAATCCGGTAGTATCAGGTACCAGTACCTTACTGCCAGAAGCACTGTTTGTCAGAATCCACTGTGTCACCCTCTACCCTGTTATGTATGGACATTGATGCTGAACTCTGCCAAAGGGTGCCCGGGGCTTATCATGAATACCTGGACGTTTTCAGTAAACGGGGAGCACAGAGATTACGACTGCCCCAATTGAGCTTCTTCCTGGGGCAGAAATTCAGTTTTTTCGGATCTTCTCACTTTCCGAAAGGGAATTAGAACTCTGAAGGAATACATCAATGAGAACCTTCAGAAAGGGTTCATCCGCTCTTCTACTTTACCCGCCAATGCAGGGATATTTTTCGTGGAGAAGAAGGATCATTCTCTACGACCATGTGTAGACTATCACAAGCTAAATAAAATCACATTGAAGAATTGCTATCCCCCTCCCTTGGTACCATCTTCACAAAACTAGACTTAACAGGAGCTTACAATCTCATCCGTAGATGGGAAGGGGATGAGTGGAAGACTGCTTTCCGTACCCAGTTTGGCCATTATGAGTACTTTGTCATGCCATTCGGTCTGTGTAACGCTCCAGTCTCATTTCAACATTTCATTAATTACATTTTTAAAGACTATCTGTATATCTTTGTCATTGTCTACCTAGATGACATCCTTGTTTTCTCTGCTTCTCTTGAAATCCACTGGGGGCATGTCAAGAGTGTCCTCTGCCGTCTCCTCCAACATAGGCTCTTTGCCAAACCTGAGAAGTGTGAGTTGGAGCAGCAAAGTATTCAGTTCCTGGGCTTGATAATTTCTACCAGAGGGATCGAGATGGATCCGCAAAATGTTTCTGCAATCCTGACTTGGCCAGCACCCACAAATAAAAAGGGGATCCAGCGGTTCGTGGGGTTTGCTCATTTTTACCGCAGATTAATTAAGAACTTTTCGGCTATCATCACGCCCATTACTCAACTCACCAAGCAGGGTGTTTGTTTGCTCCAGCTGGTCTCCTGAGGCTCAGACTGCCTTTGAGACGCTTAAGAGACTGTTTCAATCCGTCCCTGTACTAAGCCATTCTGATCCCACATTACCTTATATCCTGTAAGTAGACGCTTCTGAGAGTGCAGCCTGGGCAGCTCTGTCCTGGCGTCTCAGGAATTTGATTCATCCGGTAGCTTTCTTCTCTAGAAAACTTGCCCCTGCAGAGAGAAACTATGATGTGGGAGATCGTGAGCTCCTGGCAAAAAAGCCTGCACTTGAAGAATGGAGATATCTGTTAGAAGGGGCAATCACCCAATACTGATTTAAACAGATCACAAAAACCTTGAATACCTAAGGACTGATAAACGTCTGAAACCTCGCCAGGCCCGATGGGCACTCTTCTTTTCAAGGTTTTTATTTCATATTACCTACAGACCCAGGTCAAAGAATGTCAAGCTTGATGCGTTTTCATGCATGTTTGAGGACCCTAAGGACTTGCCGGTACCAGATACTATCCTGCCAGCAGGGAACTTCCTGTTGCTACAGAATGATCTTGTATAACAGCTGAAGCAAGCATCTGCAGTCACCCCTGGTTCTATCAGGGGCACCTTAAAAGCAAAAGAGGAGCTTCTTTGGAGAGGAGATCGAGTCTTTGTCCCAGAAAATGTTTGAATAACAGTTCTGGGGTTCTGTCATGACCACCCCTTAGCAGGACCCTTCGGAATCCGCAAGACAGTGAAATTGGTAGAACGCACGTTCTGGTGGCCTGATCTGAAAAAGGATTCTAAAGGCTACATACATGCATGCATTACCTGTACCTGAAGCAAAAGCATCCCAAACAAGGCCTGGGGCTTGCTCAGACCTTTGCCTCTGCCCGACAGACCATGGACCATGATTTCCATGGACTTTATAGTGGCACTGCCACCCTCTGAGGGCTGTACAGCCATTTTTGTCATAGTAGATCGGCTGTCTAAAATGGCCCATTCCCTACCTCTGAGAGGTAAACCATCTGCTGTGGAGACTGTTCGAGTATTTATAAAATAAGTCGTTAGGCTCCATGGGGTGCCCATAGACATTGTCTCAGACCGAGAGGTTCAAATCACATCAAGATTCTGGAAAGAACTACATGAAACCCTGAAGATCTAATTTTCTGTCTTCTGCATACAACCCGCAGTCTAACGGGCAAACCGAACTGATTACTCAGACCTTGGAGCAATACATCTGATGCTTCACACCATTTGTCCAGAACGACTGGGTGTCACTCCTGCCATTAGCGGAATTCGCTTATAATAACTCCTGTCATGCAGCCACCAAACAGTCTCCATTCTTCGCAAAGTATGGCTTCCATCCCACCTTTCTGCCTGATCTTGTCCCTGAATTCTTGGTTCCAGTCGTCCAGAGCACCTTGGATTTTTTCAGTCACAACAACAAACTGTTACAGGAGGCAGTGACCAAAGCACAGGAAGATAACAAACTGGCGTTTGATAGAAGAAGAAGGGAGAGCTAATCCTGCAACCAGGGGACCAGGTTTGGCTAGCCACAACCAATCTAAAACTGACACGTCCTTCAAAGAAGCTAGCTCCTAAATTTGTGGGGCCATTTCCATTGAAAAGGATACATCCAGTGTTCCACTTGTTATTATTAAAGCCTACAATACCATATTCTTTTACAATTCTTTTCCAATTCGGGAGACTGGACCCCCTGAATCTGTAATCTGTAATCATCAATGGAGATGAAGAGTTTGAGGTTGTGGACTGTAGAAAGGGAAGGAATCAAGTGCAATACCTGATCAAATGGGAGGGTTATGGGCCAGAAGAGAACTCCTGGGAGCAAGAGCAGAATGTACACGCTATGGACTTGGTTCATACTTTCTACCGCAATCATCCGCAGAAGAAAAGCCAGCTGGGTATCAGGAGGCTGCCTGTAAGGAAGGAGCAATGTCAGGAAAGACATCTGCATAAAACAGCTGCTGTTTACAGACGCACACATGTGCGCAGGCGCCAACAAAGAACGAGCAGAACAGTTCTGGGCACATACTGTATGCTAACGCATACGCGCACCTGTCAAAAAGACTGGTGCCAAATGGCCCATTTAAACTGAGATTTAGTGCTGACTAATTGCTGCTTGGTCTACAGCGTTTGTGTATGTTCTTGATTCCTGTGTCTGACTTCTGATCCTGATCCGGCTTGCTCCCCACTATTCTTGCCTGCTACCTGCTCTGACCCCTGGCTTATCTCAGACTCTGTTTCTGCCTGCTGCTCCTGTTAATCCTGCATCAGTTGCCAACCCTGCCTGTGACCCGACTATACTGCCGCCTGCCGTTTATGCCCGATCTGCCCGCCCGTTACCGACCCGGCTCCCCTGACCCTGCTTCCAGCCTGCTACAGCTCCTTCAGTCCAGCTCAGCACCTTCAGGTCCCTGCTTCCTGTTCGTGCATCCACAGTCTGTCATCTGCCAAGCCTGCCAGCCTGTCTGCTGTCTCATCTGTCTGCTACAAGCCAATCCTGTCTTCCTTCCCGTGGATTCCTGGCTACTACCCGCACAGACTACTGGACTGATCCTAAGCACTCTTACCCCACTGTGCTCCAGTGGCTGCTGTCTCACCATCAGTGGATCTCGAGCTGGAGCTGTACGAGAGGCCTTCCTCTGCACGTCAGGCTCAACAACCAGGTGACCCTGAAAAATTTTCTCATCAGAGAAGGCTATTCTGCCTCCACCTTACAACTGTACTTTAATTTTCTTCATCAGCTCATCCCCCACAGTTATTACCTTTTTTTATCACTTGACCCTCCCATCTAGATTGTAAGCTCTGACAAGCAGGGCCCTCTAATTCCTGCTGTATTTAATGGTATTGTAACTATACTGTCTGCCCTAACATTTTACCTAAACCTAAACGGTTGGCTCTAAAATAATACTGAATAACAATATTAATAATCATTTTAAGCAAAAAAACTAAAGATTGGGAGATCTGGAAAAATATAGTGGACAGAATAAAGAGTAATCAATTTTGTGGTCCTGGTCGCTATTTCCAGGATCCATGACCAGTTTCTGTGGACACTCAGTCATTACTGTTGGCCCCTTAAAAGCTTATTAGGGTTTCTTTAATCTTCAGAAATATGCAGATGCTCATCACAGATCCTGGAAACAAGTATCACTGGGACTAGCAGCCATCAGTGTTGAAAGCGCACATTTTAGCACCATTTACACTATCTGCCCATCTTCCCTAATGCCTGGGAATTGTTAGATATGTCAGTTTTTTTTATGCTGTCAGTCGCAGTTACTGTAACATCCCTTGCATGCTAATATAATGACTAGAAGGGCAGGGGATTTGAAAAACGTCATATCACTTTGTGTCCTACGTATACTTTTTTAGAGTTTATTATAAACATTCCCCTAACTTTAATAAGTACTTACAGAGAGGGGTCAAACATTATTCTCAGGAGGCATATTATTATTTTTTCTGGCAAACATGCACGAAGCCACATGCACTGTGATGCATTCATTGATATTCAGTGGCAGAATTTATAACAATTTTAGTGTAAAATTAGTCAATGTTAAAGCTAGTCAATTTGAAGTAAACGTTTAATATACTGTAAGAGACTTTTTTGGGGAATATGTGGTCAATGTACAATTAATGTGAAACTAAAATGATTGGTAAATGTCAATTCAGGAGGTTAATGGGGAAAATGGTAATGTAAATCTTTTTTAAGAAAAGATGTTGCTTAAAATTTATGATCATTGGGCTGATAGAACAAATGTGCAGATGTATCCTAGAGAATATGCTTTAGTAATATGGTGGATGTCTCTTTGGGGTTTTTCATTCACTGCTTTACAAATATATCCCTACATTTTCATCGGGTAAGACAACAAGGTACAGATGCTTCTTTTGGCACAATGATGTTTATCACGTTCGTGCTAAAATCCCTCGTCCTTTCCTTGTTCTTTTAGATGTTCTAACTGCAAATACATAAGCCAATCTATAAGACGGATACAATCCGCTTCTGCAGATAATTCAAGGTTCCTCTTGTTAAAAAACATTAGGATAATTTTACAAAGCTTTTTTTTCTTTATGTTCATCTTTATTCATATGCAAGTTGTGCAGTTGCTGTGTAAAGGTAGTCAGCTCACAAAACGTAATAACATTCTTATTCTTATGTCCCGGTCTTCAGTTTTAGCCACATGACAAGACCTTGATATGCATGATAAAAACACATATATTTGAACTACTTTAGTACTTTAAAAGCAAATATATCTTTAAAAAGTAACCTTAAGGCTGAATTCCACCAGCTTGGATAAGCTTGGACTGGCTTGGGCCAATGTAAATAAGCATATTCCATATCTGGCAATCACTTTGGCAGCAGAGAAATAGTGTATCCTCAATGTCATCTAGGTCCTGTGCTGAGCAGCTGCCCTGTTGCATAGTTACCACAGGGAGTTGCATGCTCAGCATGGTTGCCATTCAAAGAACGCCTTACATTTTTCTCAATAAATGCAAATCATTCTTTGATTGAAGGTGAAGAGGTGGGGCAGTGACATCACAATCTCCACCTCCTCCAATCAATGAATGCCTTGTATTCATTGAGAAACATGCAAGGCATTAACTGAAGGGCACCTATGTCAATAGGACATCCCACTGTAGTTACCTGACCTAGTGGATGTTTTGGCTTAAAGTGGTTGTAAACCCACTTATGCAACTTGCACCTACAGGTACAGTAAACCTAGATTAAGGCTTACCTGTAGGTGCAAGAAATATCTCCTAAACCTACACGGCTTAGGAGATATTTGCAAAAAATGACATGCATCAGTGTCTACGGCGCATGCGCGCCATAGACAATGGCGCATTCACAGGGTTAATCTCATTCTTCGCCGCTCCGGCCAATCACAGCGCTGGTGCGGCGCTGTGATTGGCTGGAGCGGTCATACCCGGTGATACTCCAGGCTGCGGCTGGAGAGGGAGACGAGGATGGCTTTGGGGGCCCAGATCTAAGTGATGCATAATGAGCTAGTATGCTAGTCATACTAGCTCATTATGGCTTTGTTTTGCAGGTGGGATTAAAAAAAAATGTTTCCAGGGTTTACAACCACTTTAAAGCTGGCTATACACCATACAATTTTCTTATTCCATTTTCTTTAGATTTACCTTCAACTATGTAGTGTAAGGGTCTGTCTATATGCATACAAATTAAAAGTGTTTATGTTTGACCTCATATTATATGATTTTGGTAAATCTAAAAGAAAGTTGTACAAGAAAATTGTATAATGTATGGCCAGCCTTAGATATACTTAAACGTTATCTTGTCAGGGTAGTAAGAAAAATTATAAATTAAGTTGTCCTGTAAAAGAAGAGCTCTAAAGCCCCATACATGCAATCAGACTTTTTGACAACAAACTTCAAAATTAGCAGGTTTTAAAGAAAAATCCGACCGTGTGTACGCTCCATCAGACAAACTTTTTCGGTTTTCATCAGACAAAAGTTCGCTCTGCAAACGGACAAATTTTTCAGCAACAAAATTACTACGGTGCAAAGTCCTATCGTGCGTACAGAAATCCATTGGACTTCAATCCGAAGTACAAACACGCATGCTCAGAAGCAAGGACCAGCCGGAAGCGCTCTGTCTTGTAAAACTAGCGTTCGTAATGAAGATATCACATTCGTGACGCGGCAAGTTATGAAATCCAGAAATGCAGCGCACATTCTTTCTTCTTTATAATTGGATAATAATAAAGCTGCTTTGCTGATGATACGGAGAAATGACAAACGTATTTACAAAGAATACGAGTGAAAATAAAAATCGCGAATCAACACTGACCAAACTACTAACTCGAGATTAGCAGAAAGAGCCCAAAGGGTGACGCCAGAGAATTGAACTTCCTCTTTTGAAGTGTCGTCAGTACGTTGAAACGTCACTACGTTCGTGTTTGTTCCTGAAAAAGTCAGAGCATGTGTATGCTATGGGCGTTCACCGCCAACTCCCTTTGGACAAAAATCCATGGAAAAGTTTGTTTGAGGTCCGACCGTGTGTACGAGGCTTTACACTCACCTCTCTGGCAGCTCATACCCCATATCTCCACTCTATTGCAGCACTGCAGCCTCCACCAGTCTCTTCAACATTTGATCATTAGGGAAAAAAAGAGGATGGAACCATGGCTTGCAGCAGGGAACACAGGCCAGGCTGTTTCTAGAGAAGGCAATCCTCAGACTTGTGTTTATGGGAGCCCAAAATATCCACTGGGGGACATTACCCTGTGACAAAACAATGACAATTTCAAGCACAGCAATGTATGATTTTCCTGATCTGAAAAGATTTCCTATTTTGAAAGTTTTGACTTTTTGCCATTCTACATCACTGTATCATTTATATTTATTTTTATAAACATGGGAACACTTGGTTTATTAGACTTGCCATATATGTGGGCGGACATTCAGTGTTATATAATCTTGATCTTGCTTAATCATAAATTTACTTCCGGAATAAGCTACAATTATTATCTGATCTAACAGTTTGTGTGGGTTATTCCAGGAAAACAGAGTTGCACACATTTTTTACACCATAAATTTGGATAAAAACATGATTAATATGTTACCCTCTTTTTGATTCCCAGAGGTGATGTTTCCACTGTACATTGGTTTCTTGTTTTGATTAGTTTGTCTAATACTAAATAACTTTAATTTTGGAATGAACTTTACCTTTTAAAATCGTGTCATGTAACTCAGCAGTCACATGATTAGGGGCACTTACCTCTGCATCCTGATCACAAACAGTGAGTTGGAGCTGTTGGTGGCAGCTCAGTCAGTGTGTTTGGAGCATGCAGCACTCTCAGCACAGTGCCCTGGAGCCTGCTGGATTCATATGTGTGGTGGCCCACCCACCCTACCATCAGGTATTTGTATTACACCACTGGGAGGAGGTTAATGGGAAACAAGGGATTTTTTTTTCTTTGAATGTTTATGTGAATGTTATCAGCTTAAAGTACATAATCTCAAAAGTGAGCATTACTGATTTAAAAACATTGTCCCCATATTTTGCCTTTGAAGGTACATATATGCATTGGAGCAGCCATGTTTGCTCATTACATATGTATGATCAACTTCTTGCATAATAGCTATATACAGGACTGTATAAGAAGCCTGCAATGCACTAGTAATGTTAGTTTATACACTTTTGTGGACATGACAGGTTTACTAGGAGGCGATGGTCATATGATTTTCAAATGATCCTTCAAAAAGTGCTTGTCTATTAATTTGTTTATTAATATTAGACTAATTAATTAATTAGTCAGTTAATGCCCTGATGCCAGCTTTATCGCAAGGAACAAGTGTGTTTGGCTTACTATTGGTTCTTCTTCCAAAATATGTAGTACTCTTCATCGTCCAATAAAAAGTAAAATAACACCAGAAGCAGCAATGCTGCAACCTTAACCACTTCATCCCCAAAAGATTTTACCCCCTTCCTGACCAGAGCACTTTTTACAATTTGGCACTGCGTCCCTTTAACTGACAATTTTGCGGTCATGCGATGCTGTACCCTAAGGAAATTTGCGTCTTTTTTCCCCACAAATAGATCTGTCTTTTGGTGGTATTTGATCACATCAGCGGTTTTTAGTTTTTGCGCTATAAATAAAAAAAGAGCGACCATTTTTGAAAAAAAAAACTATATTTTTTACTATAATAAATATCCCCCAAATAAAAAAAACTAAAAAAAATGTCTTCATCAGTTTAGGCCGATATGTATTCTTCTACATGTTTTTGGTAAAAAAAATCGCAATAAGAGTATATTGATTGGTTTGCGCAAAAGTTATAGCGTCTATAAACTATGGGAAAGATTTATGGCATTTTTTTTTTCTTTTACTAGTAATGGCGATGATCTGCAATTTTTAGCTGTACTGTGACATTGTGACGGACAGATCGGACACTTTTGACACATTTTTGGGATCATTGACATTTATACAGCAATCAGTGCTATAAATATGCACTGATTACTATATAAATGTCACTGGCAGGGAAGTGGTTAACACTAGGGGGTGATCAAGTGGTTAAATGTGTGTTCCCTCAGCGTGTTCTAACAGTGGGGGGATAGGACTGACTAGGGGAGGAGGCATATCGTTGTTCCTACTTAGTAGGAACAAACTATATGTCTCCTCTCCCCTGACAGAACAGGGATTTGTGTGTTTAGACACACAAATCTCCGTGCTGGCTCTCGTGCGTTCGATCGCGACCGTTGGCAATGCACATCGTGTCACCCGCCGTGCAGCGGCTCTTAAAGGTATCCCCGGACCCGTACGGGGGTTTCGCGCAGGGGTGCCATTTTGCTCTCGTAAAAAGACGTGAACTGGTTGGGAACCGATTAAATTGTGATGCAAATGTCCTTGCTATGCAGTGTGCTAAGGTGTGAGGATCAACTTAGTGTGTAAAAAGAAAAAGTCAATAAACAGATATTTTATATAGTTTATTTTTGTATAAAACCCTTATATTACAAATAAATACAGTACATTTATCAGGGTTCTTTCATGTTTTAGTGTAAGGTTTGCTGGTTTGTCAAATATAATAGCCCAACACCAGCTCTGCACATTTTGACTGTTTTTTTTAGGCCAAAGGTTTAGGAAAATATATTAATCTCTACGAATATGAAAAGGAGGTTGTATCATTTATCTGTATCTTTGTATGTGATGTGTGTGTAATCTGAAATGATGTTACTCAGATCTGTATTCACAGTAGAGCCTGTGGTGTTGATCAGATTGTAAAATACATGGGGCACTCTTGGAAACACTGAAGAATTAAAGTTTGCTGTACATCAGGGATATGCAATTAGCGGACCTCCAGCTGTTGCAAAACTACAAGTCCCATCATGCCTCTGCCTCTGGGTGTCATGCTTGCTGCTGTCAGAGTCTCGCTATGCCTCATGGGACTTGTAGTTTGGCAACAGCTGGAGGTCCGCTAATTGCATATCCCTGCTGTACATGTAGCATGCCCTGGCAAACAGTGCACCTGGCCACATATAGCCTGAGAATATTTGCGGCATACACTGCACACTTACACAACTATTCTTGTACCCACAATTATGCCTTCAAAGAGAAGTATGGAGTTTCCAATAAAAAAAAATAAAAAATTATACTCACCCAGATAGATACAGCATCGATCTGATTCTGCATTTGTCCCCTGTGGTGTTTACATTAACTACTTGAGGCCCGCGCTATAGCCAAATGACGGCTTCAGCGCGGACCTGAAAATCCAGGAGGCCGTCAAGAGACGGCCTCCCCTTTCCTCGTTCCCCGCGTGGGCTCCCGAGCGCGCATCGGGGAAATTATGTGCTGCCCATGTCCCTTGGACACAACCAATCACAGATCGCTGTGAATGGCCAATCAGAGTGGCCATTTACTATGCAATCTGTACGGCCAATGAGAGATGATCTCAAATGTAAACATATGAGATCATCTCTCATTTACGGCTCTCCCTCCTCACACAGAGACTGCATGTGAGGAGGGAGAGTGATCTGTTACTTTGTTTCACAGTGAGTGATCTTACCAGTGCCCATACAGTGCCCATAAGTGCCCATACAGTGCCGTTAAGTGCCCATACAGTCCCCACCTGTGCCAGTCTGTGACCACCTGTGCCAGTCTGTGACCACCTGTGATGTCAGTGATCTGTGCAATCAGGGCCCACCTGTGCCACCTCATCAGTGCCTACCTGTGCCACCTCAGTGCGCACCAGTGCCACCTCATCAGTGCCCACCTGTACCAATCAGTGCCCATCTGTGCCAATCAGTGCCCATCTGTGCCGCCTCATCAGTGCACATCTGTGCAATCAGTCAGTGCACATCTGTGTCGCCTCATCAGTGCCCCTCTGTGCCACCAATCAGTGCCCATCTGTGCCGCCTCATCAGTGCCCATCTGCTCCGCCTCATCAGTGCCCATCTGTTCCGCCTCATAAGTACCCATCTGTTCCGCCTTATCAGTGCCCATCGGTGCCGCCTCATCAGTGCCCATCTGTGCCACCTCATCAGTGCCCATCAGTGAAGGCTTAGCACACACCTGTGTAGTCGCACCACCACCAGCAACCATGTCAAAAAGATTATTTTTCGCTGAGGAGGCATACCAAATTCTTTCCACACCCGACGAGAGCAACGTGGAGCTCTCTCTTTCAGATTCCCTTTCCAATTCTGATTCTGAGTCAGATGTCAATTATGAGCCAGTCCTCAGTAGTGCAACACTGAGTGACTCAGAGGAGGAAGATAATCGGCCTGCCAAACGAAGGCGTTCTGGTGAGGAGGCAGTGCCATCCACCAGCACCGCAGTGCCATCCACCAGCACCGCAGTGCCATCCACCAGCACCACAGTGCCATCCACCAGCACCGCAGTGCCTCTGCAAGAAAGGCAAAGGACCCATGCCGGCCTTCCCTATGCCCTTCAGAACCTCTTGTGGCTTCCTCCTAATTCAGGAAAAGCCAACATTCCCCCTTTCACTGCCCAGCCAGGAGTCCAGGTGGACACAGAGACTTTTTCCCTAATCGATTTTTTTTATCTCATTTTTACAGAGGACATGCTATCCAGAATTGTGACCCAGTGCAACCTATATGCCCAACAATTTATTTTGAACAACCCTACATATTATTCCCGTTCCTATGAGTGGAGAGACCTAACGGTGGAGGAGTTGAAGTTTTTTTTAGGCCTCACATTTTGTATGGGACTCAACCCAAAAAACACTTTGCGTTCCTTTTGGTCAAAACGCCCCATCTACCACATGCCAATATTCCACAACGTAATACCCAGAACCAGATACTTCATGATCATGAGATTCCTACATTTTAATGATCATACCCAGTGCCATCCCCGAAATCACCCAAATTTTGACAGGCTTTTCAAAATTCGGCCCTTACTGAATTATTTTTCAGAAAAATTCCCCCAGTTGTATACCCCGGACCAGCACATATGTGTGGATGAGTCCCTTATTAAATTTAGTGGCAGATAAAACAAATAAAACAATTCATTCCCAGCAAAAGGGCCCACTATGGTGTGAAGGTGTACAAACGATGTGACCAAGTCACAGGGTACACGTATGCCTTCTTAGTGTACAAAGGGAAGGACAGCCAGCTGCATCCCCCTAATTGCTCAGACTACTTGGGATCAAGTGGGAAAATTGTTTGGGACCTTATATACCCCCTACTGGAAAAAGGCTACCATCTGTACGTAGATAACTTCTACACATCTCTTCCCCTGTTCCACAACCTTCACCGGAAGCAGACACCAGCATGTGGCACCACCAGAAAGAATCGGAAGGGCTTTCCTTAAAGTCTTGTAAATAAGAAGCTGAGAAGAGGAGAATCGGCAAGTCTGCAAAACAAGGAGATTCTGGCAGTGAAGTGGAGGGACAGAAGGGATGTATACATATTATCTTCCATCCACAATGATACCTTCGTGGAAATCCCCAGAAGGAATGGCCCCATCCAAAAGCCCACATGCATCCAGGACTACAATTTGTTTATGGGGGGAGTCGACTTCAATGACCAGATGCTCGAACCCTAGCTTGCCACAAGACGGACATACCATTGGTACAAAAAAGTCACAATTTTTTTTTTCAATTGGCCATATATAACTCGTATATCATATACCGCAACTCCACCCAAAACCCCAAACGCTTTCTTGGCTACCAGGAGGACCTTATCACTGCTCATATTCCCGAACGGCCCACCCCAAAACATCCAATCTTATGTTCTTAGTCGACTCTCTGAACCTCACTTTCCCTGATAAAGTCCCTCCCAAAGCAACAGGCCGACGACGTCAAAAAATATGTAAGGTGTGTACCAGTGGAGGAGTCAGTCAAGACACAGCTTATCATTGTGCCCAATGTCCTTCCCAACCAGGCCTCTGTGTAGTAGACTGTTTTCGCCGTTACCATACTTCACTAAATTATTAGTGAAGTATGGTAAACGTAATCCTCAGTTCCTGCCTTCACACACCTTCACACACCTTATGCCACTGCCTGCTCTGTAACTGACCCTGGCTTGTTTTTCGACCACGCTTCTGCCTAACGATTCTGTACTACCTCTGCCTGATCTGGAACTGACCCTGGCTTGTTATTCGACCACACTTCTGCCTAACGATTTTGTAATACCTCTGCCTGATCTGGAGCTGACCTTGGACTGTTTGACCATGTTTTTGCCTGCCTCATGGACTGATCTTGTACCCTGCTACTGGACTAGTGGGATTCAACACAGGGGTCTCACATATGTGAGGGGCTCCAGAATTGTTTTTCTGGATGAAGAAAACTATTTTGTTTTCTCATTCCTAGATTAGGGTCTGGAGACTCGGAGGCTTCAAAGAGATTTGGGTGGGAGAAGCCTCTACCCCTGTCCCCATTCTGTCCTGAACGAGGCCCTACTTCTGCCTTCTGCCTGTAGGACCTATGCCATCATGCCTCTGCCTGTCGCATGAACTGACAACACCACATGGACCTTCCTACTACCAGGACCAATATTTTTGGCACTGCTGACAATATCTCTGCCTGCACTGACCCTGGACTGTTTATGGACAGTATCCCTGCCTGCTGCCTGGACAATTGTGTATGCCATTGCTGACCAAGTCCTTGCCTGCTGCCTGGACCAGTGCTATCCTGCTGTGTAGAACTGCACAACTAAAACCACAGGTAATCTTTTGTTTACGCTTTGTTTAGCATAATGTATTTTGGGGTGTAATTCTTGGTATGTGCATGCTATGTGTCCCTGGAACACCTGACAGTGTTCCTTGCATGTTGGATCTCTGTATGTGGCCAGGCTGTGTAGAAGTCTCACACATGTGGCATTGCCATACTCAGGAGGAGTAGCAGAATGTATTTTTGGGTGTCATTTTTGTTATGAAAATGCTATGTGTTGGAGATATCTTATAAATGGACAACTTTGTGTAAAAAAAATGCGTTTTCATTTTTTTCCACATTTTCCAAAAACTTCTGGAAAAAAATTAACCGTTCAAAAGACTCATTATGCCTCATAGATTATATGTTGGGGTGTTAGCTTTCCAAAATGAGGTCATTTTGTGGGCGTTTCCATTGTCCTGGTGCTCCAGGGCCTTC
Organism: Rana muscosa; assembly: GCA_029206835.1. Taxonomy (NCBI): domain Eukaryota; kingdom Metazoa; phylum Chordata; class Amphibia; order Anura; family Ranidae; genus Rana; species Rana muscosa. Next base: position 635,523,801 of record CM055118.1, on the reverse strand, counting down.
AAAAGTGTAATAGGTGGTTGAGAAATGAGATGTGTAATTTATGCTCCTAGAACGCCTGAAGGTGCTACTTCAATGTAGGTCCTCTGTATGTGGCCAGGCTGTGTAAAAGTCCCACACATTTGGTATTGCCATACTCAGGAGGAGGAGCAGAATGTATTTTGGGGTGTCATTTTTGCTATGTACATGCTATGTGTTGGAAATATCTTATAAATAGCCAACTTTGCGTAAAAAAAATGCGTTTTCATTTTTTTTCCACATTTTTCAAAAACTTCTGGAAAAAAATGAACCGTTTAAAAGACTCATTATGCCTCATAGATTATATGTTGGGGTGTTAGCTTTCCAAAATGGGGTCATTTTGTGGGTGTTTGAAAATTGTAATAGGTAGTCAACAAGTTAGATGTGTAATTTATGCTCCTTGAACGCCTGATGGTGCTCCCTGCATGTTGGGCCTCTGTATGTGGCCAGGCAGTGAAAAAGTCCCACACATGTGGTATCGTAATACTCAGGAAGAGTATCAGATTGTATTTTGGGGTGTCATTTGTGGTATGCACATGCCATGTGAGAGAAATAAGCTATTACAATGACAATTTTGAGAAAAAAAAATCTTAATTTTGCAAAGAATTGTGGGAAAAAAAATACAACTTCAAATAACTCACCATGCCTCTTACTAAATACCTTGGAATGTCTACTTTCCAAAAATGAGTTATTTGGGGGGCAATTGTACTTTCCTGGCTTGTTAGGGTCTCAATAAATGAGATAGGCCGCCAGTACATCAGATGTGATACATTTTTTATGATTTGCACTATAGCTTGTAGACTCTAAAACTTTCACACAGACCAAATAATTTCCACAAACTTTGAGTTATTTTTACCAAAGATATGTAGCAGTATAAATTGTGGCCAAAATGTATGAAAAAAAAGGTTTTTTTTAACCACTTAACGACCGCTCACTGTATATATACGTCGGCAGAATGGCACCGACAGGCACAATCACGTAGAGTGTACGTGATCGCCTTTGTACAGTTGGGGGGTCCGATTGGACCCCCCTCCTATACAGTGAGCGGCCGTTAATCGTTGGGGAGCGATCAGAGATGAGGGGGTGACCATTCGATTTCGGCCACCCCCTCGCGATCGCTCCCGGCCAATGAAAATGCTTCCTCCGCCATGTGATGTAAACACAGGCAGGAGGAAGTGATGTCATCTCCCTCGCGGCGGTCTTTTCAATTCCGGCGCCGAGGAGAGAGGAAGCAGGTTAGTGCACCAACAGTCCACTGACACATAGGTACACATAGGCACATATTTCACCCCCCAGTCACCCCCAGATCACCCCCCAGGTCACCCCCCAGCCCCCAATCACAGTGTCACTGATTGCAGTGATCATTTATTTTACTGATCACTGCATTTAGTGTCATCTGTGATAGTAAAAAGTTGCAGGGCAGTTAGGTTTAGGCCCCTTTAGGTCCAGGGTAGCCCCCTAACCCCCCCTAATAAAGGTTTAACCCCTTGATCGCCCCCCAGGTAACCCTTTCACTCCCTAACGCCAGCGTCACTAAGCGATCGTATTTTCGATCACTGTATTTAGTGCCGGTGGTGCCCTAGATAGCCAGTTATTTATTTTTAGATTTGCCGCAGGTTTTTAGAGCGTCAGGTACCCCCATATATTATTTTAACCCCCTGATTGCCCCTAGAGTTAACCCTTTCACCAGTGATCACCGTATAAGCGTCACTGGTGACACTGGTTACCCAGTTAGTTATTTAGTTATTTAGGTAACCCGTCAGGTTTTTATATAGCGTCGGGTACCCCCATATTTAACCTAATAAAGGTTTTAACCCCCTGATTGCCCCTAGTTAACCCTTTCACCAGTGATCACCATATAAAGGTTACGGGTGACACTGGTTGGTTAGTTTGCTTTTTATAGCATCAGGGCACCCGCCGTATATAACCCAATAAAGGTTTAACCCCCTGATCGCCCGGCGGGTGAGATCAATTAGGTTTTAGCGCCAGAGAGGGTCTGCGTCGCCCCAGGCAGCGTTAGGTTAGTGCCAGTAACGCTAACACCCATGCGCAAAGCATACACCTCCCTTAGTGGTATAGTATCTGATCAGATCTATACTAGCGTCCCCAGCGGTTTAGGGTTCCGAAAAACGCAGTGTTAGCGTGATCAGCCCAGATACCTGCTAGCACCTGCGTTTAGCCCCTCCGCCCAGCCCAGCCCAGCCCACCCAAGTGCAGTATCGATCGATCACTGTCACTTACCAAACACAAAACACATAACTGCAGCGTTCGCAGAGACAGTCCTGATCCCTGCGACCGCTAACAGTTTTTTTTGTAGCGTTTGATATATTTGCTGACGACAGTCGGGTGCTTTTTTTCCTGTGAATCTTACTAGTGTACCCCTAAATTTAGAGCCCAAAATGGCAAGTCAAAGGTACACTAGTAAAGAGGCCTACGAGATTCTGAGCATGACAGATAGTGAAGAGGAGGTCACGTATCTGTCAGATTTAGGCTCAGAATATCTTCCCGTAGAAGACAGTGACGTCAGCGGCCTCACGTCAGATAGCTCTGACGACGAAGTTGAGGTCCCTGCTAAGGTCAGGCGTACCCGATCCCGATCTTCTGAGGTTGTTGAGGAGCAAGAACAGCAGGGCTCTCGTATCATGGAGCAGAGGAGTACTAGCGCCGCTATTCCTTCTGGTGAATTGGCAAGCACCAGCGGCCTAGTACAGCCAGGGCGTACATCCAGCACTGCAGTATCACGTGGTGACGTGGCGAGTCCCATAAGTGCAGTTCAAGCTGGCGAGGTGGCAAGCACAAGTAGTGTCCCGCTGCCACCAAGAAGACAAAGGCAGGCCCGTCGTACCCATAGTGCTCTTCCTGCAGAATTCGCCTATCCTGATTGGGTCCCCACCACTTCTGCAGAACCCGTACTTCCCCCATTCACTGCCCAACCCGGTATTCAGGTGGAAACAGCTGATTTTATGCCAATCGATTATTATTCGCTGTTTTTCACGGAAGATCTCTATAGATCTATTGTGGACCAGAGTAATTTATATGCTGGTCAATTCATCGCCGCTAATCCCCAGTTGCCTTCCATTGCCAAAGATTGGAAACCAATTACGGTTTCCGAATTTAAGACCTTTCTGGGCCTTTCCCTCAACATGGGCACACATAAATTCCCGTCATTGCGTGCTTATTGGTCCACGCACCCAATTGACCACATGCCCGTGTTCTCTGCCTCCATGCCCAGGAAATGATACGAGCAGATTTTGCGGTTCATGCACTTCAACGACAATGAACTTTGTCGTCCACGTGAATTCGACCGGCTCTATAAAATTCGGCCCCTCATAAACCACTTCAACGAACGTTTTGCAGCCTTGTTTATTCCCGATCAAGCTGTCTGCATTGATGAGTCCCTGATTAAATTTTCTGGCCGCTTGGCTTTCAAGCAGTACCTTCCCAGCAAGCGTGCCAGATACAGGGTCAAGCTCTATAAGTGCTGTGACAGGGCAACAGGCTATGTATGGAGCTTTATGGTTTATGAGGGAAAAGATAGTCAGGTTGAGCCGGTCAACTGCCCGGATTACATAGGGAGCGCTGGCAAGATAGTGTGGAACTTGGTGTCACCCTTATTCGGAAAGGGGTACCACTTGTATGTGGACAATTATTACACGAGCGTGCCACTGTTTAGTCACTTGTTTGATCATCAGATTGGAGCATGTGGCACTGTGCGACCTAATCGCCGGGGCTTTCCCCAGCGGCTTGTAGATGCCCGTCTTAGGCTGGGGGAGAGAGCCTGCGTAAAGTGTAATAACTTGCTCGCTATGAAGTGGAGGGACAATAAGAATGTTTTCCTTCTTACCTCCCTTCATGCAGACACGACAGTCCAAATTCGTACGGCGACTGGTGTTGTGGAGAAACCCCTCTGTGTCCACGAATATAACAAAAATATGGGAGGGGTGGACCTCAACGCCCAGTTGATGGCGCCGTATCTAATTGACCATAAGGCGAGACGCTGGTACAAAAAAGTGTCTCTATCCTTATTCCAATTGGCTTTGCTGAACGCTCATGTGCTATACAGAGCTTCAGGCGGGACTTTATCTCTTCTAAAATTCCAGAATGAGATAGTCACAGAACTCCTGTATCCAGGCGGTTCTGCACCTCACCATCCCCTACCAAATGCAGTAAGCCGGCTGCATGAGAGGCATTATACGCATCTCCTCCCGAGTACCCCTACCCAACGAGCCCCCCAAAAAAGATGTTGCGTCTGTAGCAAGCGCGGATTTAGGTGTGACACCCGTTATTATTGTCCACTCTGTCCTGACAAACCTGGTCTTTGCCTTGGTGAATGTTTTGAACGCTACCACTCAAAAGTGAAGTTTTAGCGTAGGGTACAGCATTTCACAGACTAGGACACACTTACACAGGGTCTCCCAAGATGCCATTACATTTTGAGAGACCCGAACCATTACAGTTGTTAAAGTTTAAAAAAAAAAGTGTAAAAAAGAAAAAAAAAACGTAAAAAACTAAAACACAAAAAAATATAAAATAAAAAAACCAAAAATAGTTGTCGTTTTATTGTTCTCTCTCGCTCTCTCTATTTTCTCTCTATTGTTCTGCTCTTTTTTACTGTATTCCATTCTGCAATGTTTTATCATGCTTGCTTTTCAGGTATGTAATTTTTTGTTTTCAGGTGCGCCATTCAACTGCAGCGCGGAATTATTTATCTTGACAGCAACAGCGTTTGCTCCCACGATACATAAAGCCGTGACTCCAACGCTGTAGGAGGTGATTTCACCACCACAGTTAATAAAAGAGCATATATGCCGAAGCATGGGGGCAGCAGGGGCGGAGGAGCGATTTTGCTCCTAATGCCGCGTATATACGGTCGAAATTCCGACGGAGGCTTGCCCGTGGAAAAGTTTGACCGCGTGTACGCGGCATAACCTTTTATGCCGCGTACATACGGTCGAAATTCCGACGAAGGCTTGCCCGTGGAAAAGTCCGACCGTGTGTACGCGGCATAACTTTTTTGCGGGAGGATGCCCCCATGCTTCGGCATATATGCCCATCATTAGAAGTGGGTGGATGAAGGGAGGTATTCTAATGGTGGGCATACCCACCGATCAATCTCTTTTTTTCGTTCAGCCAACAGGCTGCATGAAAAAAAAGATTACAATACATGTCCAACAAGGACCAGCAACGTACTGGTATGTTGCTGGACTTTGAATGTTTATACCAGAATGATGCCTGCAGGTTTAGGTATCATCTTGGTATAATTCTTTTCAGCCAGTGGCCGGCTTTCATGTAAAAGCAATTCTAGCAGATAATTAGCTTCTAGACTGCTTTTACAAGCAGTGGGAGGGAATGCCCCCCCCCGGATATAAACAGCGCCATTGGGAAATTTGGAAAGCATTTTATCACACCGATCTTGGTGTGGTCAGATGCTTTGAGGGCAGAGGAAAGATCTAGGGTCTAACCCCCCATTTTTTTCAAAAAAAGAGTACCTGTCACTACTTATTGCTATCATAGGGGATATTTACATTCCCTGAGATAACAATAAAAATGATAAAAAAAAAAAATATGGAAGGAACAGTTTAAAAATAAAATAAAAAAGCAAAATAAATAATTAAAAAAAAGCACTGCTGTCCCCCCCTGCTCTTGCACAAAGGCGAACGCAAGCGTCGGTCTAGCGTCATATGTAAACAGCAATTGCATCATGCATGTGAGGTATCACCGCGAAGGTCAGATCGAGGGCAGTAATTTTAGCAGTAGACCTCCTCTGTAAATCTAACGTGGTAACCTGTAAAGGCTTTTAAATGCTTTTAAAAATGAATGTAGTTTCTCGCCGCTGCGCGTTTGTGCGCAATTTTAAAGCATGTCGTGTTTGGTATCCATGTACTCGGCCTAAGATCATCTTTTTTATTTCATCAAACATTTGGGCAATATAGTGTTTTTTAGTGCATTAAAAATAAAAAAAGTGTGTTTTTTCCCCCAAAAAATGCGTTTGAAAAATCGCTGCGCAAATACTGTGTGGAAAAAAAAATGCAACACCCACTATTTTAATCTGTAGGGCCTTTGCTTTTAAAAGCAGTCTAGAAGCAAATTATCTGCTAATTATATAATGTTTGGGGGTTCAACATAATTTTCTTGCAAAAAAATAATGTTTTCATGTAAACAAAAAGTGTCAGAAAGGGCTTTGTCTTCAAGTGGTTAGAAGAGTGGATGATGTGTGACATAAGCTTCCTAATGTTGTGCATAAAATGCCAGGACAGTTCAAAACCCCCCCCAAATGACCCCATTTTGGAAAGAAGACACCTCAAGCTATTTGCTGAGAGGCATGTTGAGCCCATTGAATATTTTTTTTTGTCCCAAGTGATTGAATAATGACAAAAAGAAAAAAAAATGTACAAAAAGTTGTCACTAAATTATATATTGCTCAAACATGCCATGGTTATATGTGGAATTGCACCCCAAAATACATTCTGTTGCTTCTCCTGAGTACGGGGATACCACATGTGTGAGACATTTTGGGAGCCTAGCCGCGTACAGGACCCCGAAAACCAAGCACCGCCTTCAGGATTTCTATGGGTGTAAATTTTTGATTTCACTCCTCACTGCCTATCACAGTTTCGGAGGCCATGGAATGCCCAGATGGCACAAAACCCCCCCAAATGACCCCATTTTGGAAAGTAGACACCCCAAGCTATTTGCTGAGAGGTATGTTGAGTATTTTGCAGATCTCGCTTTTTGTCACAAAGTTTTAAAAATTGAAAAAAGAAAAAAAAAGAAAAAAAATATGTCTTTCTTCATTTTCAAAAACAAATGAGAGCTGTAAAATACTCACCATGCCTCTCAGCAAATAGCTTGGGGTGTCTACTTTCCAAAATGGGGTCATTTGTGGGGGTTTTGGGCTATCTTGGCATTTTATGGCCTTCAAAACTGTGATAGGTAGTAAGGAGTGAAATCAAAAATTTGTGCCCTTAGAAATCCTGAAGGCGGTGCTTGGTTTTCGGGGGCCCGTAGGCTCTCAAAAAGTCCCACACATGTGGTATCCCCGTACTCAGGAGAAGCAGCCAAATGTATTTTGGGGTGCAATTCCGCATATAACCATGGCATGTTTGAGCAATATATCATTTAGTGACAACTTTTTGTACATTTTTTTTTTCTTTTTGTCATTATTCAATCACTTGGGACAAAAAAAAATATTCAATGGGCTCAACATGCCTCTCAGCAATTTCCTTGGGGTGTCTACTTTCCAAAATGGGGTCATTTTGGGGGGTTTTGTGCTATCTTGGCATTTTATGGCCTTCAAAACTGTGATAGGTAGTGAGGAGTAGGGATGAGCTTCGTGTTTGAGTCGAACATACGTTCGACTCGAACATCGGCTGTTCGATCGTTCGACGAAGATCGAACGATTTGGGCCGTTCGTGCCAAATTCGAGTGACGCGAACGGCCCACAATGCACTACGCCATCGCAGTGTCATCCAGGCGCTGTGATTGGCCAAGCATGCACTGTGACCCCGCATGCTTGGCCAATCACAGCGCCGGCAGCGAGGAGAGCAATGATTGGCCACAGGCAGGATGCCTGTGGCCAATTATTCTTGAGGGGGTTTAGTACACGCCCCACACTATAAAAGGCCGCCAGCGCGGCGGCCTTGTGTAGTGTGTTCCGGAGCAGGGAAAGAGAAGCATAGGCAGGGACAGTGTCATTTTTTTTCCTTTACTAATCCTGGATTCATTGTGTTTAGGGACAAATAAGGATAGGTAGGGAGAGTGTCAGTGTGTTATTCTGTGCTAAACCTTGTTTGTAGGGACAGAGAGGTACAGTGAGGGAAAGTGTCAGTGTGCTATTCTGTTCTAAACCAATCTTGCTGAACCATATTTGAAATCCTTGAGTTTAGGGACAGAGAGGTACAGTGAGGGAAAGTGTCAGTGTGCTATTCTGTGCTAAATCTTGTTTGTAGGGACAGAGTAGGACAGTGAGTGAAACTGACAGTGTGCTATTCTGTTCTAAACCAATCTTGCTGAACCATATTTGAAATCCTTGAGTTTAGGGACAGAGAGGTACAGTGAGGGAAAGTGTCAGTGTGCTATTCTGTGCTAAATCTTGTTTGTAGGGACAGAGTAGGACAGTGAGTGAAACTGACAGTGTGCTATTCTGTTCTAAACCAATCTTGCTGAACCATATTTGAAATCCTTGAGTTTAGGGACAGAGAGGTACAGTGAGGGAAAGTGTCAGTGTGCTATTCTGTGCTAAATCTTGTTTGTAGGGACAGAGTAGGACAGTGAGTGAAACTGACAGTGTGCTATTCTGTTTTAAACCAATCTTGCTGAACCATATTTGAAATCCTTGAGTTTAGGGACAGAGAAGGACACTCGTGGAAACTATCAGTGTGCTATTCTGTGCTAAATCTTGTTTGTAGGGACAGAGTAGGACAGTGAGTGAAACTGACAGTGTGCTATTCTGTTCTAAACCAATCTTGCTGAACCATATTTGAAATCCTTGAGTTTAGGGACAGAGAGGTACAGTGAGGGAAAGTGTCAGTGTGCTATTCTGTTCTAAACCAATCTTGCTGAACCATATTTGAAATCCTTGAGTTTAGGGACAGAGAAGGACACTCGTGGAAACTCTCAGTGTGCTATTCTGTGCTAAATCTAGTTTGTAGGGACAGAGTAGGACAGTGAGTGAAACTGACAGTGTGCTATTCTGTTCTAAACCAATCTTGCTGAACCATATTTGAAATCCTGGAGTTTAGGGACAGAGAGGTACAGTGAGGGAAAGTGTCAGTGTGCTATTCTGTTCTAAACCAATCTTGCTGAACCATATTTGAAATCCTTGAGTTTAGGGACAGAGAGGTACAGTGAGGGAAAGTGTCAGTGTGCTATTCTGTTCTAAACCAATCTTGCTGAACCATATTTGAAATCCTTGAGTTTAGGGACAGAGAAGGACACTCGTGGAAACTATCAGTGTGCTATTCTGTGCTAAATCTTGTTTGTAGGGACAGAGTAGGACAGTGATTGAAACTGACAGTGTGCTATTCTGTTCTAAACCAATCTTGCTGAACCATATTTGAAATCCTTGAGTTTAGGGACAGAGAAGGACACTCGTGGAAACTATCAGTGTGCTATTCTGTGCTAAATTTTGTTTGTAGGGACAGAGTAGGACAGTGAGTGAAACTGACAGTGTGCTATTCTGTTCTAAACCAATCTTGCTGAACCATATTTGAAATCCTTGAGTTTAGGGACAGAGAGGTACAGTGAGGGAAAGTGTCAGTGTGCTATTCTGTGCTAAATCTTGTTTGTAGGGACAGAGTAGGACAGTGAGTGAAACTGACAGTGTGCTATTCTGTTCTAAACCAATCTTGCTGAACCATATTTGAAATCCTTGAGTTTAGGGACAGAGAGGTACAGTGAGGGAAGGTGTCAGTGTGCTATTCTGTGCTAAATCTTGTTTGTAGGGACAGAGTAGGACAGTGAGTGAAACTGACAGTGTGCTATTCTGTTCTAAACCAATCTTGCTGAACCATATTTGAAATCCTTGAGTTTAGGGACAGAGAAGGACACTCGTGGAAACTATCAGTGTGCTATTCTGTGCTAAATCTTGTTTGTAGGGACAGAGTAGGACAGTGAGTGAAACTGACAGTGTGCTATTCTGTTCTAAACCAATCTTGCTGAACCATATTTGAAATCCTTGAGTTTAGGGACAGAGAGGTACAGTGAGGGAAAGTGTCAGTGTGCTATTCTGTTCTAAACCAATCTTGCTGAACCATATTTGAAATCCTTGAGTTTAGGGACAGAGAAGGACACTCGTGGAAACTCTCAGTGTGCTATTCTGTGCTAAATCTAGTTTGTAGGGACAGAGTAGGACAGTGAGTGAAACTGACAGTGTGCTATTCTGTTCTAAACCAATCTTGCTGAACCATATTTGAAATCCTGGAGTTTAGGGACAGAGAGGTACAGTGAGGGAAAGTGTCAGTGTGCTATTCTGTTCTAAACCAATCTTGCTGAACCACATTTGAAATCCTTGCGTTTAGGGACAGAGAGGTACAGTGAGGGAAAGTGTCAGTGTGCTATTCTGTTCTAAACCAATCTTGCTGAACCATATTTTGAAATCCTTGAGTTTAGGGACAGAGAAGGACACTCGTGGAAACTATCAGTGTGCTATTCTGTGCTAAATCTTGTTTGTAGGGACAGAGTAGGACAGTGAGTGAAACTGACAGTGTGCTATTCTGTTCTAAACCAATCTTGCTGAACCATATTTGAAATCCTTGAGTTTAGGGACAGAGAAGGACACTCGTGGAAACTATCAGTGTGCTATTCTGTGCTAAATCTTGTTTGTAGGGACAGAGTAGGACAGTGAGTGAAACTGACAGTGTGCTATTCTGTTCTAAACCAATCTTGCTGAACCATATTTGAAATCCTTGAGTTTAGGGACAGAGAGGTACAGTGAGGGAAAGTGTCAGTGTGCTATTCTGTTCTAAACCAATCTTGCTGAACCATATTTGAAATCCTTGAGTTTAGGGACAGAGAAGGACACTCGTGGAAACTATCAGTGTGCTATTCTGTGCTAAATCTTGTTTGTAGGGACAGAGTAGGACAGTGAGTGAAACTGACAGTGTGCTATTCTGTTCTAAACCAATCTTGCTGAAGCATATTGCAAATCCTTGTGTTTAGGGACAGAGAAGGATAGGCAGGGGACAGTGTCAGTGTCATTGTTGCTAAGCCTCCTGCACAGTATACACCTGAAGGTAGCCCTTATTGCTGTTTTTCCCATCTCCCTGCAGGCCATCCATTAAAATGTCTGGAAGGCAAACAAGGAGAGGCAGACAGTCAGGAGGCAAAAAAAGTAGGATTTTTAAAACAGCTTACCTGTAAAATCCTTTTCTTGGAGTACATCACGGGACACAGAACAGCATAGTCATTACTATGTGGGTTATATAGAATTACCTTCAGGTGCTGGCACTGGCAACTTCCAAAACAGGAAGTACCCTCCCCTATATAAGCCCCTCCCATCCGGGAGTACCTCAGTTTTGTAGCAAAGCAATACGTGTCCCCAAAAGAGGGGTGGGAGCTCTGTGTCCCGTGATGTACTCCAAGAAAAGGATTTTACAGGTAAGCTGTTTTAAAAATCCTACTTTCTTGTTCATAGATCACGGGACACAGAGCAGCATAGTCATTACTATGTGGGACGTCCCAAAGCAATGCCACATGAGGGGGGGGATACACCATACATAAGCTGGGCGCCATCAGGCATGAGGATCTTTTGCGGCCTGCAACCCACTGCGCCCAAAGGCGACATCCTCCTGACTTCTCACGTCCACCTGGTAGAACCTAGTAAACGTGTGTACTGAAGACCATGTTGCGGCCTTACAAATTTGCGCCAGGGAGGCCTGGTGATGCACTGCCCATGAAGTTCCAACTGCTCTCGTGGAGTGCGCCCTAACTTTGAACGGAGGCGGTCTACTTTTCAAGCCATAGGCTTGTATTATGACCTGTCGAATCCACTTGGCTAAAGTAGATTTTGATGCTGCCTGACCCTTTCTGGGGCCTTCCGGCAGAACAAACAGAGAATCCGTTCTACGAATCTGAGCAGTGGCTTTTTAGATAAGCTTTAACTGCTCTTACTACATCCAAAGAATGCAATAACTTTTCCTCTACCGAGCTTGGTTTGGGGAAAAAAGAAGGAAGAACCACATCCTGGTTCAAGTGAAACCTCGATACCACCTTAGGAAGAAAGGCTGGGTGAGGACGTAATACTACTCTGTCCTTATGGATAACCAGATATGGCTCTTTACAGGACATGGCGGCTAATTCCGACACTCTTCTAGCCGAGCATATGGCTACTAAAAATATCAATTTCCTGGTGAGTAGAACCAAGGAAATGTGCCGCAAAGGTTCAAATGGCTGCTTCTGCAGAACCGACAGAACCAAATTTAGATCCCATGGGCATATGGGAGCCTTAATCGGTGGAATAATACGAGTCACACCTTGCATAAAGGATTTGACAAGTGAATGCATAGCCAGGGGCCTTTGAAATAGTATTGACAAGGCCGAAACCTGGCCCTTGATAGTACTTAAGGCAAACTTCCTGTCTACAGCCCACTGCAGGAAGTCCAGAATTCTGCCTATAACGTACTTACGTGGATGCCATTTTCTGGCCTCGCACCAAGTGATGTACGCCTTCCAAACTCTATAGTAGATCTGCCTGGATACAGGCTTCCTGGCATTGATTATAGTTGATACCACAGAGTTAGAGAGACCTCTCTTCTTTAGGATGTGGGACTCAATAGCCAGGCCGTTAAACTTAGAGTTAGTAAGGAAGGGTGGTATATCGGTCCTTGCGAAAGCAGGTCCGGACGACGTGGAAGGGTCCAAGGACTCCCCACAGACATTTTGATGATCTCCGCGTACCCGGCCCTTCGGGGCCACGCTGGAGCCACCAGGATCACCGGCTTCTTCTCCAACCTGACTCTGCAAAGGAGTCGAGGCAACAATTGTAGCGGAGGGAATGCATATATCAGTCTGAACTGATCCCAAGGGAACACCAGAGCATCCGAGCCGCAAGTGAGGGGATCCCTTGTCCGGGAGACAAACCTGTCCACCTTTGCGTTGAATCTGGATGCTAGCAGATCTACATCCGGTGTTCCCCACCGCTGACATATTGCTCGGAAGACCTCGGGATGAAGGGACCATTCCCCTGGGCATAACTGTTGGCGACTCAGAAAGTCCGCCTTCCAATTCTCCACCCCTGGAATGAAGACAGCTGATATACATGGGACATGCTTTTCTGCCCATTCCAGGATGTGACTTACTTCCCTCTGGGCTGCACGACTCCTGGTGCCTCCCTGATGATGATATATGCCACTGCTGTGGCATTGTCTGATTGAATTCTGACAGGGGACCCTTGGAGTCTGGATGTCCAGGCTACTAGGGCGTACCGGGCTGCTCGTATCTCTAAGAGATTGATGGGCAGGGTTTTTACTACATTTGACCATCTGCCCTGGAGAGACCATTGCTCCAGTACTGCCCCCCAGCCTGTAAGGCTGGCATCTGTAGTGACCACTTTCCAAGATATCGGGCTGAAGGGTTTTCCCTTCTGGAGATTCTGGGGGATCAACCACCAGCAGACTCTTCCGAACGGAAGGGGACAAAGCCATCGGGAAGTCTAGAGCCTGAACTTTTCCGTTCCAGGCTGACAATATGGCCCTTTGTAAATTCCTTGAGTGGAATTGGGCGTATGGCACAGCTTCGAATGATGCTACCATCTTTCCTAGCAGCCTCATGCACAGGCGTATGGACGGCTGTCTTTTTGCACAAAGCAGACGGACCAAGCCCCTCTAAGAGGATACCTTGTCTAGAGGTAAGAAAATCTTCCTCTGGTCTGAATCCAGCCGTAGCCCTAGATATACCAGGTTTTTCACTGGCTGTAGGGCTGACTTGTCCAGGTTGATGACCCAACCGTGAGATTCTAGATACTTGATTGTATCGATAATTACCACTTCTAGCTTGGCAACTGAGTGGTCCATCAACAACAGGTCGTCTAGGTATGCCATTATCGTTACACCCCGTGTTCTTAGATCGGCCAACAGTGGGGCCAGAATTTTTTGTGAACACTCGTGGTGCTGTGGCCAGACGGAATGGTAAGGCTCTGAACTGAAAATGGCGCCCTTCTACTGCAAAGCGTAGGAATTTTTGATGACCTGGAAAGATGGGAACATGCAAGTAAGCATCTTTGATGTCGATCGAGGCTAACCATTCCTCCCCTTGTAGGGCAGCGGTGACCGATCGGATCGACTCCATCCGGAAAGACCGGACGTTTAGAAATTTGTTTAGACTCTTTAGGTCCAATATGGGTCTTATGTCCCCGTTTGGCTTCGGGACTGTGAAAAGGTTTGAGTAGAAACCCAACCCCCACTCTTCCATAGGAACCTCCATAATTACTCCTTGGAGCAATAGTTGTTCTAACGCCAATAGGAGAGACCGTCTTTTCAGAGGGTCTCTTGGCATGCCTGACCACATAAAATGGGACGGAGGAGACTCTTTTAACTCCAACTTGTATCCCAGAGTTACTGCGGAGAGCACCCATCTGTCTTTGATCGTCTCCCGCCAAGTCTCTGCGAACAACTGAAGTCTTCCCCCCACCCGTTTGAGTGGGGGCAGCCCTTCATAGGCTTGACTTGGAGGCTGGTTTAGTACCTCTTCGGATCCAGGGCTTTTTATTACCCTGTGGCTGTCCCTGATTTTTACCTCCTGAGTTTGACCGAGGAGGTCGTCGGAACTGCTTAGTAGCAGACATCGCAGGGATAGGAGAGGTAGTCCTCTTAAAAGATGGACCCCTAGACCTCTTCTTACTCGGTAAGAGAGTACGTTTACCACTGGAAATCTTCTGGATATACTTATCCAGGTCTTCGCCAAAAAGGCGTTCCCCATGAAATGGGAAGCTAACTAAGAGCTTCTTACAGGGAGCTTCAGCAGACCAGTTTTTAAGCCACAGAAGCCTACGCATATGTACCAAAGACAGCGTGAGGCGGGAGGCCTGATGGATAGAATCCTTGATGGCGTCAACCGCAAAGCATAATGCTCTAGGCAGATCAGCCAGAGCCTGGGCCTGTTGGTCTGGCAAATCCCTCAGGACCATTTTCATTTGATCCTTTAAAGCTTGGCAGACCACAATAGCTGCCACTGCTGGCTGTGTAACAGCCCCTGCTGTGGAAAAAGCAGATTTTAATAAAGATTCCAATTTTTTATCCACTGGATCTTTGAACATTTGAACATTATCTACTGGACATGTCAGTGATTTGTTCACAGAAGAGATGGCTGCATCCACCGTAGGAACATTCCATCTCTGGGTGAACTTTTCCTCCATGGGATAGATCACCGGAAACATTTTAGGCAGAACAAATAGTTTCTCAGGATGTTCCCAGTCCTGGTATATAAGTCCTTCCAATAATGGATGTATTGGAAAGGAGCAATTAACCTGGGGAGCTTTTAGCGACCCCAATGAGGAGACAGCAGTAGTTGATGGTTCAACAAGAGGCATTTTAAATGCAGATCGAACCATGTCAGTTAGGGTCTGGACCCACAATCTTTCAGTCTGTGATGCTGAAATGGTTCATCTACTGTCGATTCCTCAAAAACAGAGCTAACCTCCTCCTGATCCCCTTCAGGTAGGTCGGTCCCTTCCTGGGACTGTTGCTCTGCCAACAGGCACTCTAATGGAGGTGATGGAGATCTGGCGCGCTTTCTTTCCTGTAGAGAAGAAGCGATCAATGCAGCCAATCTCTGCTCCAATCCCTCCAGATTTGAGGAAAAAACCTCCTCTGTTATATATGCAGGAGCAGGTGGACTGAGGACAGCCGCAGTACCTGGCACTCCCGGGGGTTCCTTATGGGTATTAACCTCTGATTTCTCAGGGGAGGAGGGTGCAGATGACTGCTCCAGATCCTCAGAGCCCGATGGAGACCCCCTACACTTCCTGAGAGGTATATCTCGGAGTTTTTTAGGCGGCATATTCCTTAGTTCAAAGCTGAGGTATTCCAGCCGCAATACACCCCTTACTGAAATAGTCTAATGCAATTTGCTGCTATGTACATCAGTGGGTGTCTACTAATGCGTCTTTCTGGGGATGCCTGTATCAACCGCCCGCTGTAAGCCCCTATACCATGCTACCAGCTCCTTTTCATGCTCTGTGTCCATAGCAAGCAGCGTGGACTGAGTCCTTTTATCTTGCTGGGACGCCCGCGCATGCGCAGAAGCGCTGGGCGCACAGAGCGCGTCATCCGCCAGGCTCCGCCCCCTTTTTTGAAGCTAAACCTTATAAAAAGAAAGCATGTGTGCGCACGCGCGCGCGTGCACGTGTGCGCTCTTGGCGCCATGTAGGGAGAGGAGCCAGGGTCCCTGTTTTACCAGGACTCGGGGATGGAAGGAAACTACTTGGCAGCATGACAGAGGAATGCAGCTTCCCTGATAGAGAGCTCACTCATCTGCCTGGACTTTCACCATGGAAGGAATAGTCCCAAGAAAAAAGACGTTCCACAGCGGCCTCTAGTGGACAAACACAGGTACCGCACTTTTGTCTTTTTTTTTTTTTTTTTTTTAAACCTCCTTTATGAAAAACATTTCGAGGTTTACAGTGTTTTTAAAACTTCCCTTATGAAAAAACATTTCTAGGATTTCTTAGGCATATAAAGCTATTAGCGGGAATACCCTTTAGGTAACAGGCAGAAAGACATATTAGGCTTGGGGGTCCCCTCAATAGAACAAAGTTCCTGAGGGGCCCCCACTTACCTTTTCCCCGCCGCAGGACTTTGTTTGGTCCACAGAAGCCCAAACTTCACCTCTCACGGCAGGCATTGTACTAGACCTTCAGGGACCGGGTTCCCAAGGATTCCACTCCCCTGGACCTGTATAGCACCCTGCACAGATAGCCTCTTGGTTTTGGGTATGACCAGAGCTCTGGATCCCAGGGTCCAGCCCTCCTAAGAGAGGCATTACAGGCAAAACCCTGCTCTTCTCTGCAAGGCCCGGGTACCGACCGTTTAGCTATGAAGCTTTTTTGGTCAGATCCGGAATAGCTTGCTAAGGCCCAGAGAACCTGTACACAAGCCCAGATGAATACATGTTAACCTTGGCCAACACCTTAGACACTGGCAAAAAACAGAGGTACTCCCGGATGGGAGGGGCTTATATAGGGGAGGGTACTTCCTGTTTTGGAAGTTGCCAGTGCCAGCACCTGAAGGTAATTCTATATAACCCACATAGTAATGACTATGCTGCTCTGTGTCCCGTGATGTATGAACAAGAAAGAGGGCAAGCAGGCTCTGTGTCTGGGGGCAACAGTGCTGGTCGTGGACGCGGTGCATTGTCATCAGCACATTGCCATGGGACACGCTTGTCCTTCTTTTCGGCAGCTGGACATGTTGAGCCACATCATGCCGAAGACTTGGTAGAGTGGATGACCAAGCCCACCTCATCCTCCTCATCCTCTCTCACCCAGGCTCAGGGTACTGGCAAAGCAGCTGCCAAAGCGTCCTCTTCTCTGGTATCATTATCTTCATTTGTCAATTCTTCCCTAGACCCACCATGTCTTCCTCCTGAGGAGTCCCCCGAACTGTTTGAGCACAGTGTTGGGTACATGCTCCAGGAGGATGCCCAGCGTTTCGAAGGATCTGATGATGATACCCAGATAGAGGAAGGCAGTAGCGTGAGAGCAGAGAGAGGGGATGCTCAAGAAGGACACCAATCTGGCAGTCATGCTCCAGCAGCTGCAGCATACTGCCAGATTGGCTCCAGTGATGAGGAGGGAGGGAATGATGAGGTCACTGACTCCACGTGGGTGCCTAATAGGAGAGAGGAGGAGGAGGAGGATGAGGAGGAGGCACATCTCCAACGAGGCAGGATGCCCTTGGGTGGCCAGCTTATGGGCAGCACACCGACGGAATCACACCGCAGAGCTCCGCCTGTGCAGGGCGCTGCCTCTGCCCGTCATTCAAAAAGTTCTTTAGTGTGGGCCTTTTTTGAGGCGAGTGCATCAGATCGCACAGCTGCTGTTTGCAACATATGACTCAAGCGTATATCGCGTGGCCAAAACATCAGCCGCTTGGGCACCACATGCTTGATCAGACATATGTTGACCTGCCATGCAGCTCGTTGGCAAGCCTACCTTAAAGACCCACACCAAAGAACAAAGCTGACCTCTTCTTGCACCGCATCAGCTGGGATCTCCAACCCCACTATACCTTCAGTCCTCTCTGAAACCTGCTCTGAGAGGAATGAAGGTGTAGAATTAGGTGTGTCACAGCCAAGTACTTGCGGGCACTCTGCTAGCAGTACACCGACGTCCGATTCTAGCAGGCAAATTTCCCTGCCCCAGCTGCTGGACCGTCGAAAGAAGTTCACTCCCAGCCATCCACATGCCCAGCGGTTGAATGCTAGCTTGGCTAAATTGCTAGCGCTTCAACTGCTGCCTTTTCAGTTGGTAGACTCGGCCCCCTTCCGTGATTTTGTGCAATGTGCGGTTCCTCAGTGGCATGTTCCCAAACGCCACTTTTTCTCACGGAAGGCGATTCCGGCTCTCTACAGGCATGTGGAAGGCAATGTCTTGGCCTCGCTGGACAGGGCGGTCAGCGGTAAGGTGCATATTACCGCTGACTCATGGTCCAGCAGGCATGGACAGGGACGTTACCTTTCTTTCACGGCCCATTGGGTCACTCTTTTGGCAGCTGGGAAGGATGCAGGACAAGGTGCAGTAGTGTTGGAGGTTGTTCCACCGCCACGCCTCCAAAATTCTACCACTGGTTGTGACACACCTCTCTCCTCCACCCCCTCCTCTTCTTCTTCCTCCATGGCCTCTTCCTGTGGTTTGTCCTCGGAACCAGCGGTGCTCCGTAGGCGTTCAAGGGGCTACGCAAGTACGCAGGCAAAAAGATGCCATGCCGTGCTTGCGCTGGTGTGTTTGGGGGACAGGAGCCACACTGGGGCAGAGGTCCTGTCTGCTCTGCAGGGGCAGGCCGAGAGGTGGTTGATGCCACGCCAGCTTAAGCCAGGAATGGTGGTTTGCGACAATGGCACCAACCTCCTCTCCGCCCTCCGACAGGGACAACTGACCCATGTGCCCTGTATGGCTCACGTCCTTAACCTGGTGGTGCAGCGGTTCTTGGGCAGGTACCCGGGCTTACAGGATGTCCTGAGGCAGGCCAGGAAAGTCTGTGTTCATTTCTGCAGATCTTATAATGCCAGTGCTCGGCTGGCTGAGCTGCAAAAGGAGTTGAACCTGCCCAAGAACCGCCTTATATGTGACATGCCCACCAGGTGGAACTCAACGTTGGCCATGCTGCAGCGGCTGCACACGCAGCAGAGGGCCATCAATGAGTACCTGTGCGACTACGGCACCAGGACAGGGTCAGGGGAGCTCGGGTTTTTTTCACCACGCCAGTGGGGCATGATCAGGGATGCATGCACTGTCCTGGCACCATTTGAGGAGGCCATGAGGATGGTGAGCAGTGACAGTGCATGCATCAGTGACACTGTACCTCTTGTCCACCTGTTGGAGCACACGCTGCGTGGAATAATGGACAGGGCACTTGAGGCAGAACAGAGGCAGGAAGAGGAGGACTTCCTTGCCTCTCAAGGCCCCCTTTACCCTGACAGTGTTCCTTCTGTCCCACCCATCGCACAGGAAGAGGAGGAGGAGGAGGAGGAGGATTGTGTCAGCATGGAGGTGGAGGCTGGCACTCAGCATCATCAGCAGCAGTCTTTTAGGGATGATTTACAGTCCCAAGAAACCAGTGGACTTGTACGTGGCTGGGAGGAGGTGGCTGCGGATCATGTCGTCCTTAGTGACCCAGAGGACTCCGGACTGAATGCCTCAGCTAACTTACGCTGCATGGCCTCCCTGATCCTGCAAAGTCTGCGGAAGGATCCTCGTATTCTTCGGATCAAGGAGAGGGACCATTACTGGCTGGCCACTCTCCTTGATCCACGGTACAAGGGTAAGGTTGCGGACCTTATCTTACCGTCGCAGAGGGAGCAGAGGATGAGACAACTCCGGGAGGCCTTGCAGAAAGGTCTGTGCAACGCGTTCCCAGAGACTGGGAGGTTACAAACGCCTGGTCCTGGACAACGAGTTGCTGAGGCTTCGGGCAGTCAAAGAAGGAGCGGTGGGGAAGGTGGCCGTCTGACCGATGCGTTCAGACAATTCTTTAGTCCGCAGCCCCAAAGTATGATCGTTTCCAGCAACCATCGCCAGCGTCTGATATACATGGTGCAGGAATACCTAGGGGCAAGGTCAGACTTGGACACCTTCCCCACCGAAAATGCTCTGGCTTACTGGGTCTTGAGGATGGATCACTGGCCAGAGCTTGCACAGTATGCAATTGAGCTACTGGCCTGTCCTGCATCCAGCGTTCTTTCAGAACGCACATTCAGTGCTGCTGGAGGATTTGTCACGGATCACAGGGTGCGCCTGTCCACTGACTCGGTTGATCGACTGACTTTCATCAAGATGAACCAGTCTTGGATCACCACCAGCTACCACACACCTGATGCTCATATAACAGACTAATTGATTTAAAAATGTCACATCCCTTCAAGACTGATGCTGATGCTGAGTTCCTGTGCTATTATGTTGACTAGCTATCCTCCTCCTCCTCCTCAATGATCCGATTAATGATGATAGCTTGGAAGATCATTTTGGTTTATGGGTGCCGCCACCAGTGGCTAAGGCCCAATTTTTCAGCCCCTGTTTAACAGGGGCGTGTAATTACAATTTTTGATGCAATACTTTGCAACAGGCCTCATTGCTGTGCTCCAAGTACAGTATCTGTGAGGGGTTGCAGTGTTGTGCCACCAGTGCCTAAGGCCCAATTTTTCAGCCCCTGTTCAACAGGGGCATGCAATTATAATTATTGATCTAATAATTCACAGCAGGGCCCATTGCTGCGCCCACCAAGAGTAACTGTCAGGCCTTACAGTGTTGTGTCAACACCACCACCACCACCACCACCAAAGGCCCAATTTTTCAGCCCCTGTTCAACAGGGGCATGCAATTATAATTATTGATCTAATAATTCACAGCAGGGCCCATTGCTGCGCCCACCAAGAGTAACTGTCAGGCCTTACAGTGTTGTGTCAACACCACCACCACCACCACCACCACCACCAAAGGCCCAATTTTTCAGCCCCTGTTCAACAGGGGCATGCAATTATAATTATTGATCTAATAATTCACAGCAGGGCCCATTGCTGCGCCCACCAAGAGTAACTGTCAGGCCTTACAGTGTTGTGGCACCAGCACCACCATCAAAGGCCCAATTTTTACTACCACTGTTCAACAATTATATGTTATTACAATTCCTGATATAATAGTTGACAGCAGGGCGTTCCAGCACCCACCAAGAGTAACTGTGAGTGCTTACAGTGTTGTGCCAACACCAACACCTAAGGGGCCAATTTCTGCAGAGTATATACGGCAGGTCCCTACTTTCAAACATCCAACTTACAAACGACTACTACTTGCAAACGGAAGAAGACAACAGGAAGTGAGAGGAAATCTACCCCTTGGAAGGAAAATTCTCTCCTGTAAGAATTAATATGGGAGAAAGGTGTCTCCTCTCTACTGATGCTTTATCACCAATCCTTGTTTCAATAAAAACACCACATTTCAAAATCAGTTGTCATTGGGACGCAAAGTGAGGTGAAATGTTCTGAACAGGGGCACAGACAGCAAAACAAATGTTACAGGGGTGATAACCCTTCCCTATGTTTTCCAAAAAGCTTAAAAATAGGTATTTGGGCTGGAGCTACACTTAAACAATGTAGCTGTTCAAAATTACAAACAGATTCAACATAAGAACAAACCTACAGTCCCTGTCTTGTATGCACCGCCTGTATACGGCTGTTCAGAGTATATAGGGCCTTTTTTATTTTGTGTGCGGGGTTCCCCTTAATATCCATACAAGACCCAAAGGGGCTGGTAATGGTCTGGGGTAGGGGGGGTGATGGGGTAGCTATCCCATTTTTCTTAAAGATTTTCATCCATATTACCGGAACCAGACATTACATTAAAGCCGCAAGCAGTTTTAAATGGCTTTTTTTTCCTTTAGAAATGTAATTTTGTGCAGGGACAGTTCTAAACACGGGAAACACGTGGCACTTCACAGGCATACTTTAGACACCCCCCAGGTACAATATTTAAAGGAATATTTGACTTTTTTTTTTCACTTTATGCATCATTAAAATGACTGCTCCTGGAAAACGTCCGTTTTTAAAACTTCTTTTTGCATTGATACATGTCCCCTGGTGCAGAACCCGGATTCCCAAACTCTGTTTAGGACAATAACATGGATAATAGTCGTTATAATTAGCACTTTAGAATCCGAACGTTCGCATCCATTGTATTTAATAGGGTTCTAATGTTCGTGCGAACTTTCGGTCCGTTCGCGGGTTCTGGTGCGAACCGAACCCAGGGGTGTTCGGCTCATCCCTAGTGAGGAGTGAAATCAAAAATTTATGCCCTTAGAAACCTTGAAGGTGGTGCTTGATTTTTGGGGTCCCGTACGCGGCTAGGCTCCCATAAAGTCCCACACATGTGGTATCCCCGTACTCAGGAGAAGCAGCAGAATGTATTTTGGGGTGTAATTTCACATATGCCCATGGCATGTGTGAGCAATATATCATTTAGTGACAACTTTGTGCAAAAAAAACAAAGTTTGTCATATTCCCGCAACTTGTGGCAAAATATAAAATATTCCATGGACTGAACATGCCTCTCAGTAAATAGCTTGGGGTGTCTACTTTCCAAAATGGGGTCATTTTGGGGGGTTTTTTGCTATCTTGGCATTTTATGGCCTTCAAAACTGTGATAGGTAGTGAGGAGTGAAATCAAAAATTTATGCCCTTAGAAACCTTGAAGGCGGTGCTTGGTTTTTGGGGCCCCGTACCCGGCTAGGCTCCCAAAAAGTCCCACACATGTGGTATCCCCGTACTCAGGAGAAGCAGCAGAATGTATTTTGGGGTGCAATTCCACATATAACCATGGCATGTGTGAGCAATATATCATTTAGTGACAACTTTTTGTAATTTTTTTTTGTCATTATTCAATCACTTGGGACAAAAAAAAAATATTCAATGGGCTCAACATGCCTCTCAGCAATTTCCTTGGGGTGTCTACTTTCCAAAATGGGGTCATTTGGGGGGATTTTGTACTGCCCTGCCATTTTAGCACCTCAAGAAATGAGATAGGCAGTCATAAATTAAAAGCTGTGTAAATTCCAGAAAATGTACCCTAGTTTGTAGACGCTATAACTTTTGCGCAAACCAATAAATATACGCTTATTGACATTTTTTTTACTAAAGACATGTGGCTGAATACATTTTGGCCTAAATGTATGACTACAATTGAGTTTATTCGATTTTTCTTATAACAAAAAGTAGAAAATATCATTTTTTTTCAAAATCTTCGGTCTTTTTCCGTTTATATCGCAAAAAATAAAAATCGCAGAGGCAATCAAATACCATTAAAAGAAAGCTCTATTTGTGGGAAGAAAAGGACGCAAATTTCGTTTGGGTACAACATTGCATGTCCGCACAATTTACAGTTAAAGCAGTGCAGTGCAAAATTCTGAATTCACCTCTGGTCCTTTAGCTACCAAATGGTCCGGGGCTTAAGTGGTTAAATCGGTCTTTTTTCATTTATAGCGCAAAAAATAAAAAACCCAGAGGTGATCAAATACCACCAAAAGAAAGCTCTATTTGTATGAAAAAAAAAGACAAAAAAATCATTTGGGTACAGTGTTGCATGACTGAGTAATTGTCATTCAAATTGTGAGAGCACTGAAAGCTGAAAATTGGTCTGGGCAGGAGGGGTGTTTAAGTGCCCAGTAAGCAAGTGGTTAAGAACTGAGTAATCAAACACCGCTGATAGCTCAGTTCTCCCTCTCCGCTCTGAGCAGACAGGGACACCACTTCCAGTGACACCACTAATGCAGGGGCGTTCTTCCTTCTAGGGATGCCACAGAAGCAGGACATTTTTTCTTTCTTTCAATGACACCACTAATGCAGAGGCATACTTTCCTTTTAGTGACACTACTGCTGCAAAGGCATTTCTTCCTTCCAGTGAAACACATGGACAATTTTTCTTTAAGTGAAACCACTGATGCAAGGGCATTTTTCCTTCCAATAACACCACTGATGCAGGCGCATTTTCAAACTGGCGGCCCTCCAGCTGTTGTGAAACTACAAGTCCCATGAGGCTTTGCAAGGCTGACAGTTACAAGCATGACTCCCACAGGCAGAGGCATGATGGGACTTGTAGTTTCGCAACAGCTGGAGGGCCGCCAGTTTGAGACCCCTGCCTTAAATGAATGTTTGTAGTGAACCTTAAAGTGACACTAAACAATATCCTTATTTTCCAAAATATATCCATACACAGTGTTAAGCTTCCTTTCCATGCCAAATTAACAGTAGTTTACACGGTTTTCCATTTGTGTACTCTAGAGTGTGTAGCTCCAAAATGAAATATTCTTAATTATCCTATTAAAGAAACATTGTAGTAACTAGACTATGGGTTTATTAGAGCCTCCTCTTTCATTCATTAAAAATGATTGTGTTTACACAGAAAACCACAGAGCAACCATAATATTTTTTTGTTAAATTACCGGTAACTAAATAACTATTCTAAAGTGTGAAATGGACTGTAGTAGCTGGTCTATTTACTAAGCCTGTGAATAATTGGGGTTGTTTACTCTGTCAACCTGAAATGGATATTCAACCTGGGAATTTTTTTTTTAATGTTTTTATGAAGACATTGGTCCAAACTATACTATATCTACACAACCCTTCTACTTTAAGTACAACTGTTACATCTGTTGTGTTACTGATGAGAAGTGCCCCATTTGAGTGAGCACAAACTCTTCAACCTAAAATATAAGGCTCCCAAGATATTTAAAAACAAAGGAAAAAAACAAGACAAAACTTAAAACCATGATGTCCAAGACCTATATATATGTCCTATGGGGGAAAAAAAAACACAGCTCTAGTTTCTCATCTTGCCTTCATTGACTAGAATACACAAACTCCAAGATCTTGCCATTTGTAAGTTTGTAAAGAAGTGCTACAAGCAGTTTTTACAGAAAGACAAAATATGGTGAAAGAACAGTGTTACATTTTTACAAACAATAAAGTGATTGTAAGCCTTCTTTTTTAATAATAAACATGTCATACTTACCTGCTATGTGCAAATTGTTTTGCACAGAGCAGCCCCGATCCTCCTTTTCTGGTGTCCCCCCATTGGCAGCCGTTTCCTATGGGGGCACTCATGCAGGCTCGATCCCAAGCCACGCGGCCTATGTCTATAGACAGGGACAGCACAGTTCAGCTCCGCTCCCCGTTCTCTCATTACATGATTGGATTGACAGCAGCAGGAGCCAATGGCTCCCACTGTTCTCAATCTGCCCTGTAAGGAGGGAGGTAGGGAGAGAGCAGAGATAGACGCTGCTCTCGGGCACAGTGCTATATCAAGATTGGGCCCAGGTAAGTAAAAGGGGGCTGGGGGGGGGGGTTCTGTGGTACAGAAGGTTTTTTTACCTTAAAGTGATTGTAAAGCTTTGTGTTTTTTTTTTTTTTAAAACAACAAACATGTCATACTTACCTCCTCTGTGCAGGGGTTTTGCACAGAGTGGCCCCGATCGTCCTTTTCTAGGGTCCCCCGTGGCACTCCTGGCTCCTCCTCTTCTCAAGTGCCACCACGGAGAGCCGCTCTCCATGGAGGCACTCGTGCGGGGGAGCTCCCAAGTCCTGCTGCTGCATCAATTGACACCGACAGCAGGACTCGGCCCCCCCTTTTGGCTCCCGTGTCACTGTTTTTGATTGACAGCAGCGGGAGCCAATGGCTCCAGATGCTATCAATCTATCCAATGAGGACCCGAGACAGCGGCTTGCGCTGCTGTGCTTGTCCCCATCGCTGGCACAATCGAGTTCAGGTAAAAAAAAAAGGGGGGGTCTGGGGGGTGCTGCAGCAAAAAAGTTTTTTTTTACCCTAATGCATAGAATGCATTAAGCTGAAAAAACATGAGGGTTTACAACCCCTTTATTGCAGTGCATGCATTAAGGTAAAACAAGTTAAGCCTTTAACACTGCTTTAGGCCCGGTTCACACAGCGGCGGCACGACTTTGGGGGCGACTCGGCGGCGCGATCTCAAGACGACTTGAGACGCCCGCCTGAGGCGATTTGCATAATGACTTCTGTATAGAAGTCAATGCAAGTCGCCCTGAGTTGCCCCCAAAAGAAGTACAGGAACCTTTTTCTAAGTCAGAGCGACCCGAGTTGCTCCTATTAGAACGGTTCCATAGTACAGAGCGGGACGCGACTCGTCAGGCGACCGAGTCGCCTGACGAGTCGCCCCAATGTGAACCGGGCCTTAAGGTCTCTTTTTATATGTTTATAGAAATCAGAGCTAGCATTATCCTCATCATTGATTCCAGAAACCATCAACAAACAGCAAAATAAACATCACATTCGACTAAATTTTTCCTAAATGTTGAAACTGCTTTGTTTTAGACATACTTGACCAATTTTACAAAATGTTATAATCATTTTTCCTCATACATTAGATGATATAATAATAGATGCCACTCAAGGTTTTTTGTTTTTTTGTTTTCCTTTACAAAGAGGACTTTGCCCAACAACCCTATCTGACATGACAAAGTTCATATTTTGTAAATGATAGAAGAATGAACAGGCAATTTGCAGTAACATTGTTGAATGTCATCAAGATCATTTTCTAAAATAGCAGTATCTGGTGAGTCATTTATTATAAAGCTCATGATGTTAGTTATAAAAAGATGCCATAGTAAACTTTTCTTTGAAATATAGCAGGTAGAATGTCTTTTGTCCTGTCACTGCCAAGATAATTGTTCATTGAATAAAAATGAAACTACATCAAATGAGTCTCCTTTTGTCTACTCAGCTTCCTTAGGGTCATAAGGCCTAGAGCCATCTCAAATAATAACACAATGAACTTGTCGTAACAGAGCTTATAATCAGGGCTACTGGGGTTACATAACAAAATGTCCCAAATATGCACTTAAATATGATTTAAGGGGGGGGGGGGGGAAATGTATGCCGCCAAAAAATACTATATCTATATAAATTGAATTTATGCTTTAAAATCCTTCTGCCCAGAAGCATGAATAGACTGTTTCATTACAGCATCTTCTAAAGGTCATTTTAATCTACATTTTTCTAGCTCCATAGTAGAATTTTTATTTTATTTTTACCTTTAAAATGTATATCTTTATAGTCACCAACTACAATAATACAGCATTTTTCAGTAGCATTAAACTGTAAATGCTTTTACATAGTTTTGTTTTTTCAATGTAAAATAAAAAAAACTCATATGTACCATTGCCAATTACAGTTTTAGATGCACTAAAATACATAAATATTTGGTAATCCTATTCAAGCAAGAGTCATTTAATGGAGAATTCCAATAATATCAATCAGATAATATGACATTTTTATTCAAATTCATGTGCTTTTAATACTACTGATTGCAAGGATTCTGGTGCTCAGAACGACTATGTATAACATCTGGACAGTTTTTAATCACTTACACTAAAACTTGTGTTACTAAAGTAAAAAATATGTTTTCAAATAAAATATCAAATATGTTATACTCACCTGCTCTGAGCAATGGTATTGCACAGAGTGGCTCATATCCTCCTCTTCTTAGGTCTCCCGGCTGCACTTCTGGCTCCTCCTCCTCCTCTTCATCATGTGCCCCCATAGCAAGCTGTTTGCAATTGAGGCACACAGTGTCTGTGCACTCCCAGGCTGTGTGTCTATGGAGCCCTTCTCCATTGACTTACAAGGCGGGACCTAGCCCCGCCCCACCCCCTACTTCCTCCTCACTGCTTTTGATTGACAGTTCTTGCTTGAGTGATGTTTGAAAAGGAAGAGAGGGGAGAATAGATGCAGCCATGCACAGTGCTGGATCCATTCTCCCCTCTCTTCCCCTTCACACAGGGAAGGGGGGGGTGTAAAAGTCAAAAATGTTTTTTACCTTAATGCAAGTGTAGCGGGGTCTCCTTTAAGGCCCCTGGACTACGTTACCCAGAAACCCGTTCGGCACCCAGGGTGCATTGGGCCGCCGCAGAGACTCATGGGTGGGGATATAAGAAGAGGGGGCGAGGCGAAGCTCGGCCTCTTTGGACACCGCGCTGCAAGCAATAGGACTCCCTGTGCGGATCCGCTGCTGTGTAAGGCCTGAAGCCTGGGCCTTGCATACCGACCAAGTGAGGATGAGAGAGAAGAACTTGATTGGCTATGGCCTTCCCAGGTCCCAGAAACTTCTGCTATAGATCTACCACCTACTGAAGACGCCATAGATAGTACACTGAATGCAGAAGCTACTGAGTTCATCCCGTCCAGTCCTTTGTTGGATTCTTGGGAAGATGCCTGTGACTTACTCTTAGAGGAGGATCCAAGAGATTCTATGTATCTCCCTGCTCCTGAGTCGAGTGTCCCAGAACCAGTGGAAACTCCCAAGTCGGTTCCAGAAGAGGAACCTGTATTATCAGAACCAGAAATCCCAAGAGAACAAAGGATGAGAAGGGCCATAAGGCCTCCCCAAAAATTGACTTACCCACAGATGGGGAAGAGCTCGGAAGACACTGTGGACACTGCCAGGAGGAGTGTGAAAGACCCTGATCACTCCACTGTTTATTTAGTGGGGGGCAACCCCAACTCACCCGCTGGCACAGCTAGGCAGGCCACGAATGACAGTGTGACCTGTGGGCAAGGAAGTCCCCCCCCTCGTTTTTGGTGGGAACTTCCTCTGCCGACATCTTACGCATCTTTGTCTCATGTTGTGCGTAGTATGTGTTAACATTTATCTTTGGGGACCAAAGAGTTTAAGTGGGGGAGTGTGTAGCGGGGTCTCCTTTAAGGCCCCTGGACTACGTTACCCAGAACCCCGTTCGGCACCCAGGGTGCATTGGGCTGCCGCAGAGTCTCATGGGTGGGGATATAAGAGGAGGGGGCGAGGCGAAGCTCGGCCTCTTTGGACACTGCGCTGCAAGCAATAGGACTCCCTGTGCGGATCTGCTACTGTGTAAGGCCTGAAGCCTGGGCCTTGCATACCGACCAAAGAGCCTTCCACCCCACTGCAGAGCCTGGGTGGCACCTCTTCCTGCTCGAGTTTGCTGACATCAGCTGGACCGGAGACCCGGCCGTTGGAGACACTGTGTGCGGATACACAGTGGTGGAAGCCCGGACTGGGATCACGCCCGGAGTGGTGAGCGAGCACTTGCTCACTTCATTAGCCTTTTACTTTGTTGGGCCTAGTGACTGCCTTGGCCCACCTTGTCTATTTACTACCATTGGATTACAAATATTGTTTCCTGAAAGTGCACCACCGTTCAAGTTGCATACGAAGAATTGTTCTCATAAGGGACTGAGTTTTAATCTGAGTCAGGCCTGACCAGGGTGGGGGTTAAAACGTTGTTTCTGCGCCATATTGCGCATAAGGAAAGAAGATAGTTGCACGTGGCGGGTGACCACTCTGGACTATCACTGATGAATATGTTTATTGCTGCAGGGATCTGCATGTATGCTATGTGATGTGTTTAACCTTGAACCTTTATACAAAAGTAAATCCAGTTATATTTTATTACCTTGGTATCAGTGTCCTCTTTGCAGATAGTAGTTATCTATCAACACTGCCAGATTGTGTATAATCAGGTATAGACCGTTACGAGGTAACATTCCCTAGACTAACTGTGCCAGTGTGGGTTGAGTAGATTGCCGGGGGTTGGTGGTGCTGTATACAGGGCCCGAAACAAAACCCAGTGGCTCTCTTAACTGGGGGTAGCGCTACACAAGGAACATATTAAGGTAAAAAAATTTTTTTTAGCTTTAGTATCACTTTATTACTATTAAAAATCAACTTAATCAAAATCCAAACCAATTAATCAAACCAAATAACATTCCAATTCAAGTCCAAAATATCCTCTGTGAAAATCATATTACATATTCCCCGAAATCTTCTACAATCCAATTCACTAGTATAGTCCACCACCATGTGCTAATATCCCGCAGATGGGTAAGGGAAGCTTACTAGAACTTATTGACTCGTTATAATCGAGTCATACAATGCCTTTTCCTATATGGTCCCAAACTGTGGCAAATTTTCTGGAAGCTGTCCTCATTTAATCAAGTAAATAATTCAACTCCAACTCCTTATTTTGCTCTGCTACACCGCAATATGATATTTTTATAAGAGAAGAGGAGATCTGCTTCACCTCATTATGGTGTTTTTATAATAGAAAAGATGATCCCATAGTGTAGTATGTCAAGTTTAATAGATTTAATGTAGTATATAAATTACTTACAAGTATTAATCATTCATATCTCTCCAATTTCAAAATAAGGAGGTGGACTGCTCACCAAAAAGATGTGATCCACTAATCATGCATAGGTCCAAAAATTCATTTCATAAAAACTCCAGCAATCATACATAAACTGTTCAATTAGATGAACAGGCAGAAAGGGCGCTTACCAGAAAGAATTTATCCACTACATTTACATAGGTCAAAACCACATTTCCATACAGATATCAATAGATCAAGATCTCTACTTTTTTCCTCTTTTATGCATTTGCGTCCATGATTGGTTTCATCCCCCTTGTGCTCGGGACCAATATTACAACCCAAAAAAAAAAAAAGATTATAGTGTAGCATGGTTAATCCTGATTCCCAGATGCATGCACTATTTAACACAACAATGGACATGCTCCATCTCTTATATATCTTAAATACCAATCACCATTGAAAGACCTTACTGGACCATTTCTGTATATCGTCCCTTTAAGAGACAAGATACCCCATGCTCTAAGTGGGCAAAGGCCTAACAGAAACATATACATATATATATATATATATATACAGTGCCTTGAAAAAGTATTCACACTCCTTGACATTTTTCAAATTTTGTCATGTTACAACCAAAAACATAAATGTATTTTATGGGATTTTATGTGATAGACCAACAAAAAGTGGCACATAATTGTCCAGTGAATAGAAAAAAAAATGTTTTTCAATTTTTTAAATAAATAAATACGGTATCTTAAAAGTGTGGCGTGCATTTGTATTCAGCCCCTTTACTCGAAACCCCTAAAATCTAGTGGAACCAATTGCCTTCAGAAGTCATCTATTTAGTAAATAAAGTCCACCTGTGTGTAATGTAATCTCAATAAAAAAACAGCTGTTCTGTGAAGTGGTTTGTTAGAGAACCTTAGTGAACAAACAGCATCATGAAGGCCAAGGAACACACCAGACAGGGGATGATGTTTGTAAAAAAATATCCCAAGCTTTTAACATCTCACGGAGCACTGTTCGATCCATCATCTGAAAATGGAAAGAGTATGGCACAACTGATAACCAATCAAGACATGGCTGTCCACCTAATCTGACAGGCTGGGCAAGGGGAGCATTAATCAGAGAAGCAGCTAAAAGGCCCATGGTAACTCTGGAGGAGCTGCAGAGATCAACAGCTCAGGTGGGAGAATCTGTCTATAAGACAACTATTAGTTCCACAAATCTGGCCTTTATTGAAGAGTGGCAAAAAGTAAGCCCTTGTTGAAAGAAAGCCATAAGAAGTCCCATTTGAAGTTTGTTAGAAGCCTTGCAAATATGTGGAAGAAGGTGCTCTGGTCAGATTAGACCAAAATTGAACTTTTTGGCCTTAAAGCAAAACGCTATATATGGCAGAAAACTAACACTGCACATCACCCTGAACACACCATCCCCACCGTGAAGTTGATGGAAAGATGGATGGAGCGAAATACAGGGCAATCTTAGAAGAAAACCTGTTAGAGTCTGCAAAAGACTTGAGACTGGGGCAGAGGTTCACCTTCCAGCAGGACAATGACCCTAAACATATAGCCAGAGCTACAATGGAATGGTTTAGATCAAGGCATATTCGTGTGTTAGAATGGCCCAGTCAAAGTCCAGACCTAAATCCAATTGAGAAATCTGAGGCAAGATTTGAAAATTGCTGTTCACAGATGCTCTCTATCCAATCTTACAGACCTTGAGCTATTTTGTAAAGAAGAATGGGCAAAAATTGCACTCTCTAGATGTGCAAAGCTGGTAGAGAAATGCCCAAAAAGACTTGCAGCTGTAATTGCAGCTAAAAGATGGTTCTACAAAGTATTGGCTCAGGGGGGCTGAATACAAATGCACACCACACTTTTCAGATATTTATTTGTAAACAAATTGGAAAACCATTTGTCATTTTCCTTCCACTTCACACTTCACTCCACTTTTTGGTTGCAACATTAGAAAATGTGGAAAATGTCAAGGGGTATGGATACTTTTTCAAGGCACTGTATAACAGTAGCCCAATCAGAGTCTTTTCAAGTATTTCTCTTTGTTGTTAAGGAGTCTCCTCAAAGTGCTCCAGGGTCTTGCAATCCATATTCCACCATCCATTGTGTAGTGAGATGATAAAATCAAAAGATCTTTATTTAAATATACTTACAGTGGATACAAATGACTCAGCCTCCTAAAAACACAGTAAAAAACACCATTTCTGGGTTCCATGTGCATGTGACATTACTTCTGGTTTACTCATTTGTCATGTGACTTCCTCAGGTTGTGACATCACAGCTGGAGGTGTTCATTATGGCTGGCCTCACTAATTGCTATTACCTGCATTTTAAAAGTAAAGGAACGCACTTACAATCTCAGGCACTTTGGCAGTGGCAGCCACAAATAGCATATATCGGTTAATAGACAAGCCGAGATGATCACATTCTACCGATGAAGTCCACACCCCTTGGACGTAATGCATATAGGGGTAAGAGACTGGAGCTCGGAATCAGTGCGTGGCCATTTCGACTTTTTATCTGGAGCCGCCAAAGTGCCTGAGATTGTAAGTGCATTCCTTTACTTTTAAAATAAATATTTAAAGCAGAGAGCACTAGATCGGGTCTTTTCTATTTTCATGTCTACAGGCTGGAAACTTGATACAGGAGAGTTGGAGGAGTGAGGACTTTTAACCCCCTCCATCCAGTTTGACCCTTAAAGGGAAATACTATATAATATGACCTTACTGGTAATGCAAGGGGTCATGGTAATAAGGTGAGCTGCCAGTGAAAATACAGTGCTTCTACAAGAATTCTCACCTGGTGGTGGATTATTTTTTGTTAATTTTTAAAAACTGTTTCCATTTCATTATTATGGGATTGGCTCTATTCATCTTTTTTTTTGGGGGGGGGGGGGGGAATTGTGTATTTTAAATAGTATTATGTAGAATTTATTATACTGTATAATTGTATTTCATAGTTGCACTACCATATTGCTTTGTATTGTTATTTAATGCAAAGTGTAGTGGAGTCACTTTCGAAGGGTTGGCGGCAATTATATTTAGTTTAAATAATAGTTAGGGAGGTTGTGCTGATTGATTTTTTTTTTTTTTTTTAATCATCTAAAACCGACTTTACAGGAATGAAACCAGACCGGGGAGTTTGGTCAAGTCGAGTGGTGCCGAATTGGGTTTGGAAAATATAAAAGCATGAAATATCAGCATCACATCCCTCAAGTAACTGCAAAAACAATATATAGAAAGGTGGGACTTTAAAGGTGCTTAAAAACTCCTCTCAGAATGAATGCCAAGACAAAGTAGGGGATACCCCCTTAAAAACATGAATTACTTCCACCAATTATGTTCCAACTAAGATACCCCTGAATATAGAGGTCCTTCCCTATGAGTATACAGTGCAAAAAAAGGGATTTTTATAACAGCTTACCTGTAAAATCCTTTTCTTGGAGTACATCACGGGACACAGAGCGACTTAGTCATTACTAATGGGTTATATAGATTACCTTCAGGTGTTGGCACTGGCCAATTCCAAACCGGAAGTACCCTCCCCTATATAAGCCCCTCCCACCCGGGAGCACCTCAGTTTTGTAGCCAAGCAATAAGTGTCCCAAAAAGAGGGGTGGGAGCTCTGTGTCCCGTGATGTACTCCAAGAAAAGGATTTTACAGGTAAGCTGTTATAAAAATCCCTTTTTCTTTTTCGTACATCACGGGACACAGAGCGACTTAGTCATTACTAATGGGACGTCCCAAAGCAATGCCAAATGAGGGGAGGGATACATAAGCTGGGCACCATCAGGCATGAGGATCTTTTGCGGCCTGCAACACACTGCGCCCAAAGGCGACATCCTCCTGACTTCTAACGTCTACCTGGTAGAACCTAGTAAACGTGTGTACCGAAGACCATGTTGCGGCCTTACATACTTGAGCCAGGGAGGCCTGGTGATGCACTGCCCATGAAGTTCCAACTGCTCTTGTGGAGTGCGCCCTAACTTTGAACGGAGGCGGTCTCTTTCTCAAGCCATAGGCTTGTATTATGACCTGTCGAATCCACTTGGCTAAAGTAGATTTTGATGCTGCCTGACCCTTTCTGGGGCCTTCCGGCAGAACAAATAAAGAATCCGTTCTGCGAATCTGAGCAGTGGCTTTTAGATAAGCTTTAACTGCTCTTACTACATCCAAAGAATGTAATAACTTTTCCTCTACCGAGCTAGGTTTGGGGAAAAAAGAAGGAAGAACCACATCTTGGTTCAAATGAAACCTCGATACCACCTTAGGAAGAAAGGCTGGATGAGGACGTAATACTACTCTGTCCTTATGGACAACCAGATATGGCTCCTTACAGGACAAGGCGGCTAATTCCGATACTCTTTTAGCCGAACAAACGGCTACTAAGAAAATCAATTTCCTGGTGAGAAGAACCAAGGAAATGTGTTGTAATGGTTCAAACGGTTGTTTCTGTAGAACCGACAGAACCAGGTTTAAGTCCCAAGGACATATGGGAATACTAACCGGAGGGCTAATACGCATCACTGCTTGTATAAAGGCTTTGACTAGTGAATGCGAAGCCAAGGGCCTTTGAAAAAATATTGACAAGGCCGAAATCTGACCCTTGATAGTACTCAAGGCAAGCTTCCTATCTACAGCCCACTGTAGGAAGTCCAAAATCCTCCCTATCACGTACTTACGTGGATGCCATTTCCTGGCCTCACACCACGTAATGTATGCTTTCCAGATCCTATAATAGATCTGCCTGGATACCGGTTTCCTGGCATTGATCATGGTAGATACCACAGAATTAGAGAGCCCTCTCTTTTTCAGAATGTGGGCTTCAATAGCCAGGCCGTCAAACCTAGGGCTGGTAAGGAAGGGTGGTATATCGGTCCCTGCGACAGCAGGTCCGGACGATGTGGGAGGGTCCAAGGACTCCTCACTGACATTTTTACAATCTCCGCGTACCATGCCCTTCGGGGCCACGCTGGAGCCACCAGAATCACTGGTTTCTTTTCTACCCTGATTCTGCGGAGTAATCGCGGTAACAATTGTGGCGGTGGGAATGCATATATCAGCTCGAACTGATCCCAAGGGAACACTAGGGCATCCGAGCCGCAAGCTAGGGGATCCCTTGTGCGAGACACAAATCTGTCCACCTTTGCGTTGAATCTGGATGCTAGCAGATCTACATCCGGTGTTCCCCACCGCTGGCATATTGCCTGGAAAACCTCGGGGTGAAGAGACCATTCCCCCGGGCATAATTGTTGGCGACTTAGAAAGTCCGCTCTCCAATTTTCCACTCCTGGGATGAAAACCGCGGATATGGCTGGGACATATTTTTCTGCCCACTCCAGGATGCAATTTGCTTCCCTCTGGGCTGCACGACTCTTGGTGCCACCCTGGTGATTGATATATGCCACTGCCGTGGCATTGTCTGATTGAATTCTGACAGGGGACCCTTGGAGTTTGGATGTCCATGCTACTAGGGCATACCGGGCTGCTCGTATCTCTAAGAGATTGATGGGCAGGGCCTTTTCTGCTTCTGACCACTTGCCCTGGAGAGACCATTGCTCCAGTACTGCCCCCCAGCCTATGAGGCTGGCATCTGTAGTGACCACCTTCCAAGAAACCGGACTGAAGGGTTTCCCTCTTTCCAGATTCTGGGGCACCAACCACCAATGGAGGCTCTTGCGAACGGAAGGGGACAGGGACATTGGTAAGTCTAAAGCCTGAACTTTTTTGTTCCAGGATGACAGTATGGCCCTTTGCAAATTCCTTGAATGGAATTGACCGTAGGGTACCGCTTCGAATGAAGCCACCATCTTTCCCAGCAGCCTCATGCAGAGGCGTATGGATGGTTTTCTTTTTGTACCCACTAAGTGGGTCAAATCTTTTAAAGACGACACCTTCTCTGGAGGTAAGAAAATCTTTCTCTGATTTGAATCCAGCCTTAGCCCTAAGTATTCCAGACTTTTGACTGGTCTTAGAGCTGACTTGTCCCGGTTGATAATCCAACCGTGATATTCCAGATACTCGATTGTCTTGTGAATAGCTACTTCCAGCTTTTCCACTGAGTGGTCTATTAGTAGCAGGTCGTCTAGATATGCCATTATCGTTACACCCTGTGTTCTTAGATTGGCCAATAATGGGGCCAGAATTTTTGTGAACACTCGTGGTGCTGTGGCCAGACCGAAAGGTAAGGCTCTGAACTGAAAATGGCGCCCTTCTACTGCAAAGCGTAGAAATTTCTGGTGGGCCGGAAAGATGGGAATATGCAGATAAGCATCCTTTATGTCGATCGAGGCTAGCCATTCCTGCCCTTGTAGGGCGGTGGCCACCGATCGGATCGACTCCATCCGAAAAGTCCTGATATTTAGGAACTTGTTTAGCCCTTTTAGATTTAATATGGGCCTCACGTCCCCATTTGGTTTGGGGACTGTGAAAAGGTTCGAGTAAAACCCGAATCCGCTTTCTTCCAGGGGAACCTTCATGATTACACCTTGGAGCAATAGTTGTTCTAGTGCCAGAAGGAGGGATCCTCTCTTTTGGGGATCTCTTGGCACGTTTGACCTCATAAATTGGGCAGGAGGAGTGCCTTTTAACTCCAGCTTGTATCCCAGACTTACTGCGGAGAGCACCCATCTGTCTCTGATGGTGTCCCGCCAGGTCTCTGTGAACAACTGAAGTCTTCCCCCCACCCGATTGAGTGGGGGCAACGCTTCATGCCTTGGGGGGAGGTTTTGTACCTCTCTTGATCCAGGGCTTCTTGTTACCCTGTGATTGTCCCTGATTTCTGCCCCCTGAATTTGACCGCGGAGGCCGTCGGAACTGCTTCACAGCCGATGTGCCCGGGACTGGAGAAGTAGGCCTCTTAAAAGAAGGACTTCTACCCTTGTTCTTAACCGGTAAGAGTGAACTTTTACCGGCAGAAATTTTCTGGATATATTTGTCCAGATCTTCTCCAAATAAGCGTTCTCCATGAAATGGGAAGCTAACCAGCAGTTTTTTACAGGGAGCTTCAGCAGACCAGTTTTTGAGCCACAGAAGCCTACGCATATGTACTATAGACAGCGTAAAGCGGGAGGCCTGTTGGAGTGTATCCTTTATGGCGTCCACCGCAAAACACAAGGCTCTAGGCAGGTCAGCTAGGGCAAGAGCCTGCTGATCTGGTAAGTCCCTTAAGACTTGTTTCAACTGATCTTTCACTGCTTGGCAGACTCCAATCGCTGCTACCGCAGGTTGTGTCACCATACTTGCTGTACAGAAAGCAGATTTTAGTAAAGACTCCAATTTTTTATCTATTGGGTCTTTGAACATTGGAACATTATCTACTGGACATGTCAGTGATTTGTTAACAGAAGAGATGGCTGCGTCCACTGTAGGGACCCTCCATTTTCTTATGAACTTATCCTCCATGGGATAGATCACCGGAAATCTCTTGGGGGGAGCAAATATTTTATCAGGATGCTCCCAATCCTGGTAAATAAGCCCTTCTAATAAAGGGTGGATTGGGAAGGAACAGACAGCCTGGGGAGCTTTTAGCGACCCCAGCGAGGAAACCGTAGTGGATGGTGGTTCCGCCAGAGGCATTTTAAATGCTGATCGGACCATATTAGTCAGAGACTGAACCCATAATCTTTCAGCCTGAGAAGCTGAGAAAGGTTCTTCCACTGTTGATTCCTCCATAACTGAATCAACCTCATCCTGATCCCCTTCAGGTAGGTCGATCTCTGTGTGGGGCTGTTCCTCCACTAACAGGCACTCTGAAGGAGGAGACGGAGATCGGACGCGCTTTTCCTGAGACAGGGAAGCAGCGATCAATGCTGTTAATCTCTCTTCCAATCCTCCCAGAGTTGAGGATAAAACCTCCTCTGTTATATATACAGGAGCAGGTGGACTGGGGACAGCCGCAGCACCAGGCATTCCTGCGGGGTTTCTACGGCTACTGACCTCTGAATTCTCAGGGGAGATTGGTGCAGTACAAGCATGCCCAATATCCTCAGAGCCCGATGGAGACCCCTTTGGCTTCCTGGAAGATCTATTTCCGGAGCGTCTGGACGACATATCCTTTAAGCACAAAGCTGAGGTATTCCCGTCGTCATACACCAATTTTGCTGGTAATAGTCTAACACAGGTGCTGCTATATACCAGCTGGTGTCCACTAAAGTGCCTTTCTATGGGGATGCCTGCATCAACCGCCTCTGTGTGCCACTGTTTGTTGCTAGCTCTGTTTGCATGCAGCTGACACTTGTACTGTGTCTTTTAACCATGCTGGGACGCCCGCACATGCGCAGAAGCGCCGCGGCGCGCATCGAGCGTCATCCACCCGCCCCGCCCCTTTTTTTCATAGGAGGCGCGTGCACGCGCCCGCGCGCGCGCCCGTGCGCCATTGGCGCCCTTTTCGAAATCAAACAGGGGACTAGGAGCCAGGGCCCTTTTTGCCGGAGGGCCTGTGCGGTGGATGAGCGCAGCAACAGGGCAGAGGAAGTGGATTCCCACAGAGAAACTTACCAGCTGCCTGGATCTTTTGACTTGAGAAAACCAAAGATCCACATGACAAGAAAAATGGACTACAGCGGCCTCTAGTGGTTTAACACAGGTACCGCGGTCCCTGTTTTTTTTTTTTTTCTTGACTACTATTAAAATTTTACATTTTCAGTAGTTATAGGCAAACACAGATATTTAGCGGGAATACCGTTAGGTAACAGACAGAAAGACAAATTAGGCTTGGGGGTCCCCCAATAGAACCAAGTTCCTGGGGGCCCCCACTTACCTGATCCCCGCCGCAGGACTTTGTTTGGTCCACAGAAGTCCAAACTTCACCTATCACGGCAGGCATTGTAATTAAACCTTCAGGGACCGGGTTCCCAAGGATTCCACTCCCCTGGACCTGTATAGCACCCTGCACAGACAACATCTTGGTCGTGGGTA
This sequence comes from Rana muscosa, assembly GCA_029206835.1. Lineage (NCBI taxonomy): Eukaryota > Metazoa > Chordata > Amphibia > Anura > Ranidae > Rana > Rana muscosa. Next base: position 635,484,997 of record CM055118.1, on the reverse strand, counting down.
TGACCAGAGCTCTGGATCCCAGGGTCCAGCCCTCCTAAGAGAAGCATTACAGGCAAAACCTTGCTCTTCTGCTGCAAGGCCCGGGTACCGACCGTTTAGCTATGAAGCTTTTTTGGTGGGATCCGGAACAGCTTACTAAGGCCCAAAAGAACCTGTACGCAAGCCCAGTGAAAACACATGTTACTCTTTGGCCAACACCTTAGACACTGGCAAAAAACTGAGGTGCTCCCGGTTGGGAGGGGCTTATATAGGGGAGGGTACTTCCGGTTTGGAATTGGCCAGTGCCAACACCTGAAGGTAATCTATATAACCCATTAGTAATGACTAAGTCGCTCTGTGCCCCGTGATGTACGAAAAAGAAATATGGTTATAAACACATGCATTATTATTGATGTATAAAGTACATATCAGAATAGGAAAGGATGACTCATCCCAATGGTCGGCTTCTTCCAGGGCTCAGAGGGGTGCGCGGTTAGAATAAAATCAGTGTGAAAACAGTTTATCTCAGGAATATCCATAAAGGTGCACATGCATTCCCCTCCAACACAGCCAGAAAAACTGGTGGTGTGAAAACATGGACGGACAGGTAGGTCAGAGAGCCCCACCCTTGGGCTGTAAGATTGACCCTGGATATGAGGAGTAGATGGAGAAGGGCGGTAGGTTGTTACATTTATCAGAGCCACAAGAGAAAGGTGGCACTCGCCTGTGTTTCCGCAATACCAGGTAGGTGATCAGACATTCCCAGTGTTGGATATGTAAGCATAAATGACGATCTGTACTGTGTCCTCGCAGTGTATCAAAAGCCGTGGAGATGTGCCTCCATATTGGTGTCGATAGGGTTACACACAATTCACATTTTGGAGTGTGCAGCAGGAATGGAATATTATGTAAAGCAGGCTATTGACAAAAAGGGACAGTGTGAGCTGAGCAGTGCCATAGGGATAAATATTTATAGACAACAAATTTCCAACAAAGAATATTCATCAAGGAGAAAGCCTTTTCATGCAGCTTCAAGGTCCATGGCTGAAGTAACATAAATCATTTCAATAGTATGCTTTGGAGTTATCGTAAAACTACATGTACCATTACTAAACACTACAATGTACTTGTTCTAGTGAAATCCATAATACTACATGATGTTTCCCTTACAAATGAAATCAGACGCTGCTTATCCATGCATGCAACCTGGGTGACTAGAAATGGGAGGGCAACTGGTGTACAATGCCCTTCCTGTAGAAAACCAGGACACCTGACTGTCAACATCGCAGGGACAATCCTTGAAAGGCAACTAGTTCCCATGTATAAGAAATAAAGGCCTCATCTTCATATCATGTTCAAAACGGGTGGATAAAATAAGAAAAGGGGGGCAATGGGACTTTATATGAAACACAAAACTTGGGTAGAATAAATCAATAGGTAAAGCAAATATGGTATTTATTAATAACACAATTGAGCATAAGGCAATGCATGGTAATCATAATAAATCAATAAGTATGTTACAGAGTAAGATAAAACATTATTGATAAATCACATAATTATAATTGGTTACATAATATACGCGGTAGCACATGATTAATGATGAAACCAACAGTCAGCCCAAAAAATGTGTAAAAAGATGATAGGTATTAAAATAATTAATGATTCAGACAAAATCAAACCCATGATATAGACATGATTACTGTGACATGACATCAAATATAAAAGCTTGACGCGTTTCCTGGAATTTCTCCACTTATCAGGTGCTGCTGAACTTGGGAATACCTATAATAAATGGTGAATTCATAATTAATGGTAATTAATTGGACCAGGAAGAGAGGGAACAAGTACTATGGTCCTAACACTCTTACCTATGGGTAAATTGTAGAGGAACGTGGCTGGTGGTAATGATAGTTGGAGGCACTGTGGGATGAAGAAACATCCCCCCGGGAGCTAAGGTGGAAACAATGCGGTGACAGGGGTAGCATGAAACCCAGGAGTGAAACCATATATATGAAATGGATAACCCTTCCACAGCTACAGTGATATGTATTGGCCCATTGGGCTCCTGTAACAAATAATAATTATATAATAGTGAGCATAAGGGTATTGAGCTGAGCTAGTGGAAGGCAAGAAACAGGAAGATAGAGCATAGGTGTATGAGTGAGGTAGAAGCATATAAAACATCCTAATGTGTGAGAAAAATATGTGAAAAATGATAGTAGTGATGACAAAGCCTCCATGTTAATGTTAGAAAAAGTCACTAAAGGTTCTACCTTACTCATACATTGCATTATGCTCAATTATGCTCAATTGTGTTATTAATAAATACCATATTTGCTTTACCTATTGATTCATTCTACCCAAGTGTTGTGTTTCATATAAAGTCCCATTGCCCCCCTTTGTCATCACTACTATAATTTTTCACATATTTTTCTCACACATCTCAGCTCAATACCCTTATGCTCACTATTATATAATCATTATTTGTTACAGGAGCCCAATGGGCCAATAAATATCACTGTAGCTGTGGAAGGGTTATCCATTTCATATGTATGGTTTCACTCCTGGGTTTCGGGCTACCCCTGTTGCCGAATTGTTGCCACCTCAGCTGTTTCTTCATCCCCCAGTGCCTCCAACTATCATTACCACCAGCCAAGTTTCTCTACAATTTACCCATAGGTAAGAGTGTTAGGACCCTAGTACTTGTTACCTCTTTTCCTGGTCTAATTAATTACTATTAATTATGAATTCACCATCTATTATAGGTATTCCCAGTTTCAGCAGTTCCTGATGAGTGGAGAAAATCCACAAAACGCGTCAAGATTTTATATTTGATGTCATGTCACAGTAATCATGTCTATACCATGGGTTTGATTTTGTCTCAATCATTAATTATTTTAATACCTATCATGTTTTTACACATTTTTTGGGCTGACTGCTGGTTTTATCATTAATCATGTGCTACTATGTATATTATGTAACCAATTATATTTATGTGATACCAATCATGTTTTATCTTACTCTGTAACATACTTATTGATTTATTATGATTACCATGCATTGCATTATGCTCAATTGTGTTATTAATACATACCATATTTGCTTTACCTATTGATTCATTCTACCCAAGTGTTGTGTTTCATTGAAAGTCCCATTGCCCCCCTTTTCCCATTTTATCCCCCCTTTTTGCCATATTAATAGGGATGGAGACCTGTGTACTGGATAGTCATGGCCTCATATAAAGTCTCAACAACAATTCTCTTCATATCATGTTCCTCCTGTAGCCCAAAAAAGAAAATAATGTGGGTTTGCAGGGGATACTTATTAGAATTTGGAAGACCCCTTTAAAATAACAGTGGGGGGGGGGCTCTGATATTTATAAAACACCTAGGGTGTAATTCTGCTGATCCGCACCCAACACATCCCTCCCTACTAATAAATGACACATTCCTGGCACTGCAGAAACATACGCACCGCATGGGTCATCCAGAGTGGTGTAATGTCATTGAACATTATTTGGTCTTTGATTTCATGTTGTGCTAATTGAGTTAAAAAGCAAATAATGTGAATACAGATACAACAGATAGAGTTGCTAATCCCTTGGAATACCAGTTACATGAATAGTTAAAGTCATTTGACAAACTTTACACCAATCATGGGGTGCGTTTTCAATCAATTAGGGAAAAGGTGTGAAAGTTAAAAGTAAAATGTCAAAACTCAAAAGTAGTCAAATTGAAAAAAACAACACAAGGCAAAGTGTGCAAGAGATTCACTTCAATTAGACAATATTTATTGCAGCAAATGCAGAAGATCAACACAAATACTGTACATCTGTCATGGTAATCGATTTACAAACGATTGGTGGAAATTTGAACACTGACACATTTATCATTTACGTTGTGCTACAATGTGAGCATGCACTTTTGCTTCACTGGGTTTTCAGAGTCGGGCTTATACTGTATCGCAGTATGATAGTGTGTGAACAAAACACAGATGAATATTTTATGTTCTAAGCTTTAACCAGATATGAATTTAACTGAATATAGTACAACGTCTGGTCATATCAGAATCCTGATCCTGTTCTAATCCTTTCATTTTGAGCCCTAATAAGTTTGCTAAGCAAAAGTTTTGTCTGATTCTGTTTTGACAAGACTGAGATACTAATTTAGGATACTTGGATTTCACAAAAATCCTCTTACTATCTCATTATTTCCATTTTTTTTTTCAGAGAGCAGCCATGGCCTCTATATGCAAATAGTTTCCAGCTATTTAAAATCAGACAACTTAAATGAGTATAAAATGTATATATTAGGATAGACATTTTTTTACTGCTCCCCTGCAGCCTTAAATCTTGCCTTGCTTTCTCCCATGTTGACAACATTTTAAAAAAAAAATTCCTTTGAAGTTAAAGAGATACTCTGGAAGCTGCTCCCAGAAAAAGGCAGGCAGACAATAAAAGACTAGTCACAAATATGGCATGTGCTATCCCTGCAGTAGAATTTTCCCCTATTACTGTTTGTACAGAGGCACTCATCTTGATGAAGGCAGAGCATTGCCTTCTCATGCTTGAGCCTCCAGCAAGGAGAACAGTGAGCAGCACAGTAGGGACATCACCAATTCACTCTAAATCTCCTGAAACTAGCAGTCAGAGGAAGTGGTGCTCTAGATCTCACACTGCAGATATACAGCTATAACGCTGTAGGCACTGGAGTTTCTAGATACCTTTACATGCCAAGAAGTACACTGCTATTTTTCAGGAAGGATTTTAGACAAAAGGCAAATTTACAGGGATACTGCTTAGGCAAAATTAACATTTCTAGATATTCTTTATAACTTAGAATATTATGGAGCAATGCAATTTTAACAGAGTCTTAGCAACAGCATACACTGGTTGTGGAATTGATTTAGCCCAATCTGATTAATTTAAATTTTAAAAATAAACTTGATTTAATAAGCTATTGCACTGACTAGAAACCAACTGTCATTTAACAGGGCTCATAAGGGGGACAGGGGAGTGGTAGGGAACACCAGGTGAAATGGCTGCAGCTCTTCTCAGATTAGGCATTGAGATCCTAATGCACATGTAATAAACAAACACAAGAGGGAGCCTCTATCTAGGTGTAGCGACTTATTAAAAAGCATAAAAGACAATAAAAATGCACTCGCTAGTTAAAAGTGGATCAAGGTTTATCATAAATCCATATAGACATCCAAAGGACTACCGTAAGGATGCTGAGTTCTACACGTATGTGGCTGGCTGAAGCAGAGTGTCAGGAACCATGAATCAGACTGAGACACACTATTTATTAAAATGGTATAAACAGAGCAAACTTAATCAAAACATAGCCAGAGTTCGGTAACCAGGACGGGTAGTCAGAACAAGCCAGAGAAACAGGAGTCCAGATATCAGCGAAGTCGGGTGCAACAAACAGGATCAGGAACCAGAAGGGAAGTCAGCCAAGCAAAAGTCTTTCATGGGAAAACACAGCAGATATAGTCCGGATATGTTGACAGAGGCGAAGGCACAGAAGATCTGATCCATGCAGTTTAAAAAGCTAGCAGTGCTAGCTGATGAGCAGGAATTGTAGACCAAGTGAGTCACTGTGGAATGAAGAGTGCTGGCAATTAACCGACAGCTGAGCACAGAGCTCTGAGATGGAAGTGCTGAGCTTAGCCCTGACAGTAGCTCTCCTCAACAACCCCTCCCCCTCGGAGGACCACCAGGTTTGAGGGGAAAACGTCTATGGAATGCACGAAGGAGGACAGGAGCATGAACGTCCGAGGATGAGACCCAAGAGCATTTCTCCGGACAGCATCCTTTCCAATGAACCACGTACTGTATGCACCCACGGAACCTACAGGAATCAATGATAGAGTGTATCTCATACTCCTCATGGTTCTCAACCTGAACTGGGTGAGGACATGGTACCGAGGTGGTGAAGCAGTTGCATACCAAATGTTTTAATAAGGATAAATGAAATACATTTGAAATATGCACATTAGATGGAAGGTCTAAAGCGTAAGCCCCTGGGTTGATTCTATGGAGAATACGGAAAGGCCCAATAAACCATGGTGCCAGTTTTAAAGAGGAAACACAGAGTCGGAGGTAGGCGCCTGTGGTCATTATGGAGTCTGTACCTATCATTGACACGTTGCAAGGACTCTTGGACCTGTACCCAAGTGGAATGAAGACCACGGAGATGCTCCTGCAATGCAGATATGCTCTGAGGAACAAATGAGTCAGGCAACATGGATGGTTAGAAACCATAATTTACCATGACTGGAGACAATCTGGAAGTGGTATTGACGGCACTATTGTGAGCAAACTCTGCCCAAGGTAAGAGGTCTGACCAGTTGTTAAGGTGGTCAGAAATGTAGCAACGTAAAAACTGCTCCAAGGACTGGTTGGCTCGTTCTGCGGCCCCATTGGACTGCGGGTGATACGCAGAGGAGAAGGAAAGCTGAATTCCCAACTGTGCACAAAAGGCTCGCCAAAACCTTGGAAACAAACTGGCTACCCCTATCTGAGATGATAACCTTGGGTAACCCATGTAAGCAAAAGATCTCCTGAGCAAAAATAGAAGCCAGTTCTTTGGATATGGACAACTTCTTCAGTGGAATACAATAAGACATTTTTGAGAACCGGTCAACCACCATAAGGATAACTGTGTTTCCCTGAGAGTTGGGTAACCCCACAATGAGATACATAGACATGTGGGTCCAAGGCCTCTCTCCATTGGTTATGGGTTGAAGGAGACACACTGGAAGGTGTCGTGGTGTCTTACTCTGAGCACACACGGAACAAGTAGCTATGAAGGCGGCTACATCAGCGCGTAGACTAGGCCACCAGAATTGTTGGGAAATAGCCCAAACTAGTTTATTCTTCCCTGGGTGGCCAGCAGCCTTGGGAGAAGGGTAAGTCTGGAGCACGGCAGTGTGGAGACTCTCAGGGACAAAGCAGCAGTCATAACGTTTCTCAGGAGGAGAGTGGATCTGAGCGGCAAGAATTTTGTCCTCTACATTCTGCAGTGTTGTCTCATCCAGTGTTCTGTCCAAGTTACCTGTGTGAATGCCTCTCCATATGTTATGAAGAGGAGGAAAGGTGGAGGTGATCTGTTGTCTTAACCACTTAAACCCCAGGCCAAGTGTGACATTTCTGTCATGAATGTAAAAATTTGCATTTTTTTTTGCTAATTCTACTTAGAACCCCCAAACATTTTATATATATATATTTAAATTTGGGGGGTAGCATCTGGGTTATTCAACCCAGATGTACTAATTGTTTGGGAATCTGAGAATCCCTTTTGTGGTTCTTGGAGGACTCTGGTGGTGCAAGGTTCCCTGTGGCCTGCAGGTGGCGTTGCCGCCCTGGGCCGGAGTTGAACCTGCACTGCAAGACTGTTCCTTTTTGTCCTTTCCTGGCGCTGGTACAGTGGGGCGGGGAACCCGCTGTGACGCAAAGGGAGAGGAGATAAAAGGGGCGGACACCCTGACCTAAGGGTTCAGAGTTGGAAGACGCAGCTGCGCCAAGGGAACCTTCAGCCTGGGTGCTGGCGTTCCGGAGTTCCAGGCCCAGGTGCCCTTGACCTGACTGGAGCGAGGGATGGAGTCCATCCCAGGCACCTTAAGCCTGGGGTGAGGTACTATGACCAAGGCCTGGGGCCCAGTAACTTCAACTGGGTTCCGCGAGCGTGGAGGAGTCCGAGGGGCCCTAAGGTGTTGGGACCCGTATCTGAGGTGAGGAGGCCGGGGAGTGTAACCCTTCCGAATAGCCCGGTACAGCATTAATCCGGTGACGGAGGGGCCTCTGGTAACTCTCTTGGAGGGATGTCTTCCCCCTGACAGGGGCTGCAACGTAGTGAAGGTAACTCCAATTCCTATTCACTAGAGTAGCTGGAAGAGACTCTGAAGCCAAAAAGTAGGTTTTAAAGCCACTGTGCTTAGCAACCGTTGGTGAAACCTCAACAGTTTAGTTTTCTTTGAGGATTGTGCATTGACCTACTCCCCACCAATACTGAACTGTTCTATGGGTCTCAAACTGTCTGCTCGCAAAGGACTATTTGTTTGCCGTTATGGAATAAATAAGTGTTGGACCTTTTCAGTGTGTGGTACTCCAATTACTGGGAGCAAAGGGGGTTATCAGCAGAACAGACTTGGCTCTGAGCGTATACACAGCCCGAAGGTAATCTGATGCTGGCCTTCACCTCTACATGCTGTAATCTAGAGGACATGGGCCGTGGCGCACCTCACTCTCCCCTTCAAGGTACCCCTAGACCGGAGCCAAAGTAACCGCTAAAGAAGAGAGAGAGGGTGAAGCCGCTACATGTGGGGGCTCGTCCGGGATTTGTGTTTCGTTATGGAGCTGGGAACGTCTGTGTTTAAACTTTGCTGCCCGGTGGAGTTCCGAGTAGGTCGGCCATGTTGGCAAGCGCACCATGAGGCACACCATAGCTGCGCAGTTTGTGGGCGGGGAGAAGGGAAAGCCCGCAAACAAGTGCAGAGTATGGGAGGAGTCTGGCCATGTGGAAGTGGTCACGTGGGGATTCCGGCGCGAAATGGTCAGTGCGCAATGGAGCAGCAGACAGTCGGGATGACCTCAAGTACCCCGTGGATTCCGGTTCCTTATCCCACGAAGATGACTTCCTTTGCTGCTTCCATAACGGACACAGGAATAAGACTTAGGCCCCGAGGATGTTTGGCTCTGTATGTATGCAGAGACATAGAGGCCCTCGGTGTGACCTGTCCCGGCTGCTCGGGACTGGTGGTCAACTTGAAGCCATTCGGGCGATGTGAGGCCTGCAAGGAGTTTCTTTTTGAGGTGGAGCCATTCACAGAAAGGCCCCGAGCCTTCCACCTCAACTGCCTCACAGGTACCGCCACTCCGGAAGGGGAGATCCAGGCCTTTGCAGAGATTTCTGTGCGCACTGACCAGGGCAAAGAGAGTGCCCAACCAGAGACTGAGAGAGAAAAATCAGAGGATGCTACTTCGGTCACCACAAGCTCCCTGCTCCCACCTCCGAAGAGAAAAGTCGGCCTTGTACAGGCATCCTATGGTCGTGGAAGAGCTTTGCCCCGCCGATTGCCTGGCCTGGATGGATCTGGAGGGAAGAGCCCTGGACATCCCTGTTCTACTGAAGGCCCAAGTGAGCCAGGGGTTGGGACTGTGTGTGTGGTTGGAGATGTCGGGAGTCCGCTGTCGGTGGAGCCCGTAAGGGAGGGTGATTCCGTATCCACTGGGAATTAACTGCCCGCAGAAATGTACGACACCTCCAACCTAGAGTCTCTGTCAGATGCTGGCGATGACGGCGAGATTGATGAGGTCTTTCACCGCAAGGGTTGGGACAGGATGCCATTACCCGCGCTCCGTGCGCCAAGGGATCTGCCTATGTCTACAGGGGATAGTACACCCCGGGTGGAGGTCCCGGAGCCCGGGGAGAAATCTGGTCTCCTGCCTACCCTTCCATCCTCCAAATCATCTACTGCTTCATCCGTTCCGGTGACGGGAACGCAACGTTCATTACTGCGGGCTCCTAGGTCCAAGCCAACGGAGGTGGTTAGAGTACCTCGGCATCCTGAGTCCGTTGTCCGGCCTGGAGAGGGAGACCGTGCCGCAATGCCACCTCTGGCCCGACTACAGCGGCTCTTCTGTCAGGGAGTTGCCCGTGAGTGTGGGTGGGAGTGCCCATGCCTGCCCCGGGACTTGCTTTTTGGGGTGGAGGTCCTGCGGTAGCGATGGTATGATGAGTTTGTCTGGGAAAAGCTCAAAGTGCCCCATGCTCGCTGATATCTTTCGTGCTCATCCCCCGTGTCTAAGAAGTTTAAAGACTGTAAGGCGGAGTGGATGTTGGGTCGGCACATCCATGCGGACAGGGTGCTTATTTGTCGCAAAGATGGAGAGAACATTGAATATAATGTGGAGACTTTCGATAAGCACTTGAAGCCCCTGTTCCTGCCACACCCAAAGTTCTACCTTTAGGAGGAAAAGACTCCTGTATGCTCTGTTTATTGTTCATTGCTGAACTTGCCGGAACACAAGGACTGTGCCCTAGTTCTTTGTTATTTGGGCGTTTTACTCTTTGGAGAAATGGGAGCTGTTACTGTTTGTTCTCCCTCTTTCTCCCTGCACTGCAAAGAAGATAATCACTTTGGGGTGTAGTTAGTGTAGACACAGTGAAAGAAGAAGGAAAGTTGTCTGGAGGATTTGGCCAAGTATCATTACTGTGGCGCTGTCACCAGGTGGCAGTGCTGCGCAACGACTGTTTTTTTTTTTTACACTTGCACCACCATACTCATTGGAGCGAATGGGCCTTTTCAAGGACAGACCCGTTTATTCCAAGAAAACACACATTGTGGTAGAATGTTTTTTTTCCCTTCTGCAGGAGATTCGTCTGTCAAGGCTGCTGAGAATGGGTGGTCCTTAGATAGCCAGAGGGAGGATTGTGCATGTGTAAATGTCAGCAGTGTCTTATTGAAAGTTTTATAGTTTTACTGTTTTATGTTTTCCCTTTCCTATTCTAGGTTTAGTTTCTGGGCGGAGCTTATGTCACCACCTTTGTGGGATATGAGTTTGGACCAGACACTGGGGACCAGTGTTAAATCACTGGGGGGAGAGTGTAGCGGGCATTTAAATTTGGGGGGGAGCATCTGGGTTATTCAACCCAGATGTACTAATTGTTAGGGAATCTGAGAATCCCTTTTGTGGTTCTTGGAGGACTCTGGTGGTGCAAGGTTCCCTGTGGCCTGCAGGTGGCGTTGCCGCCCTGGGCCAGAGTTGAACCTGCACTGCAAGACTGTTCCTTTTTGTCCTTTCCTGGCGCTGGTACAGTGGGGCGGGGAACCCGCTGTGACGCAAAGGGAGAGGAGATAAAAGGGGCGGACACCCTGACCTAAGGGTTCAGAGTTGGAAGACGCAGCTGCGCCAAGGGAACCTTCAGCCTGGGTGCTGGCGTTCCGGAGTTCCAGGCCCAGGTGCCCTTGACCTGACTGGAGCGAGGGATGGAGTCCATCCCAGGCACCTTAAGCCTGGGGTGAGGTACTATGACCAAGGCCTGGGGCCCAGTAACTTCAACTGGGTTCCGCGAGCGTGGAGGAGTCCGAGGGGCCCTAAGGTGTTGGGACCCGTATCTGAGGTGAGGAGGCCGGGGAGTGTAACCCTTCCGAATAGCCCGGTACAGCATTAATCCGGTGACGGAGGGGCCTCTGGTAACTCTCTTGGAGGGATGTCTTCCCCCTGACAGGGGCTGCAACGTAGTGAAGGTAACTCCAATTCCTATTCACTAGAGTAGCTGGAAGAGACTCTGAAGCCAAAAAGTAGGTTTTAAAGCCACTGTGCTTAGCAACCGTTGGTGAAACCTCAACGGTTTAGTTTTCTTTGAGGATTGTGCATTGACCTACTCCCCACCAATACTGAACTGTTCTATGGGTCTCAAACTGTCTGCTCGCAAAGGACTATTTGTTTGCCGTTATGGAATAAATAAGTGTTGGACCTTTTCAGTGTGTGGTACTCCAATTACTGGGAGCAAAGGGGGTTATCAGCAGAACAGACTTGGCTCTGAGCGTATACACAGCCCGAAGGTAATCTGATGCTGGCCTTCACCTCTACATGCTGTAATCTAGAGGACATGGGCCGTGGCGCACCTCACTCTCCCCTTCAAGGTACCCCTAGACCGGAGCCAAAGTAACCGCTAAAGAAGAGAGAGAGGGTGAAGCCGCTACATGTGGGGGCTCGTCCGGGATTTGTGTTTCGTTATGGAGCTGGGAACGTCTGTGTTTAAACTTTGCTGCCCGGTGGAGTTCCGAGTAGGTCGGCCATGTTGGCAAGCGCACCATGAGGCACACCATAGCTGCGCAGTTTGTGGGCGGGGAGAAGGGAAAGCCCGCAAACAAGTGCAGAGTATGGGAGGAGTCTGGCCATGTGGAAGTGGTCACGTGGGGATTCCGGCGCGAAATGGTCAGTGCGCAATGGAGCAGCAGACAGTCGGGATGACCTCAAGTACCCCGTGGATTCCGGTTCCTTATCCCACGAAGATGACTTCCTTTGCTGCTTCCATAACGGACACAGGAATAAGACTTAGGCCCCGAGGATGTTTGGCTCTGTATGTATGCAGAGACATAGAGGCCCTCGGTGTGACCTGTCCCGGCTGCTCGGGACTGGTGGTCAACTTGAAGCCATTCGGGCGATGTGAGGCCTGCAAGGAGTTTCTTTTTGAGGTGGAGCCATTCACAGAAAGGCCCCGAGCCTTCCACCTCAACTGCCTCACAGGTACCGCCACTCCGGAAGGGGAGATCCAGGCCTTTGCAGAGATTTCTGTGCGCACTGACCAGGGCAAAGAGAGTGCCCAACCAGAGACTGAGAGAGAAAAATCAGAGGATGCTGCTTCGGTCACCACAAGCTCCCTGCTCCCACCTCCGAAGAGGAAAGTCGGCCTTGTACAGGCATCCTATGGTCGTGGAAGAGCTTTGCCCCGCCGATTGCCTGGCCTGGATGGATCCGGAGGGAAGAGCCCTGGACATCCCTGTTCTACTGAAGGCCCAAGTGAGCCAGGGGTTGGGACTGTGTGAGTGGTTGGAGATGTCGGGAGTCCGCTGTCGGTGGAGCCCGTAAGGGAGGGTGATTCCGTATCCACTGGGAATTAACTGCCCACAGAAATGTACGACACCTCCAACCTAGAGTCTCTGTCAGATGCTGGCGATGACGGCGAGATTGATGAGGTCTTTCACCGCAAGGGTTGGGACAGGATGCCATTACCCGCGCTCCGTGCGCCAAGGGATCTGCCTATGTCTACAGGGGATAGTACACCCCGGGTGGAGGTCCCGGAGCCCGGGGAGAAATCTGGTCTCCTGCCTACCCTTCCATCCTCCAAATCATCTACTGCTTCATCCGTTCCGGTGACGGGAACGCAACGTTCATTACTGCGGGCTCCTAGGTCCAAGCCAACGGAGGTGGTTAGAGTACCTCGGCATCCTGAGTCCGTTGTCCGGCCTGGAGAGGGAGACCGTGCCGCAATGCCACCTCTGGCCCGACTACAGCGGCTCTTCTGTCAGGGAGTTGCCCGTGAGTGTGGGTGGGAGTGCCCATGCCTGCCCCGGGACTTGCTTTTTGGGGTGGAGGTCCTGCGGTAGCGATGGTATGATGAGTTTGTCTGGGAAAAGCTCAAAGTGCCCCATGCTCGCTGATATCTTTCGTGCTCATCCCCCGTGTCTAAGAAGTTTAAAGACTGTAAGGCGGAGTGGATGTTGGGTCGGCACATCCATGCGGACAGGGTGCTTATTTGTCGCAAAGATGGAGAGAACATTGAATATAATGTGGAGACTTTCGATAAGCACTTGAAGCCCCTGTTCCTGCCACACCCAAAGTTCTACCTTTAGGAGGAAAAGACTCCTGTATGCTCTGTTTATTGTTCATTGCTGAACTTGCCGGAACACAAGGACTGTGCCCTAGTTCTTTGTTATTTGGGCGTTTTACTCTTTGGAGAAATGGGAGCTGTTACTGTTTGTTCTCCCTCTTTCTCCCTGCACTGCAAAGAAGATAATCACTTTGGGGTGTAGTTAGTGTAGACACAGTGAAAGAAGAAGGAAAGTTGTCTGGAGGATTTGGCCAAGTATCATTACTGTGGCGCTGTCACCAGGTGGCAGTGCTGCGCAACGACTGTTTGTTTTTTTTACACTTGCACCACCATACTCATTGGAGCGAATGGGCCTTTTCAAGGACAGACCCGTTTATTCCAAGAAAACACACATTGTGGTAGAATGTTTTTTTTTCCCTTCTGCAGGAGATTCGTCTGTCAAGGCTGCTGAGAATGGGTGGTCCTTAGATAGCCAGAGGGAGGATTGTGCATGTGTAAATGTCAGCAGTGTCTTATTGAAAGTTTTATAGTTTTACTGTTTTATGTTTTCCCTTTCCTATTCTAGGTTTAGTTTCTGGGCAGAGCTTATGTCACCACCTTTGTGGGATATGAGTTTGGACCAGACACTGGGGACCAGTGTTAAATCACTGGGGGGAGAGTGTAGCGGGCATTTAAATTTGGGGGGGAGCATCTGGGTTATTCAACCCAGATGTACTAATTGTTAGGGAATCTGAGAATCCCTTTTGTGGTTCTTGGAGGACTCTGGTGGTGCAAGGTTCCCTGTGGCCTGCAGGTGGCGTTGCCGCCCTGGGCCAGAGTTGAACCTGCACTGCAAGACTGTTCCTTTTTGTCCTTTCCTGGCGCTGGTATAGCGGGCGGGGAACCCGCTGTGACACAAAGGGAGAGGGGATAAAAGGGGCAGATGCCCTGACCTAAGGGTTCAGAGTTGGAGGACGCGGCCGCGCCCAGGCACCTTGAGCCTGGGTGCTGGCATTCCGGAGTTCCAGGCCCAGGTGCCCTTGACCTGGCCGGAGTGAGGGATGGAGTCCATCCCAGGCACCTTAAGCCTGGGGTTAGGTACTATGACCAAGGCCTGGGGCCCAGTAACTTCGACTGGGTTCCGCAAGGGTGGAGGAGTCCGAGGGGCCCTAAGGTGTTGGGACCCGTATCTGAGGTGAGGAGGCCGGGGAGTGTAACCCTTCCGAATAGCCCGGTACAGCATTAATCCGGTGACGGAGGGGCCTCTGGTAACTCTCTTGGAGGGATGTCTTCCCCCTGACAGGGGCTGCAACGTAGTGAAGGTAACTCCAATTCCTATTCACTAGAGTAGCTGGAAGAGACTCTGAAGCCAAAAAGTAGGTTTTAAAGCCACTGTGCTTAGCAACCGTTGGTGAAACCTCAACGGTTTAGTTTTCTTTGAGGATTGTGCATTGACCTACTCCCCACCAATACTGAACTGTTCTATGGGTCTCAAACTGTCTGCTCGCAAAGGACTATTTGTTTGCCGTTATGGAATAAATAAGTGTTGGACCTTTTCAGTGTGTGGTACTCCAATTACTGGGAGCAAAGGGGGTTATCAGCAGAACAGACTTGGCTCTGAGCGTATACACAGCCCGAAGGTAATCTGATGCTGGCCTTCACCTCTACATGCTGTAATCTAGAGGACATGGGCCGTGGCGCACCTCACTCTCCCCTTCAAGGTACCCCTAGACCGGAGCCAAAGTAACCGCTAAAGAAGAGAGAGAGGGTGAAGCCGCTACATGTGGGGGCTCGTCCGGGATTTGTGTTTCGTTATGGAGCTGGGAACGTCTGTGTTTAAACTTTGCTGCCCGATGGAGTTCCGAGTAGGTCGGCCATGTTGGCAAGCGCACCATGAGGCACACCATAGCTGCGCAGTTTGTGGGCGGGGAGAAGGGAAAGCCCGCAAACAAGTGCAGAGTATGGGAGGAGTCTGGCCATGTGGAAGTGGTCACGTGGGGATTCCGGTGCGAAATGGTCAGTGCGCAATGGAGCAGCAGACAGTCGGGATGACCTCAAGTACCCCGTGGATTCCGGTTCCTTATCCCACGAAGATGACTTCCTTTGCTGCTTCCATAACGGACACAGGAATAAGACTTAGGCCCCGAGGATGTTTGGCTCTGTATGTATGCAGAGACATAGAGGCCCTCGGTGTGACCTGTCCCGGCTGCTCGGGACTGGTGGTCAACTTGAAGCCATTCGGGCGATGTGAGGCCTGCAAGGAGTTTCTTTTTGAGGTGGAGCCATTCACAGAAAAGCCCCGAGCCTTCCACCTCAACTGCCTCACAGGTACCGCCACTCCGGAAGGGGAGATCCAGGCCTTTGCAGAGATTTCTGTGCGCACTGACCAGGGCAAAGAGAGTGCCCAACCAGAGACTGAGAGAGAAAAATCAGAGGATGCTGCTTCGGTCACCACAAGCTCCCTGCTCCCACCTCCGAAGAGGAAAGTCGGCCTTGTACAGGCATCCTATGGTCGTGGAAGAGCTTCGCCCCGCCGATTGCCTGGCCTGGATGGATCCGGAGGGAAGAGCCCTGGACATCCCTGTTCTACTGAAGGCCCAAGTGAGCCAGGGGTTGGGACTGTGTGTGTGGTTGGAGATGTCGGGAGTCCGCTGTCGGTGGAGCCCGTAAGGGAGGGTGATTCCGTATCCACTGGGAATTAACTGCCCGCAGAAATGTACGACACCTCCGACCTAGAGTCTCTGTCAGATTCTGGCGATGACGGCGAGATTGATGAGGTCTTTCACCGCAAGGGTTGGGACAGGATGCCATTACCCGCGCTCCGTGCGCCAAGGGATCTGCCTATGTCTACAGGGGATAGTACACCCCGGGTGGAGGTCCCGGAGCCCGGGGAGAAATCTGGTCTCCTGCCTACCCTTCCATCCTCCAAATCACCTACTGCTTCATCCGTTCCGGTGACGGGAACGCAACGTTCATTACTGCGGACTCCTAGGTCCAAGCCAACGGAGGTGGTTAGAGTACCTCGGCATCCTGAGTCCGTTGTCCGGCCTGGAGAGGGAGACCGTGCCGCAATGCCACCTCTGGCCCGACTACAGCGGCTCTTCTGTCAGGGAGTTGCCCGTGAGTGTGGGTGGGAGTGCCCATGCCTGCCCCGGGACTTGCTTTTTGGGGTGGAGGTCCTGCGGTAGCGATGGTATGATGAGTTTGTCTGGGAAAAGCTCAAAGTGCCCCATGCTCGCTGATATCTTTCGTGCTCATCCCCCGTGTCTAAGAAGTTTAAAGACTGTAAGGCGGAGTGGATGTTGGGTCGGCACATCCATGCGGACAGGGTGCTTATTTGTCGCAAAGATGGAGAGAACATTGAATATAATGTGGAGACTTTCGATAAGCACTTGAAGCCCCTGTTCCTGCCACACCCAAAGTTCTACCTTTAGGAGGAAAAGACTCCTGTATGCTCTGTTTATTGTTCATTGCTGAACTTGCCGGAACACAAGGACTGTGCCCTAGTTCTTTGTTATTTGGGCGTTTTACTCTTTGGAGAAATGGGAGCTGTTACTGTTTGTTCTCCCTCTTTCTCCCTGCACTGCAAAGAAGATAATCACTTTGGGGTGTAGTTAGTGTAGACACAGTGAAAGAAGAAGGAAAGTTGTCTGGAGGATTTGGCCAAGTATCATTACTGTGGCGCTGTCACCAGGTGGCAGTGCTGCGCAACGACTGTTTGTTTTTTTTACACTTGCACCACCATACTCATTGGAGCGAATGGGCCTTTTCAAGGACAGACCCGTTTATTCCAAGAAAACACACATTGTGGTAGAATGTTTTTTTTTCCCTTCTGCAGGAGATTCATCTGTCAAGGCTGCTGAGAATGGGTGGTCCTTAGATAGCCAGAGGGAGGATTGTGCATGTGTAAATGTCAGCAGTGTCTTATTGAAAGTTTTATAGTTTTACTGTTTTATGTTTTCCCTTTCCTATTCTAGGTTTAGTTTCTGGGCGGAGCTTATGTCACCACCTTTGTGGGATATGAGTTTGGACCAGACACTGGGGACCAGTGTTAAATCACTGGGGGGAGAGTGTAGCGGGCATTTAAATTTGGGGGGTAGCATCTGGGTTATTCAACCCAGATGTACTAATTGTTCGGGAATCTGAGAATCCCTTTTGTGGTTCTTGGAGGACTCTGGTGGTGCAAGGTTCCCTGTGGCCTGCAGGTGGCGTTGCCGCCCTGGGCCGGAGTTGAACCTGCACTGCAAGACTGTTCCTTTTTGTCCTTTCCTGGCGCTGGTATAGCGGGCGGGGAACCCGCTGTGACACAAAGGGAGAGGGGATAAAAGGGGCAGATGCCCTGACCTAAGGGTTCAGAGTTGGAGGACGCGGCCGCGCCCAGGCACCTTGAGCCTGGGTGCTGGCATTCCAGAGTTCCAGGCCCAGGTGCTTTTGACCTGGCCGGAGTGAGGGATGGAGTCCATCCCAGGCACCTTAAGCCTGGGGTTAGGTACTATGACCAAGGCCTGGGGCCCAGTAACTTCGACTGGGTTCGGCAAGGGTGGAGGAGTCCGAGGGGCCCTAAGGTGTTGGGACCCGTATCTGAGGTGAGGAGGCCGGGGAGTGTAACCCTTCCGAATAGCCCGGTACAGCATTAATCCGGTGACGGCGGGGCCTCTGGTAACTCTCTTGGAGGGATGTCTTCCCCCTGACAGGGGCTGCAACGTAGCGAAGGTAACTCCAGTTCCTGTTCACTAGAGTCGCTGGAAGAGACTCTGAAGCCAAAAAGTATGTTTTACAGCCACTGTGCTTAGCAACCGTTGGTGAAACCTCAACGGTTTAGTTTTCTTTGAGGATTCTGCCTTGGCCTACTCCCCACCAACTGTCTGCTCGCAAAGGACTATTTGTTTGCCATTATGGAATAAATAAGTGTTGGACCTTTTCAGTGTGTGGTACTCCAATTACTGGGAGCAAAGGGGGTTATCAGCAGAACAGACTTGGCTCTGAGCGTATACACAGCCCGAAGGTAATCTGATGCTGGCCTTCACCTCTACATGCTGTAATCTAGAGGACATGGGCCGTGGCACACCTCGCTCTCCCCTTCAGGGTACCCCTAGACCGGAGCCAAAAAAGTAACCGCTAAAGAAGAGAGAGAGGGTGAGGCCGCTACATATATATATATATATATATATATATATATATATATATATATATAAGCAGAGGCCCTAGAGAATAAAATGGTGGGTGTTGCAATTTTTTATGTCACGCAGTATTTGTGCAGCAGTTTTTCAAACCCAGTTTTTTTGTAAAAAATACACTTTAATAAATTTTAGTGCACACAAACACACTAACACCCATTGTTTTCTTTTGGTAAAATATAAAAGATGATGTTACACTGAGTAAATAGATACCAAACATGTCATGCTTTAAAATTGTCAGTGGATTGGCATTTTCTTTTGATCAACTTTATTGCTTTCACAAGGGATGAACCACTTTCCTTGTGATAGCATTGACACTGACAGGTCATTTTTAATGAGAGATCTGGGGTCTATTAGGTTTCATCCGATGCGTTCTAGTCCTCATGGGACAGGAGAGCCTTGACAGGCAGTGGGAGGGGGAGGTACCCCCTTTCACCTCCTGTAAAAGTGATCCAGCAATTAATTATCCACTAGGATCTCTTTTACATTAAAACCCTTCACCAGTCAAAAAAAATACCAGGATGATGCCTCTAGCTGTAGGCATCATCCTTGTATAACCCCTTCATTCAGAGGATCTACAGGTACAGCGTGAGGCTGAGGAAGTGGTTAATAAATTTCCTGTCCTAGGGTGACAGAGCTGCTTCAACATGAATATAAAATGGTGTGTGTTGTCACCCTAGGACAGGAAGTGTGTTACTAGCAGGATCACTATGTGAAAATAAAGAAAAAGAAGCCTGCAAAAAATAAATTGATACATCCACCACCCATAAGGACTTGTAAGCTTCAATATATTACATTTGGATGCACTTAAAATCTAATCTCTGATACTTTCAGGGAACATGATGAGTAGCTGACTGTCATGTCTAATCAGTATTTACTCAGAGATCAAGAGTGAGATGTAAAAATCTGTCATCATGGAAACTACACTGGTGACTGTGTGATCCACAGCAATTGTTTCTTTTGTATCATTTGCATTGTCAGAATTTATATAATATTGATTGGCCCTATGCAAGTATTATGAAATCTGACCTATATTGCACCAAATGGCCCAGTCTTGACATGTATAGTTCTTTTAATTTTAATACATACAGTGAAGTGTGAAGTGTGAAGTGTGAAGTTCTCACACAGTGTCAAAAAAAAAAAAAAAAGGGTATGGCTTTTGAAATAATTTCAGCTGCCTAAATCTAGAGCTAACAGTACTTGACATCTGCCTATAATGTAGGCTGCCTTTAGAGACATAAATGTTCTTGTAGTTTCTGTTTATTCAATTAAAAAACCTGCTAGAAATGTTGTAAAGTCAATATAGTTAATTGATCCAAGAAGGAAGAAAACAAGAATCTGTTTTATTTTGCTAAAAACAAATTTGCTCAGAGGTTCATATTTCTTTATGTATTTTTTATTTTATTTGTACTTAGTTGTGTAGCTATGTCACTGCTTTTATCATTTAATTAATCCAATCATTTATTACTGCTCATGAAAACTGAACTTTACTCTTGTAGAGTAAAATATTTCTGAAGAGGAATTTGACGCTACTTCCAGTGAACCACTACTCTTAAAAAACCCTCAGAATTTTTTACATTCTTCATTTTAACTTACTTGTTTTCAGTGGAAAGAAGGGTCAAATGTAGGTGATGCACAGAGGTGAAGTATGCCAGAAAATGCTAAATGCTGTGGAACATTTGACTGAGTAAGCTGATTTTACTATGCCACTTTGATGCAGTTCTGATAATCTGTATTTGCAGTGCTAGTGTCTTCTAACACTTTATCTCGTTATCACTATGATAAATATACTTTTGACAACAATAAATAGCTACACATATCATATAATCCCCCTCTATATTTAAAGAACTGCTCTGAGTAAAACATAAAATGTGGCCAAATACATAAAGCTAAACATTATGTTTGTTTCTACTGTTTTGTGTTTGATGCAGAATTTGGAGGCAAAGCTTTAATACATTTTAGATCTATATAAAAAAAAGTCTTCCTTTTTTTTTTAAAGGTTCCAAAAGTAAACTATTTCTTACATAATACAATGTAATCCAGCAGTGAGCCTTCCCCCTGCAACAGGGGTGCTGGTTTATAAATTCTAACCATCATTACGTAGGTAAATACTACAGTTCCCAATTTTATAATATTTTTTTCCCCCGAAAGCTTTGAGAGATGTAAAGGTTATTATTCAAATGTAATTATTATAACTAAACAACAATATTAATCTGCGAGATATGTATTCACATATTTAACCACTTAAGAACCGGAAGATTTTCCTCCTTAATGACCAGGCCAAAAAAAAAAAAACAAGACTTCCCATTTAAATTATATTTAACTACTTGCCCTCTGGATGGTTTACCCCTTCATGACGAGGCCATTTTTTTTGCGATACGGCACTGCATTACTTTAACTGACAATTGCGCAGGTTGTTTGACATTTTACCCAAACAAAACTGATGCTCTTTTTCCCCACAAATAGAGCTTTCTTTTTGGTGGAATTTGATCACCTCTGTGGTTTTTATTTTTTGTGCTATAAACCAAAAAACAGCGACAATTTTGAAAATAAATAAATAATATTTTTTACTTCTTGCTATAATAAATACCCCCCAAAAAATGTAAAAAAAAAACAAATTTCTTCATCACTTTAGGCCAATATGTATTCTTCTACATATTTTTGGTAAAAAAAAATCGCAATAAGCATATATTGATTGGTTTGCACAAAAGTTATAACGTCTACAAAATAGAGGATAGATTTATGGCATTTTTATTATTTATTTATTTATTACTAGTAATGGCGGTGATCAGTGATTTATAGCAGAACTGCAATATTGCGGCGGACAGATCGGACACCTAACTGACATTTTTGACACTTTTTTGGGAACCAGTGACATTATTACAGTAATGAGTGTTAAAAATATGCACTATTATTGTTCTAATGACACTGGCAGGGAAGGGGTTAACACTAGGGGCGATCAAGGGGTCAAGTGAGTTTACTAACTGTATGGTGGGGACTGTGTGACTGGGGAAACACACAGATCCGTCTTCCTGCGTAGCAGAAAGACAAGATCTGTGTGATCTCCCCTGTCAGAACAGAGATTTGCCTTGTCTACACAGGCAGATCCCCGTCCTGTCACTGCGGGGAACGATTGCGTCCGCCCCACAGGCTGATTGGCTCCCCCGCTGGCGTACGCATGCCCACAAATCACTGCGTGCGAGCTGATGTACAATCTACATGTAATATGTTGCAGCCTACCAGTCCTTAGATGTGGTGGTTGCATTACTTTTCTTTTTTTCAGTCCAAGAAATATAAAGATAATTCAGAAAGAAAACATGTTAGACCTACTGAGGGCTGCACATACCTAAATGCAAATATAGTTCAACACTTTTGTGCACAGCACTTAGAGTATGCTGTCCAGTTCTGGGCACCAGTCCTCAGGAAGGACGTACTGGAAATGGAGCGAATACAAAAAAGGGCAACAAAGCTAATAAAGGGTCTGGAGGATATTAGTTATGAGGAAAGGTTGCAAGCACTGAACTTATTCTCCCTGGAGAAAAGATGCTTGAGAGGGGATATGATTTCAATTTACAAATACTGTACTGTTGACCCCACAATTGGGATAAAAAAAATTTGCAGAAGGGAGTTTAACAAGACACGTGGCCAATCATTAAAATTAGAAGAAAAGAGGTTTAACTTTAAAATATGCAGAGGGTTTTTTTTACTGTAAGAGCAGCAAGGATGTGGAATTCCCTTCCACAGGCGGTGGTCTCAGCACGGAAGCATCAATAGTTTCAAAAAACTATTATAGAAGCACCTGAACGACCACAACATACAGGGATATACAATGTAATACTGACATATAATCACACACATAGGTTGGACTTGATGGACTTGTGTCTTTTTTCAACCTTGCCTACTATGTAACTTTTGTAAGTAATATGGTTAAAATATATAAAAACAATGTTTACATAATTGTAATATTGAATTTTGGCAATAGCACTGTATTTGGTTTATTATCTAATTGCAGCTTGCAATATTTTACCATAAGCTAAGTGCAAAAATATAGATGTGTAGACTTTAACTATACCTGTCATGAGAGAAATATGTGAAGGCTAGCTTATCCCATTTTGAAAATGTTAATTACTGTTAGTTACTTTTAGTGTGGCTAGCTGCAATACTGTTCATTGACCAAAAACAAGCATGTAGCAAGAGAAAGTCAAAGGGAAGCCACATTTTCATATCTGTTTATTTGTTCTTACTCATTTACTCAGAGATAGGCAACGTTCGATTCACCTGAGGTTCATAGTACCAAGCTGGAAGGTTGCAAACCCTGAACACAGTGCTGGAACCTATTAGAGTCTATAGTAGGCAAATCTTTTATTTTTGTTTCTGGAACCTTTTCAAGGAAAATTTGCAAGCTTTGTTAAAAAAAAGGGCCTGGGTAGCTGATCATCACCAGCAGTGGCATTTACCAATGCAAAAAAAGAAATGTAAAAAATACTGTTCAGTAGAGCTGTTCATACAGAGAGTCTTTTCACACAGCTTAAATTAAAATCTTATCAATACACAAATCCTTTTGGGAACATGCTTGGGGAATGCCTTAAAGCTGCATAGGAAGTTATGGCACAGTACAATATATATTTTTTTAAATGTCATTTAAATAAAATATCTAAAACTGAAAAAAAAATTCTACCAGATTTTATCCAGAAATGCAACCTGACTGACCAGGAAAGGAGGGGCAGTGTATGGACTCCTTCCTCAAGCATACCAGGCCACTTTCCCATCAACACTGGGAGCATACCTTGTAAGGGCAGGGGGAGGAAGGCCTTCCCTTTGCAACACACCTTGTCCCCGTGTTGAAGTAACTCATCTCCACATCTGCTTCCCAAGAGGATGTTGGGTTTGTAGGGACTTATAAAAATCTGGAAGCCCCATTTATAATAAGAGGGCCCACAAAGGAATGAATAAAGGCTACATTAGTACCCCTTATTATTCATTATCTAAATAAGCGAAAAAAAAAAAAAAAAGCATTCAAAGCATTTAACAATATTCAAAAATATATAAAAAATAAATAAACAATGTCCTCCAATGAAAAATATATCATCAGTCATGTTGTCCAGTGTTGTAGATCCATCACCAGTCACACGAATCCGCCACATGACAATGTTTATGTGTTGATATTAGAAATTTTACTCATTTATTGTATCAAACATGAAATATCATTTTTAGCTACCAGTTGGAGGTTACAAGGACCTTATGCCCGCATCCAGTCTCTGAGAGGGTGTGGGGGTTTGTGGGGGTTTATTGGAATCTAGAATACATTATTACACCTAGATACTCATTCCTCCAAAATGTAAATGGTTAATAAATACATCCACACCTTGAAATGTCTGTCATAAAAAAAAAAAAAAGAATTATGTTCAATCATATAGATCCATCATAAATCAAAAGCCCCACCGCCACAATGACCTGCCACTCCCCGATGTTGCCATGTCACACTATAACCACTGAATGACACTCAGATCACCGGCTGCTATTACAAACAAAACATCAGCATGGCAGGCAGGAAAGTAACACTTTCTGGAGGAGAAATTGACAATGGCAGTCTGTATATTTTTCTCTTGATGATGTTTTATTGATCTGTACAATATAGAAATTGTGTTCATGAATATGCAAAAAGCTTTAAACCTGCGGTTGCTTACTATTTTTTATGTCTGGAAGGCAAATAATTCACCTCAAGCAAGAAGTATCCCTGTATGTTTCAGAAATTTGACTAGTTATTACATACAATGCATCCAAAAAATTTCCCTTTCTCCCTTTCACACAAAAACCCTGCATTCCTGCTATGGATCTTACAAAAGAACTCTGCAGATAATGACTAAATAATATGTAATTACACATAATCTGCTACTGTATACATGTACTGTAGAATTTACTTCTGAAAACGTTTTTGGAACTAGGTATTTGTCTTAGGCCCTGTTCACACCTATGCAAATTGGTTGCGGCTTAAACCATATCCAATTTGCATAACATTATAAAATACATTGATTTTAATGAGGCTGGGTTACATATGTGCGATGCATTCGCACTGCGCATTGCCCAAAAAACGTGTGCGTTTTCTAGGCATTGCGGTGCAACTTAGGTGCGAACTCAGGTCCATTATCTTCTATGGGCACGCATCTGATTCGCAGATGTGTTCAGTTCTCATCAGGATTTCTCTCCTTCACCTCGCTACACTTCCCCCCTCCCCCTCCTCTCTCCCAGGTCACCAAATTCGCAGCTAAAACTGAGATGATCTGCTGAACAGTTCTCTTATCTTTTTGCAGAGATAAGAGAGCTGGAATTCGCACCGCACAAGTGTGAACCCAGCCTTACCGCAGGTAAGATTTTGAAATGTCCTTTTTGTCAGTGTATGGATTAACCAAGCTTGTTGTCCTGACCTGGCCATGTGATGCTAAAAGGTCTTTCAGTTGTTTGTTTTTCCTTTTCCTTATCATACTTAACAATGAAGGCTGAAGTGTTCCCTGTCAACAGTTGTTATTTGGCAAAGGTCAGCTTTGTGTCATTCAGTAGGCAATGAGAAATAAATGTTCTCCTAGTTAACACGTTCAAGCATCTTGACCCTCTCACCTATTTAGAGTTGTTATAAGGAGTGACACAAAGCTCCTTTGATCTATACAAACACTGTCCTAACTGTATATAATGTATAGTTGTCATATGTCATACTCAAAACTGTATTCACTTTTTAAATAAAGTAATTATTTAAAGTTCTGTTTACTGAGTTTGGACTATTAGGTGCCACCAGGAAAAGTGTAAGACCCCTTTCACACTGAGGCGCTTTGCAGGCGTTATTGCGCTAAAAATAGCACCTGCAAAGTGCCCTGAAAAAGCCGCTACTTTGTATCCAGTGTGAAAGCCCGAGGGCTTTCACACTGAAGCGGTGCGCTGGCAGGAAGGTCAAAAAACTTCTGCAAGTCGCATCTTTGAGGCGCGATAGGAAAAATACCGCTCCTATAGCGCCCCTGCCCATTGAAATCAATGGGGTAGCGCCTCCAAAACCCTTTTTCGGCTGCTAGCGGGGGTTAAAATCACCCCACTAGTGCCCACAAATTGCAGCAAAAACAACGGTATAGCGGCGCTAAAAATAGCACCGCTATACCGCCAGCGCATCCAGCGCTTCAGTGTGAAAGTAGCCTAAGTGTATGTGCATCGGGGGCTGTTGTAATAATATATCCCCTGAGCTAAAGATGACCAAAAACATTGAAGAACAGACTCCAGATCAACTGTGTGTGGTCAAGTTGGCCATTGAGCTGAGACTTAAAAGTAAAAAGTTAAAAGTAGGCATAAGCAAAGTGATTTTACAGCAAAATTACCCATTTCATCTTCTTTGAAATTATACTCAATTTTCACTATGTGAACTGCTTAAGTGACATATGCATGAAAAAATAAACTCATATGGTTTTGTTTTCTAATAAAGCCATGTGATCACTACGCAACACTGAGATGGGGATCAATGGCTTTTTTGATAAACCAAGCCAACCCTAACACCAAACCCAATGCTAGCCCCAACCCTTTGTTATCTAACAAAGAACTTAATATCAATTAAAGCTAAACACCAGAATGAAAAACCTTATTATCCCCCAAAAAAGGACAACTATGTTCAGCTCATTCCAATGAGATTTCAAAATTACAGTAACATAGAAAGTAAAGATGTTTATCTCCATGTAAAGCTTTGAGAACCAAACCTTTGCAAAGGATTTGGTGATATACATCTAGATATAAATATTTTCCTAAAACTTGTTTTAGAAAAAATTTAGAAGTAAAAAAAAAAATAACCATTTCAAGTCTGGACACTTTCACATCCTTCTAGTCCAGGCCATTTTTCATTTTTCAGCTCTGTCACAATTTGAATGACAGTAACCCAAATCAGTACCGTATTTATCGGCGTATAACACGCACCCCAAGTTTAGGAGGGAATTCAAAGGAAAAAAACTTTTAGGAGGGAAGTTTAAGGAAAAAAACTTACATTTAAATGCCCATCACTGCAGCCTTATCAGTGTCCATCTGCAGCCTTGTCCATCATTGCAGCCTTGCCCAGTGCCTTTGCAGCCTTGCCCAGTGCCTTTTCAGCATTGCCCAGTGCCTTTTCAGCATTGCCCAGTGCCTTTGCAGCCTTGTCAGTCTCTTTGCAGAATTGCCCTAATTTAAAATTGGTGCCGATTTCCACTGACTGTGAGCGGAGAGGAGCGAGCGGAGCCGAGATACAGAAAGCCGAGTGTACTTCGGCTAGACTCGGCTTTGCTCACAGTCCCACCCATCTCCACTGAGAGGAGAGGAGCGAGTGCCGCTTATATACAGAATGTTGAGTGTACTTCGGCTAGACTCGGCTCTGCTTACAGTCAGGGGCGGGTCTGTGAGAGGAGCCGAGACTAGCCGAAGTACACTCGGCTTTCTGTATGTCAGCGGCGCTCGCTCCTCTCGCAATCAGTGGAGGTGGGCGTGACTGCGAGAGGAGCCGAGTAAAGCCGAGTGTACTTTGGCTTTGTGTATCTTGGCTCCGCTCGCTCGTTTCCTCACAATCAGCGGGGGATCGGCGGGGATCAGCGTATAACACGCACCCACGATTTTCCCCTGATTTTAAGGGGAAAAAAGTGTGTGTTATACGCCGATAAATACGGTATATATTATTTTGTTTGTGTGAAAGTATAGTCTACAAACTATGGTATATATATTTTTCAAAACTGATTACTCCTGATGTAATGACTGCCTGATGTAATGACGTCTAATTTCTTGAGGCCCTAAAATGAAATGAAGAAATTTAATAAAATGTGTTTGTGTGTTTTTTCACAAAGTTGTCATTGTAATAAGTTATTTCTCACACACAGCATATGCATACTTCCAATTACACCTCAAAACACACTCTGCTATGCCTCCTGAATATGGGGATACCACTGTCAGGAGCTTGGTAGGAGGCCGAGATGCTGGGAGGGCTCCCCTTGTGGCCGAGTGCAGCACACCCCTGAAGGTGACACAGGGGGTGTGGTGCCCACAGAAGCACAGGTTGTCTGAATGCGGGAGCTGGTTGCCAGTAACTTGCTGGAACAGGCAAGGTATAATGCAAAGCAGGCAAGCTGGGAAAGTCCAGGAGATGCGGACCAGTGGAGCAGACTGGATAGCTGAGTCGGAAGCCAGGCCAGGAGTCATTCACAGTAAGACAGTCCAAGATAAGTGTAACAAGAGTCAGCCGGGTCTTTACACAGTAGGCAGGTAAAGGCAGAGTCCGTAAGCCAGGCCGGGATCAGATGCAGGGAGAAAGCATCAACAAGGTCAGGATACAAGTCGAACAGTCAAGCCGAGAGATCAAGAAGAGCAGGTCAAGGCAAGCCGGGTCGGTACACAAAGTCTGATCAGCAGGATATACAAGGCACAGGAAAACAGAGGGGAGCCGAAGATAAACCAGCAATGCACCATTGTCAGCAGTGGGTTTAAATAGGCAGTGGCGACACTATTACGCATGCGCGTTTGCCTGTTTACGATGCTGCGCGTCCTTAAGCGTTGATTTGCGCCAGCGTGCCTCTGCCTACGCCTGTTCACGATCCCTGCATTATTGCACCTGGGAATGCACCGATTTCCCTGATAACCACATGTGTGAGACTTTTTCACACCCAAGCTGCATCGAGGGGCTCAAAATCCAAGGAGCATCTTTGGGCTTTCAAGGAGAATAAAATAAGCATAAATTATGCATCTAATTTGCCTGACTACCTATCACATTTTTGGAGGCCCTGGAGCGCCAGCACAGTAAAAACAATCCAAAGTATTGCCTGAAAGCATAGTGAGTCTTTTGAAAATTAAATTAAATGTAATTTTTTTGCCACAAGTTTTTGAAAAAAGCATGAAAGAAAACGACAATGCACCAAGTTGCCAATTAAGAGATTTCTAACATACATTATAATTAAGGTTGGGTGAATGGTTCAGCCCGAGCACAAGTTCGGGCCGAACATTGGCTGTTCGCCCCGTTCAGGGAACAGCCAAATTTGCAAGACGCTCGGCGGGTGTTTGCCCTGCCGAACGCCCTGCAATGCACTGCCCGCTGCATAGTGCATTCTGCACCCTGATTGGGCAAAGCCTTGCCCAATCAGGGAGCAGTAAAATCTGGTTGTTAAGGAGCAGGGCCGCAGCATCCTTAACAACGGATGAGTCATCAGCTGTCAATAGGCTTCCCCGCTGACAGTTGAATAAAAACTGTCTCTCCCCATGTGAATGAGTATGGGGTACATATTACCCCTACCCATTCACCAAAAAAGTGTCAAAAAGTAATAAAAACACAGAGACAGTTTTTGACAATTCCTTTATTAACCACTTAAGCCCCGGACCATTTCGCTGGCCAAAGACCAGAGCACTTTTTGCGATTCAGCACTGCGTCGCTTTAACTGACAATTGCGCGGTCGTGCGACGTGGCACCCAAACAAAATTTACGTCCTTTTTTCCCCACGAATAGAGCTTTCTTTTGGCGGTATTTGATCACCTCTGCGGTTTTTATTTTTTGTGCTATAAACAAAAATAGAGCGACAATTTAGAAAAAAATCCAATATTTTTTACTTTTTGCTATAATAAATATCCCCCAAAAATCTATAAAAAAAAATTCCCACTGTTTAGGCCGATACATATTTTTGGTAAAAAATAGTTTATTGATAGGTTTGCGCAAAAGTTATAGCATCTACAAAATAGGGGTAGTTGGTAGATGGCGGCGATCTATGATTTTAATTGTGACTGCGACTTTATGGCAGACACATCGGACACTTTTGACACATTTTTGGGACCATTGTCATTTTTACAGCGATCAGTGCTATAAAAATGCACTGATTACTGTGAAAATTAGACTGGCAGTGAAGGGGTAAACCACTAGGTGGCGCTGAAGGGGTTAAGTGTGTCCTAGGGAGTAATTCTAACTGTTAGGGGGCGTGGCTACGAGTGACACGTCACTGATCGCTTCTCCCGATGAGAGGGAGCAGACGATCAGTGACAGTGTCACTAGGCAGAACGGGGAGATGCTTGTTTACACTTGCCTCTCCCCGTTCTGCAGCTCTGTGACCCGATCGCGGGACATCGGCGGACATTGAGTCCGCGGGTCCCGCAGGCACGGTCACGGAGCTTGCGGCAGGGGCGCGCGCGCGCCCATACGGCGGGAATTTCAAAGTGACGTAAATATACGTTACTTTGCCCAGTCGTGTCATTCTGTCGACGTAAAATGTACAGGAGCCGGTCCTTAACCGGTTAAAAAATTTAAAAACAGTGTCCCCGGATGTAGATCTATTGTCAATCATGCTGCCACAACCGCCAGACCTAAAAAAAAAAATGCACCACTGTCAACTTAGGCAATCCGCCGAATGTCTGGCTTGTCGGTTGACAGCTCTTATATAGGTGAGGAACAGAGCCACCTGGCGATGTCACATGGTGGCACCGCTTACCCTTGTGATGTCACAGACTGGTGTAGGCAGATGTCGCGATTGACGATGGATTTACATCAGGGGGAACTGTTTTTTTATTTTTTAATAAAGTAATTGTCAATAAAAACTGTGTTGTGTTTAAAATAACTGCTCCTGTAAAAACGGTCTTTTGCAAAAAATGTTTTGCATTTATACATGTCCCCCAGGGCAGTACCCGGACCCCCATACCCTTTTTATGGGCAATTATTTGCATATAAGTCTTCAAAATTTGAACTATTGATTTTTCAAGTTCCGGTCCCATAGAATTTAATAGGGTTTGCCGTTCGGGTCAGAAATTTTTCCATGTTCGGGAGTTCTGATGCAAACTGAACAGGGGGTGTCCGGTCCATCTTTATTTAAAAGTTACAAAGCATATAAAAAATATGTAAAAAGGAAATCAAGACTGCAAAAATGTAAAAAAAATGACAGGTTGCAAAAGAGAATAGGACAACCCCCACATTTTTTAAAATATAATTTACAGGTAAAAGTTTAAGTCTGAGTATGTAGACCCTTTACTAGATCATTTTGAGTTGGTTACTGAAGACAAAGTGAAGTCTAATTTACTAAATACCGTCTTCAGCTCTGTGTATACAAAGAAAATTGGGGAGGCTCAAGTCCTTAATAGGGATAATATTGACATAGCCCCAAATGATCCACAAAGTCTCGAAATTGGCATGGTGACAAGGTAATGGTGACCAGAAAATTTTTAGCAAAAATAAAGGTGAATATCGCACCAGGGCCAGATGGCTTACAACCAAGGGACCTCAAAAAGCTGAGTTCTGTTATATCTATCTATCTATCTACCTATATTTAAGTCATTATTTCTAATTTGTTGAGACTCTTTAACCTCCCTGGCGGTAATCCAGAGTGTCCCTCAGGGTTAAATTTCAGTACTATTAACGGTAACCCTGAGCCACACTCGGGATTGCATTGCAGAATCCTGGTCCAGGTTACTTACCTTGTCACCAGGA
The DNA here is from genome assembly GCA_029206835.1 of Rana muscosa. NCBI lineage: Eukaryota > Metazoa > Chordata > Amphibia > Anura > Ranidae > Rana > Rana muscosa. Next base: position 635,454,074 of record CM055118.1, on the reverse strand, counting down.
TCCTGCAATGTCCCCCCAATGTGTCCTCCGCCCCCATCATCCGCCCAATGCTCTGTGTGCCGGGCTCCGTTCCCTGCAAGCGTTATGACGCATGGGGGCGGAGCCCGGCGGCAAATTCAAAAAGTACAAAATACAGAACACACATAATACACTGTAATCTGTAAGCTTACATTACTGTATCAAATCGTTTCACCTCCCTTTAGGAGAGCGGCTTATCTCCTCTACTCACACGCTGTCAGCACGAGTAGAGGAATGCCAAAATCCGGCACTTCCTATTTACACTGTGATTAGCTGTAATTGGACACAGTTAATCCCATGGTAAAGAGTGTACTCCATGGGCCCTTTATCTATGATCGGATATGCAGTGAGTCCAAGCCACACTCTGCACCACCAATCGCAGTGGTGCGCACACGTGCAGCTTGTTCTGAAGGACGTCATATGATATCCAGTCAGAACAATAGAACCCTCGCCCGGCCATCATTTTGCTATAGGCCGGACGGGAAGGTGTTAATTGGGCAACTATTTGGCACATTATATTTAATTGTGAGAACTCACTTCAAATGATAGAGCTTTTAGGGACACCACCATTTGCTTTCTTCTTTTAATGGGCTTTCTTGCTCAATTTTATTAAAATAAAGATTCAACAAAGTTCCAGAAATCTAATTTAAAGAGTTTCTCTCTGGGGTTTTCAGCAATTCTCTCTCTTGCAAAGAAACATACACTCAGCCTCCTGGCTTGCACATAAAGCACTGCTGTTCTAGCCTTCCATTTTAGGCCCTTGTCTGTCTCCTACAAACCTTTTCTCAGGCTCCCAAATACTAGGAGAACAGCTGGGAGAGTCAATGGTGCAGAAGGATCTGGGTAACTTGTAGATTACAGACTTAATAATAACATGCAATTCCAAGCTGTAGTTTTTAAGTCAAGCAAAATATCAAAAAGGTGTGAGAGACATAATTTTCCCCCTGTAAAAATCATTAGTAAGACCTCATCTCAAATATGCAGTTCAGTTTTGGGCACCAATTCAGAAAAAGGATATCAGTGAACTTGAGAAAGTGCAGAGAAGGGCAACCAAACTGATAAGAGGCATAGAAGAGCTCAGCTATGAGGAGAGATTAGCTAAACTGACTTTATTCTCACTTGAGGAGAAGAAGAGATTACAGGGGTATAAGATCAACATGTATAAATACATAAGTGGTCCAAATACTGAACATGGTATAGAGTTAATCACTTTCAGGTCATTTCAGAGGACTCTTTACATCTAGAGGAAAAAGAGATTTAGCCTTCACATACAGAAAGGCTTCTTCACAGTAAGTGGTCTGAAAATGTGGAAAAGACTCATGAACTTCCTCAAGAACTGGTTCTGGCCAGCTCAGTAGATTGTTTTAAAAGGATCTGAATACATTCCTAAATGCTGCCTCATGGGGGATCAGAAAGAAAACAATTTTGGATCATACTTTGTTGAGTTGTTTTTTTTTTCTTATTTTGCCCCCCTCTGGATCAACTGTGGGTATAGAATTGTGTATATGGATACTTTCTATGTGTGTGTGTGTGTGTGTATGATTTATTTTTGGTTGAACTAAATTGGCTAGGGTATTTTTTCTACCTCCTCTTCTAATATAGATCTATAAATATATATTTATGGTTGAAGCCCTATATCCGATATGGATATGAATAAGATAGATAGACTTAACATAAGACTTACAACATGAAATGGACCTGAAGTGTGCCCTGATCTGATGGACGGTATGCCAAAATAAGGGGGCATACCCAAGATTAGAATGAATATTTTGTGGAGAGAAATGAATTTTGAGAAATGCCCTAAAAAAGGGAATGGGAGGGTGGGTATCACTCACAGGAAACCAACGAAGACTGCAGGTGAGTGGGCTGGTTAAATAGCCCCCCGGGCTGCTCCCATAAATTCAGGCCAGCATACTAACCTTCTAACTTATGGTTGAAGCCCTATATCCGATACGGATATGAATAAGATAGATAGACTTAACATAAGACTTACAACATGAAATGGACCTGAAGTGTGCCCTGATCTGATGGACGGTATGCCAAAATAAGGGGGCAAAAACATTCAGGTAGGGATGTAGTTTTATTGGTTTTAGCTTTGTTCATTGAGTATGAGCAAGTTTGGTGAATGCTTGTGCCATTTCCACCTGAGGATTGGAGGATGTGCTGGATGAAGCAGGCAGACTTCCACCTGTCAAGTCTCTTAATAGTCATGATCTGGGACCCCACACCGATTGTGCCCCGATGAATTCTCATGTGTTTGATGAACTGGCAGGCACTCAAGGGTTTGATCGGGAAAGGTTTTAGGGGACAAGAGTTTGACTGTTCAGGTAGGAGTGACAGAAGGCGATCGAGTAAGGTTACTGCACACCAGAGATTGTTTGTTTTTAGAGTTAAACGTCTAACCCGGTGCCTGATCGTACCTGACGCAAAAGATTCGAAAAGTACCTGCGATAGTGAGCGGGAACCGCCGACGAAGACCACGAACAAAGACACCGAAATGCCCTGCGATCGAAACGCCAGGACTCACAAACATGAGGTGAGCTGGTAAGAGTCGGCCCAGTGACATCTAGTATCACTCACAGGAAACCAACGAAGACTGCAGGTGAGTGGGCTGGTTAAATAGCCCCCCGGGCTCCTCCCATAAATTCAGGCCAGCATACTGGCCTTCTAACATATATATATATATATATATATATATATATATATATATATATAGAAAAAAATATATGGTATATATAATATTATTATTATTATTATTTATACTATTACCGGTATATATACTGTGTATACTATATATATATATATATATATATATATATATATATATATATATATATATATATATATCTGTTTCAAGCTGTCAGCCTGTCAAATACAATTAACCCTGAAGCAAAACGTTTCTGTACAGTTTGACAAGTTTATTGCTTTGAAGGAAATGCTGAAGCCTTAGAAATGGCTCAGAAACCAAATACTTGTTCTGTTTATTCACATATAGTGAAATTTGTTTCATTGTATTTTTCACGTGATTTTTGTTTCAACACAAAAAAAATTGTTTTTTTTTGTTTTTTTTAAGTATCAGTTAATTAATTCTTATCTATTAGGTGGTTTAAGAATTCATCTTAGTTTTTTTCTGGTTTTAATAGGTAAATTACATTTCAGGACTGTAAAATCGCCTTAAGAGGGCAATAGCGAGCTAATCTGTGTAATCCTAGAATTAAGGATTAAGGGAATTTGCAGATTCTTTGCAGAGTTTCTTACCGAATTGTTTGGATCTGCTTTCCCATCCAGAAGGTAAACCTCTAATTAAATTAGAATAATTAGAGTGATTGCACGTGACTATTCAATCACTACTGCACACATGTAACAGAGAGAACAAACAATTGTCTGGTACACATAAAATATGCAGCACATATCACTCTGAATATACTGTTATACACAAAGTTATTCCCTCATATACAATAGGGTTGATTTACTAAAGGCAAATGGACTGCATGTAAGGCCCCTTTCACACTGAGGCGTATTTCAGGCGTTTTAGCGCTAAAAATAGCGCATAAATAACGCCTGAAATACTCCTGCCCCAGTATTCTCAATGTGAAAGCCTGAGGGTATTCTCAATGTGAAAGCCTAAGGGCTTTCACACTGAGGTGATGCACTGGTGGGAGGAAAAAAAATCTCCTGCAAGCCGCCTCTTTGAAACGGTGAAAGGAGCGGTGTGTATACCGCTCCTTTACCGCTCCTTCCCATTGAAATCAATGGGACACCGCGGTAATATCGCCCGCAAACCACGGCTGTAGCCGTGGTTTGCGGGCGGTATTAATCCTTTTTCGGCCACTAGCGGGGTTAAAACCGCACCGCTAGCGGCCGAATATCGCGGTAAATATGATGGTATAGCGGCGCTGAAAATTGTGCCGCTATACCGCCACCACACCTGCCCGCCCCAGTGTGCAGTTGTTCCAGAGCTTAGTAAATGAGGGGAAGTTCTGCTGACTTTCATCATCAGATCATGTTCAAGAAAAAATTCAGTTTTTTTTTTTCTTTCTCCTTGCATGTGGTTGGGTATTGTTCGCAAAGTGACGCTTCTTCCCATTTACTATACTTTGAGCAACTGCGCTTGCATAATGCAACTGCACTTGTAAAGTAAGGCTCCATGCACACTGAAGCTCATAAGCTGCAGTTTATTGGCGTTTGGGCATTTTTTTTAAAAGCCCATAAACTGCACTCTATGTTAGCCTATGTGTCCATGCACACATGGACATTTTTTAGCGTTAATGAGCAGTGGAGATTATGGGCTTTTTTCTGAACGCAAGAAATTTGCGTTCAAAGTGACGTTTTTTGGCAAAACGCAGAAAAATGCCAATAAAGGCTCAAAAACGCAGCTCGCCAGCGTTTTTTTGCGTTTTTTGATCCATTGAAAAAAAAAAAAAAAAGCTAAAAAACGCTATTGCAAAAACGCAAAAAAATGTTGAAAGGCTCCCTGCAAAGCTACTGGCATTTTTTATAGCTTTTTTTCAGCGTCCAGTGTGCAAGGAGCCTTAGTAAATCAACCCCAATTTATATTTTACCTGTAACCAGCTGTATCAGCTTATCTGACAAAATAGATCTACAAATTAAAAAATGACAAAAATAACCCTACAACCACCTCTCATTTCATGACCAAACAGGTTCCTAGTGATGACAACAAGTGCTTGTGATGTCAGAGGAACGTATTATTGCATAGGGAGATGTTCAGACTTGTTGTAATTCCATGTTTCCTTTTACTACTAGCACTCCAAGAATGTCTGTTTCATTTGATGAAACAGTATTGTACAGGTCATAATAGCCAAGGTTTTGGGGCCTTGCAGGGTCCCTTTTTCAGGGGTACACTATGACATTTTACAATAAATCCAAACATCTACAGTATCTCACAAAAATAAGTACACCTCTCACATTTTTGTAAATATTTTATTATACCTTTTCCTGTGATAACACTGAAGAAATTACACTTTGCTAAAATGTAAAGTAGTGAGTGTACAGCTTGTATAACAGTGTAAATTTGCTGTCCCCTCAAAATAACTCAACACACAGCCATTAATGTCTAAACCGCTGGCAACAAAAGTGAGTACACCCCTAAGTGAAAATGTCCAAATTGGGCCCAATTAGCAATTTTCCCTCCCCGGCGTCATGTGACTCATTAGTGTGATCATGTATAATGGCTGGCTGCTCTTATATTACTGTATGTCAGTGCCACCAGCCAGTTTCACTGATTACAACCACAGCAGTACAATGTCACCAGACTAGTGCTGCCATTAAAAATCCTGAATCATTGCCACACCCATCAGTGCTCCTGATTACTGCTGCACCACTCACATGGGTTCATTTACTAAAACTGGAGTGAATAATCTGGTGCAGCTGTGCATTGAAGCCAATTAGCTTCTAACATAAGCTTGTTCAATTAAGCTTTGACAAAAAACCTGTTAGCTGATTGGTTTCTATGCAGAGCTTCACAAGATTTTGCACTCACCAGTTTTAGTAAATCAACCCCACAGTGTCTTGTCATTTTGTTGGTGTTTCCATTGTCCTGGTTCTCCAGGGCCTCCAAAAATATGATAGGTAGACAGGAAATTAGATCCATAATTTATGAATAATTTAAAGCGTGTGTTACCCCAATACTTCATATTCCTGATATGACAGCTGCTGTACCATGTACTTGTATGAGAAAGTATACTGTTCTCCTTGTATTGCTTCCTTTGTAAGATATCCCTGGTGATCATGCCTGTCCCTCTGCTTTCCTAATAATAACTGACTACACTAAGCAGGAGAGCACAACGTGGTCAGTTCTCTAGGTATGCTGGGAATTCAATGTGCTCTCCTCCAATGGTCAGACTTGTTCTGACATGACCCCTCTGCACAGCCATTTACTGGGAAGCTCAGTGATCTGCTGCTTCTCCTCCTCCCAGCTCTTATGCAGCTGAGAACAGAGGGAATAGGGGGAATACGATCACTTCTAAAAAAGGGAAAAAAGGTATTTATAAAAAAAATTATATCTATACAAAAATGCTTTGCCTTTCATTTCTATTTTAAACTCAATGGGTTATCTTACAAGGTGATCCTTTACAATCACATTAAGCTGTGAAAAAGTCTCACACCTGTGGTATCCTCATATGTGGGAGGCATAGCATAAAGTGCTTTGGGGTATAATTATAAGTATGCCCATGCTGTATGCAATAAATAACTTGGTAAAATGACAACTTTGTGGGGAAAAAATATTTAGATTTATGTTTTCATTTTCCAAACAATTGTGGCAAAAATGCAACTTCAAAAATTCACCATGGCTCTTAATAATACCTCAGACTGTCTACTCTTCAAAAAGGGATTTAGTGGATATTTGTACTGTCTGTACTGTTTTTATTGCATTTGTAGTGTCTCATGAAATGAGATAGACAATCATTACATCAAGGGTTATCAATTTTTAAATATACATACCATAGTTTGTTGACTATAACTTTCAAACAAATCAAATAAATACTGATTTGGGTTATCTTTACAAAAGAAATGTAGCATAATACATTTTGGCCTAAATGTATGAAGAAAGATTATATGCAAAACTTTATAACAGAAACTAAGAAAAATGTGGGATTTCTTTTTTTCAAAATGTTCAGTATTCTTTCACTTTTATAGCAAAAAAAATAAAAAATCAAGTGGTGATTAAATACCAAAATAATCTCTATTTATCTAAAAAAAAAATGTGACAGAACTGAAAGCTAAAAAATTACCTGGGCAGGAAGGGGGTAAAAGTGTCCTGTCTTGAGGTAGTTAATATATACATTTCAGAGTGAATGGTCCCTCAAGCAGTAAAAAAACTACACACACACAAATTTGCTTTTCTTAGTTTTTTATTGAATGTTGAAAAATTATAGTATGTTAGTTTTCCCTTCCCCTGGCGGAGAGCTTCTTGTGGGATTCAGAAGTGATGTCATTTGGATCCTGGGGGCAGAGCTATGCATTTGAAGGCCGCCCAAACCTCTTTCTCAAGCTAACACACCATATGCATATCAGCGGAAAGTCATCCTGAACACTCCATTTGGACTTTATGAACATTTTGCTGTTCTGCATGGACCTTTATGTACACACAACACTATGGTGCCATATACCCCATTACTACTAAAGGAAAAATTAGAGCAAGGGTGGAAGATAGAACCCTTTCACTACAAGAGCCCGTTCTTTTGACCTGCACCTTGTTTCAACAATGTCATGAGACATTTAATATTTGCATGCACACAATGTTAAAGCTGAACAATTTTTTTTTTCAAGTCAACAGATCGGAATGGGTACATACCTACATCCAGCTGCCACCACCCTAAATGGAAATGGAACATCCCCACAGCAACTGTTAAGATTAAGAAGGAATTGCCGTACCCTGGAAGACTTTGATGCACAAGCTGATACCCTGATCAAAAAGTTTAAAGAAAAAGACTATAAAAAAAAAACCTGCTCGATCTAAAAACTGAAATAAAGAAAATCAACAGGTATACACTATTGACAAAGAAAGAGAAGAAAATAGACACCTAGATGGATGTGATTTTTATTACTAGTTTTAATACACAATACCAATCAATTGAACGTATCATCAGAAAATATTGGCCCATCTTGAAAGAAGATAGAGTGCTGTCTAAGATTTTACCAAAAAAGCCTAGATTTGTGTTCAGAAGAGCCCCTTCTCTGAGGAATAACCTAGTCCACAATATCATTGATCCCCGGAAAACTGTCAAACTCTTTTCAGGAATGAAAGGGTTTTTCAGATGTCAAAAATGCCTCCCGTGCAGAGTAAGCAAAAAATAACTACGGAAAAGAGAGTCCTTTAAATCCAGGATCAAGAATAGGGAATATCAAATAAGAGAACTAATTACATGTATGAGTATCCATGTCACCTACGTTATAGAGTGTCCATGTCACCTCCAATACGTAGGGAGGACCACTCAACCCTTTTTTGTGAGAATTGGAGAGCAAATTTATAATATAAGAAATTGGATTCCCGAAACATAACCTTTCCAGACGTTTCAAAGAAGTACACCATGGGGATCCCACTGGCCTGATCTTTTATGTGGAATAGACCAGATTAAGGATCGCTGAAAGGGGGGGGGGGTAACAAAAAGATCCAGGTCTCACAGAACGAAACAAGGTGGATATACAGGCTGGGGTCTTTGGTGCCTGGGGGCCTCAACTTGGATATTGACCTTAGTTGCTTTATATCTAATTATTGATCTCTCTAAACCATACCCAAAGGGAATTTAGAGCAACCATTACGTTTATGGGACATATTACAGTTACCCCTCTAACCCTCAACTGATGCAATTTAGCTCTATCTCACATATTTTTTCCTAGTGACCTCTTCCCATAACATCACTAACCTAATTCCCAATATAGATTGTTAAAATAATTATCCACAACATCAGAGCCAGACTATGTCTATCTGGGTCTGATGGAACCTATACCATCATAATAATAAATACGTCTAATGTGGCTTCTACATCACCCCTCCATTTTAATTTTATGCATATGTCCACAAATAATTTTACTAATTTTAGTAGTTTAAAAAAATAAAAAGTAAAAAAATATATACGTATATATTTTTATTATACATAGTGTTATACACATTTCTTATACTATTCTCAAGTTATCTATCCTCCCATCTGATTAATACATTATGTATAATAATAAGTTAGAATGTTGTTTTTAGTTTTGCCAGGTAATATCTGGTTTGTGCAGTGTAAAGTGGATGTGCAGGAATTTGCACCAATTTGGCCACCGGGGACACGAGCTTGGGATCTATAGGATCCCTTATGGAAAACCATCTACCTAATTTAGTTGGATGGATAGGTTGTATTTCCCCATAGGACTTGTTTGGCTACATGGGCTCTGCATTACAATCATACCGGCCTCGAACACCCAATTACGGGGGGGGGCGGATCCTGCCCTACCACCTGCTAGAAATGATGTGAGGGGTACCAAGATGGCACTGCCTCAGATGACGTCCTATAACGAAACGTGTAAGTTGGAGCCTAGTACGCACCCACGTCATTTGCGGCGTTCCTATTGGTGGAAGGCACGCTGAATGGGATTTCTTGCTCTCTGTTACCTCAATACCAATACGGCAATTGGCATTGTTGTGCCGTGCTTTTTAAAACTTTATTTGAATGAATTTGGAATCTTACGGAATTATGCTATGAGTGCACGTCTTATTCATACACATGAGGATACCCTACGGTCTTGAAGTGCCACCCCAGTAGGGACACAAGGTTCTGACACCCCAGGGTTTGACACATAAAGGAGGAGGACTGTTCCAGACATACCCCACTTTATGCGATTTACCTCTGCAGGGGTATGAGGATCTGGTGAGTGCGGAACTGAAGGGGAGCACGAACGTCACCCCACGTTGCTTGCACGAGATTTGATTTATGAATGATTTCTGCACAAATCAATTTGGATATTTTCACCTATAATTAGCACTACAGATTGGACTTATACATTATTTATTATGATTAATTTGCACATGAGACTTTTTTCCATTTGATGAATTCACGTGACTATTTTTGTTGATATATATATATATATATATATATATATATATATATATTTACTCAATTATACCTATTCATGCACCTTTGGATGCACGTGTAAGGATACAGCACATCCTACACACGGGAGTACATCAATTTAAATTTTTTGGTTTGGTACACATCTTTTACTTTGCATATGAGATTTTCCCATTGATGTTTTTATTTTGGTTTATATAATTACTCCTTTGGATGCATATACAGGGATTTACTAACATTTCCACACACGGATAGCTATTGTATCATACACTTGGTACCGTATGACATAGCTTAATAGGGTGACCTCATCAATTTATCACGTGCACATTACACTTTGGTTCAATTAGCACTTGCACTTTTACGTGGCTAGTGGTTAGTCATCACTGGAGGTCACTCTCCAGGTGACAGGCAGTGCCACCCACCCTTGTATTTATACTTTTATGTGCAGCTTTAAGGCATCACCCAAGCATGTTATTTAAATGATTTGCGTATTTCAATGTTGGCCTGTAATCCACATTAAAAGACCCACTCCCTACAAAATTATATTGTTATTTTATATATGTATTTATTTATTTAGTTATTTATTTTGCATACATATCTAGCTACCTGTGGCCTCTTTAATTAAAGTTGCAATCTGGCTTTGAAAAAGAAAAAAAACAAGATTTGGTTCCTATAGACTTCAAAAGAGTCGGGAGCTGTGTTCGGGTTTAGCTGATTTTATTCCTGGGTTCTCCGAACCTCTTGCAAACTGAACTTTGCCTGGTTCGCTCAGTCCCAGTAGGGTTTGAAATCCATTCCCCAGTGGTCAGTGACAGCAGAATCAAATCAGCTTGCATGTTTCTGATACAACTAGAGAAAAGCCCTATTGTCCTTCAAAGTTATGTCTGCACCAATGGAATTCCCTTTAAGCTGCAAAATTCTTGCAGGTAAAATTGTTATAGTTTTTTTTTTTTTATAATACTTAAGCCTTTTGTTTTTTTAATTATTGTTTTCCCATATTTTCAATGTTAGATTTCTGAATCAATATCTTAAAATCTACATATGTTATAAGATGAATTTATAAAAATGTGTGCCATCAGACAAAATCTATAATATGAGTTAACATTATAATACAAAAAGTAAATGTTACTGTAAAGTATCTATAGCAGCTAACTTCCTCTGCCCACCTAAAGGCCAAAGGGTGGAGGTGTTAATCTCTTTGAACTGTGGTTAAGTGCTGGTTTTGTTTATTTAAGGAAGGAAACTGTCACTTCTACTTGTCTACAGTGAGCAAGCACAATGCCTGTGATGGATTTAGAACTGGTAAAATAGTAGCACATTAAGCATTACAAACTAGAGGGTTATCAATAGCTTATGACTGAGTGAGATAAAAGTAATCAGAACTACTTTGCAGACCTTGTTTGCCAAGAAACCTGACTACAAGGAGATTCTAGGCTAGCTAAATAGGAATGAAAAGAGAAATGTTAATCCTATTCTTGACCATCACCAGGTAATAGGTGGATTGACAACTTTCATGGTATTATGTTCCTGCCTTGCAACAAATCCCTGATGCATTTTTATGGATTGATTGCATTCCAACTAGGTCATGAACTTTGCTCTCTTCTCTCAAGCATATTATGCAGCTTTGGGAATTTTATTAAAACCTTAATAAACAATATAAAAATAAGCGTAGCAGAGTAGCAAAAGACTAGCAAAAGAGTTATGTCAAGTTAAATGACTCACACTATGAATTTGATCTGCACATCTAAAAATAGATGGTAATAGGGTTTAATATGATACAGTGTACTTTTTTTAGTGTATAGCTGCCATTTCCCTCATAATGGCTTTCCTATGAAACACACCTTGCCTCCACAAAAATGAGGGCCTTATCCTTATCGTCTAATTACAAAGGCCTCAATAAACACCTTGCTGCATACAAGGAGATCCTGTTGTTTAGAATTAAACTATAAGGCAGGATAATTAAACAAGATAACCTTTTGTATATGTGGCTAAAAAGAAATAACATCCAGTAAACTGGCGTAGTGGATTACCTGTTTCACTTGATTTTACATCTTGGCAACTTTTGAAGCTATCTAAACATCTTACAATTTGTCTGTACAATCGCTTTTAGTTAACTTTGTAGAGCAGCAGCCTAACCTTAAGGCCTTAGGCACAGGGCTGCTGTTAGAAATCATGGGGCCCCATACAGCCTACCTGATTGGGCCCCCTTTGACCCCACCCCTGGCTCCTCCACTGACCCGGCTTCAAACATGTAATAGCATGAGCCATGACAGCTTCTCTCTCTTGTAGCCTCCAACGCATCTGATTAACCTGAGATCGCTGCTCCTACAGGGATTTAGAAAGCCCTGTTTTGTATTTTGCAGAAATGAATTGTATAGCCCTGTACACACGATCTGATTTCCTATGGATTCTAATCCAATGGATTTTTCCATCGGATTTCCGATGAAGCTGACTTCCATCAGTCTTGCCTACACACCATCAGCCAAAAATCTGACCGTCCCAAAACACTCAGACGAGCCGAAAAAAATTAAGTTCAATGCTTCTGAGCATGCGTCGACTTGATTCTGAGCATGCGTGGGTTTTTTCTCCGATGGAGTTCCACAAAGACGATCGGAATTTGCCATTGTTTTTTTTTTTCTCCATTGAATAAATTTAAAACATGTTCTATTTTTAATCACCGATGGAAAAAAGACTGATGGGGCCCATACACGATCAGTTTGTCCAATTAAAAAAGTCCATCGGACTGTTTTCATTGGTAAAACCGATCGTGTGTACAGGGCTTCAGGGCCCTTTCACACTGCTCTGTAACAACACTGCAGTAAAAATGCATATGTGTTTACCACAATTTTACTGTGTTTCATATGCATTTCCAGTGCATTTCTAGTGCGGTTTTGGGTGCCTACACCTGTGAAAAATGGACAGGTGACTCAAAAATGCATTTTTGCCATGATTTTACTAGGGTTGTCCCGATACCACTTTTTTAAGACCGAGTACAAGTACCGATACTTTTTTTCAAGTACTCGCCGATACCGATTACCGATACTTTTTTTTAATGTCAGCTGACAGTTTTAAAGCACAATACAGATTAGGTGGCAATGATATGCAGCACTGATTAAGCAGCACTGATATGATTAGGTGGCACGGATATGCAGCAGTGATGAGTACTGACAGGTGGCGGGCAATGATGACTGGCACTGACAGGGGGCACTGATGGCTGGCACCGACAGATGGCTGGCACTGACAGAGGGCACTGATAGGTGGCTGGCACTGAAAGGGGGCACTGATGGCTGGCACTGACAGGGGGTTGGCACCTGCACTAATAGATGGCAGGTGGCTGGCAGTGATAGATGGCATTGACAGGTGGTAGTGATAGATGGTACAGGTGGCTGTCACTAATAGGTGACACTGAGTAAGCACTGCAGCACTAATGAGCAACTAATGAGCACTGACAGATAGCGGGCACTGACAGGTGGTGGGCACTTATAGGCACGAGAGGATTTATTTTTCTATGCTGCCTCTGCGACGCCCATCTTAGTACACCCTGCACTCGGCCTCAATAAAGCAGCAGCGGACATCTTGTTACACCCAGCCCAAACTACATGGGCTGGGTGTAACAAGATGTCCGCTGCTGCTTTATTGAGGCCGAGTGCAGGGTGTACCAAGATGAACGTCGCATTTTTTCAAACACAGACAGTGTAACACGGAGCGTCACTTCCTTTACCGAATGTGACGGCTCCGGTCGCCGAATGTGACGGCTCCGGTCGCCGATGGAAGCTGCAAGCTTACCCGCCTGAGGACTCTCCGCTCCACTCTGCTCTCCACTCCGCCCCTCCCGCCCTCCGCTTGCCGACTCCGCCCACTGACCTTTCCGCCCCACTCTGCTCTCCGCTCCGCCCTCCGCTTGCCGACTCCGCCCGCTGACTTCTCCCATCCCAGGTATTGGCAAAGGCATCGGGAGCATTTGCGCGAGTACAAGTACTCGCGCAAATGCTCGGTATCGGTCCCGATACCGATACTAGTATCGGTATCGGGACAACCCTAGATTTTACTGTGATTTTGCCATGATTTCTATTAATTTCAAGGGAAAGCTGCATTTTTGGTGCGGTTTTCAACACCACACAAAGATGCAGCATGCAGGATTTTTTAAAACGCACCGCACCCACAGCACAGTGGTGTGAAAAGTCCCATAGTATTTAAAGGGAAAAATTTTCTTGCATTTTTCTTGCACAGTAAAAATGCCGAAAAAATATATCAGTGTGAAAGGGGCCTAAATGTGCACAGGCCCCCCTGTTGAGCTGATAGGGCTGGGCCTGGTACAAATGGACTGGCTGTACTGCCTTATCAGCAGCCTTGCTCATGCACATGGACATTTTTACAGCTGCTGTTTTTGGCTTCAGGCATTTTTTTTCTGCAGCCAGTATACTCCCCAACATGTTATCCTATGTGTCCATGCACACATAGGCTGTTATCAGCGTTTTTTGGCAGAGGAGTTTTCTGGCTGGGAAAAAACCTCCAGAGCTAGTGGGTTTGAGGAGGAGTTTTTCAGCTGTAAAAACTCTCAAAAATGCTAAAAAATTGGGCTATTCAGCGTTTATCAACGTTTTTGAGCCATAAGCCTTTGTGAGAGTATAGTTTTGCTAAAAAAAAAAAGCTGACATAGATATTTTCTACATTTGGTACTAATGTTATAGCAGTATTAAACCCAAAGGTCAGGATTTCCAGTGCTGGCAGGAGGACATTTTGATATGAATAAAAAAGGTAAGCAAGTTCTAAATAAATAAATAAAGGTTTAAAAAACACAATTCATAAAACTGCCTAAACATTATAATAACTTAAGGCCAGCTAGTTGATTCAACAAAGCAGTTCAAGTAGTTTGTAAACAAAGTGGCAGCAAAAAAGGATTCTGGCACCAGGCTTAGGATGTCATCTACCTCTATGGAATTAAAGCCTCGGTGCATTGTGCCAACATAGCCTGCCAAGATCTCATAACAAAAAAAATGGGTTGTTTATGATTTAATCAGCAGAAAGAGTGGAGACCTTAATATTTCCTGCTATTGTTTGTGATATATTCACAAACACCATCATAAGTCGTAGGACTTAAAAGCTAATACAACATCAGCTGAATGCAATTTCAATGTTAATACAAATACAATAGCTAACAGTATTACAAATACAATAGCTAACAGTATTTCCATCTACAAAGAAAATATGTTCATTGGCTAAATATTAGTTTCCTCTGATGTTCTGAGCATCAAATATTTCAATTACATTTTTTCTCATACATTTTCTATATATTGTATTGAAGTGGGGTATTTATGTTAATATTAACTACAGTAGATTAGGACACTGATGTGTTACACATGTCCAGAAAAAATATACAGGGCATGTTTAGTATGTCCAGTCCTTTTGCCTTACTTGTTCTGACAGAATATGTGAGGGTTTGTGGGGGGCTTATATGAAATTGGAAGCCCATTTATAATATGGAGGGTCCCACATCTTCACCCCCAAGGCGAATGCGTTTAAGAGTGAATCAGTACAATTATATTAGAAAAGTAAATAAAGCCACCCACACAGTAAACAAGACCTTTAGAGTGCTTTCACACTGAAAGCGCCGGCTGTTCATGCTAAAGTGACGCTCATTTTAGCGGCGATTTAGCGCTGTTTAAGTGGCACTTTTGCACAGCTTTTCGGTCACTAGCGGGGCGCTTTTAAATATAGGGTTAAAAACTCCAATGTTGTGGCGCTTCTGAATCTCTTTTCAGGCGCATCGGAATCGCTGCCCATTCATTGCAATTTTGTATACAGCGCTCCCAACCCGCCCCAAAGATGCTGCTTGCAGGCCTTTTCCGAATGTCCCGCAAGCGCACTGCCCAGGTGTGAAAGCACAGATTGCAGAGAATGGGAGGCAGTTTTCAGGCGCTTTAAAGGCGCTATTTCTAGCACTAAAACGCCTGAAAACTGCCTCAGTGTGAAAGGGGTCTTAAAGAAGAACTCTGGGCAA
The DNA here is from genome assembly GCA_029206835.1 of Rana muscosa. Lineage (NCBI taxonomy): Eukaryota > Metazoa > Chordata > Amphibia > Anura > Ranidae > Rana > Rana muscosa. The sequence continues at coordinate 635,438,483 of CM055118.1, read as the reverse complement.
AGTTTTTATTTTCCCATGCAGTAGGAACATTTCTAATGCCACACTGCGGGAGGTTACTGCTAGTTTTGTCTAGGGGCGCAAGGAAAAGCCATACTTACCCAATCCTTAAATCCTCCAAAAATCCACGCTCCCCCACATCCAGCGGTGGACTATTCTTGCCATCCTCATGTCCAGAGCCAGTCTATGGGCATGATGACGTCAGGTACAGTCCATTTACACGACCATTAGCGTGTGGGGTGTGCAGGAGTGGCTTTGCACTCAGAGGATCGGGGAATTAGGCAAGTATATCTCCGGTCTGCAGTTAAAATAAGCAGTTGACCCATGCAGGATGGGAACTATGCCACCCTTTTGGCCTCCCCCTTCATTCATAAAAGCTGTGCTATAGCTATGAATGGAGGACACGTGGATGAATAAAATGTCTGCCTACACTATGAAAGAGTAAAAATAATAATTTTTGGATAGAATTCTACACTTTATAAAAAAATAAAAAAAATAAAAGAATTCTACATAATTAATAGACACCTTAGTGGATTATGCTTTTGTACTAAACTATGCCTTTTTCTTTCTAACAGCAGATTTTCACTAAAACAAACTATGTGTTTTTTCTTGCGGACAAACACCCAAACATTTACCTATGTTGGAAGCTGAACATCAAGTATAATAGTCGTATTACTTCCGCTCATATACATGACAGCTTCCCACTATCAATGGTTGACAGTAGGCGGCCAGTGGTGCAGGCACCACCGAGTCCAACAAGCAGTGACTTAACAGGCTCCATGCAAAGGCTATATGCTGTTTACTGGTAAAGTCAAGGTATCCATGAGAAACTAAATTGGAGGATGATGAATAAACAAATATAACTTTTTTCCATATAAACCATGAAGTAACATTTATTGTGTGGCCATAAATAAAGCACACAGTCCAGATAAAAACACAATCATGTGTGAACAACACAGTCTAATATAAAAGGTTAAAACGCCCAAGTCTTATCCAACCTCAAACACTAAATTGAGTGATGGAAACAGGCTCAAGGTTCACATACCAGCCAGAAGGCTCGCTGGGATCAGCTGTTGGTGTCCCGCGGGAAAGGCACATGGAAGTGTGGTGTGTGGTAAGGCTAGAGACCACCAAGAAGATGGCCGCTCACAGGATGGAGACAATTATGCGGCAGGGCAAGAAAGATGAGGTGGCCATTCTAGCGGCCCGTGTCAGAGGAAAGGAACAAAGGGCTCTCTCTAATCAGATAATGTGTTTTAAAGCTCCCAGCTTCTTTGTCAAATCTCTATTTCCCCAGTGAATTGCATGCAGCACAGGACTGGGTCAGTAGGATGTATGTTACTATCACATATAAGTGCTAGCCCATTTTAAGGTTGCGCACCTTGAGCCTATTTAACAGGCACCATGGCTCCCTATCAATTTAAGCAATTTTACCAGGCTAGTTTAAAAAAGAAAACCAGCATGGTGTTATTTCCCCAATTCACACCAGACCCCATAGGTCTGGTATGAATTTTATTTGAGACCACACTCAAAAAGCAAGAAAAGTGGGAGGTTCCCTCCAAAAATCCATACCAGACCTTTATCAAAGCATGCATCCTGGCTTTCCAGGAAAGGGGGGACAAGCGTATACCCCCTCTCCTGAAACAGGTCAGGGTCCTTTTAGTTACGTTAGATTAAAAAAAAAAACATATTGGCCTTTAGTAAATACTTTCATCTTTGGGAACCATGCAAAATGTATACTGGGCCCATTATATGAAAATTACAATGTATGATGATGATATTTACAATATTTACTGAATGGAAAAATCTTAACAATATTAAAGAGGAACTGCAGTCTGCTCACATAATTTGTAATAAAAACATCTTTGCCATTCTGAAGCTTCCCTCCAACCACTTTGCATATTATTTTATATATACTGTCATTCTATACTTGCCAAATATGCTGCAGAAATCTCTCTCCACTGGCTGCAGCCATTTTAACTGTGGGCAGCTGAAGCTGGATTTACACAGACACATAGAGACACACCTCTATTGACCCTCTTATGATGAATACCCCCTCCCTTCCTGGCAAGCTCTCATGAGAGTGAAAGGGAGAGCTGTGCATGATGTCATAAGCCTAGGCTTTTTACCAGACAAGAAACAGGAAGTGGGCTGTATAAGGTATTTACTGGCAGAAATAAAAATGTTTTACTATCCAAAGTTAAAACAGCAAGGGCAGAAGATTTAATAGATGGAAAGATAAAAAAAAAATGACTGAAGTTCCGCTTTAAGTATTTGTAGTAGCCTGAAACAGTTTCTATACTTCAAATATGCAACAGATGGAATGCAATCAGTCTGGATGACATTTTTGTAATTTGTTCTTTAACATATACAATTTAAGATGATTGGCATAATATTTTTTTAATATTTGACACTGCAAGACATGTTGATTAAAGGAGTTCAAAAAAAAAAAAAAGCATTTGGAAATTCACTTTACTATGCAGTGCTTTAAATGTTAACAGATTTAGTGTTAGTTGCTATACTCTTTCTGTCTAACCAGTTTTTTTTTCTTCTATCTATACAAGTGTTGAAAACTATGATCCCATAGTTCAAAGAAAGTTTATATGTTACCTTTGCAGATACCAGGACAGTGTATAATCAAGCATTTAAGCATACCTTTGTTTTTACAGCGCATGAAAAAAAGTATGAAAAATGAAAGCCCTTTTAGTGTTATTTTAACTAGTGCTCTACAATTTAAAGTAATCCTGTCATATGAGAAATATGAAGGCTGTCAGTGCTGACCTTCAGAAAATGCAAGCTGTTAGGCTATCATACTAATGCCTTAACTTTAATACTTTCTGAATCAATGACCTTGAACAAGGGCCCTTTCAAGGGTCCATTTTGGTGTGTTAACACATGCGGATTAATGCATGTAATGTCATGTGATAATGCAAGCTGCATTAACATAGCCCATTCAAATGAATAGACTGCCTTTACACAATGCATGTTAATGAGTAAATATGTTGAATTGTAGTAATATTTACTGTATAATAATGTGAACTTCCAAATGCTTTTACCAAAATGAAATGTCTTTTCATTCCACATAGACTTTATTAACCACTTCCTTACCGAGTCATTGTAAAATGACGTCGGCAGGAACCTTCTCTCCCTCCGGGTGGACGTCATATGACGACCCAGTGTGCGCGCCCGGCGGCCGCGATGTCCTCCGGGCACCAGCGATTGCCCGCGATCCCAGCAGGATCCACGTCCTGTCAGTGGAAAGGAGACCGATGTGTGTTCCCAGTATAGAGGAACACAGATCGGTCTCCTCCCCTTGTGAGTCCCCTCCCCCTACAGTTAGAATCACTCTCTAGGGAACATATTTAACTCCTTGATCGCCCCCTAGTGTTAACCCCTTCCCTTGAAGAAAGAAAAGAAGGTCTTCTGGACGCAGCACTCCGGTTAAAAAGCCTTTATTCCAAAAAAAGGTTTCAGGAAACCAAAAACACTCTGCACAACACAACAAACTGATCAGTTTGTTGTGTTGTGCAGAGTGTTTTTGGTTTCCTGAAACCTTTTTTTGGAATAAAGGCTTTTTAACCGGAGTGCTGCGTCCAGAAGACCTTCTTTTCTTTCTTCAATTGTATTTGCATTTGCCTGCACCCTTGGTTGCTGTGAGGAGGTAATTCCAGGGACTTCCACACCTGAGCGGCTCCCTTCCTCCTGTTAACCCCTTCCCTGACAGTCACATTTACACAGTAATCAGTGCAGTTTTATAGTACTAATCGCTGTATAAATGTGAATGGTCCCAAAAACGTGTCAAAGGTGTCTGATATGTCCATCGCAATGTCACGGTCACAATAAAAACTGCAGATCGCCGCCATTACTAGTAAAAAAATTTAAATAAATTTGCCATAAATGTATCCACTATTTTGTAGATGCTATAACTTTTGCGCAAACCAATCAATATACGCTTATTGCGATTTTTTTTACCAAAAATATGTAGAAGAATACATATCGGCCTAAACTGAGAACATTTTTTTTTCTTTTTAATTGTGATATTTATTAAATCAAAAGTAAAAAATATTGTGTTTTTTTCAAAATTGTCGCTCTTCTTTTGTTTATAGCGCAAAAAATAAAAACCGCAGAGGTGATCAATTACCACCAAACGAAAGCTCTACTTGTGGGGAAAAAAAACATAAAGATTTTATTTGGGTACAGTGTTGCATGACTGCACAATTGTCATTCAAAGTGCGACAGCACTGAAAACTAAAAATTGGTCTGGGCAGGAAGGGGGTGAAAATGCCCTGTATTGAAGTGGTTAAACAGAAAAGGTTTTCCACAGCAGACATAACATCAAGAAAAGAAATGTTTGGAAGGACATTTAATCAGAACATGTTATAAGTAGGAGAATATATTCAGTACCGTATGTGTGAAGCATATAAAGACACATTTATCAGGTATGTGGGATATGTCCCTCAGAAATAAAATGTGGCTATCCACATTTATATTTCAATTCAAATTGTCCAGTGCTTTAAATATACAAAAATAGTCTCTTTAATTACCCAACAGGTAAGCGTGTCCAATAAATTCAAATTTCCAGACTCTTACTGGATTCCACAACCCATACATGATTAAATGCATCCAGTAAAGCATTAACACGCCAATGTCTCAGTGTCTTCCTTACTTCTTTTTCTTATCTCTATAGAAAGTATAGTGAAATCATGGACTTTGTAGTACCATAGTTCAACACTTTTCTTTATAAAATCATACATTTTATTGCAATATTTTTCTAAAATTTTTAAAATACATTTAAAATCATACAATGAACTTGCTACCCGAATTGAGCTAATATCACCAACTGGAACACCATGAAAAACCCTGTTCTGAGGGGGCGTGGCCTGGACATGGCTGAATAGAGACGTGTTTCTCAGAGCTCCCGTCCGTCTCTCACATATCCCGCTATTATACCGATTCACACAGCACTATGCACTCTGCCAAGAAGCGCTATACCAAGAGGAACAACAAGATCACAAAGCCGCCGGTGCAACCCCCGTCATCAGGAGAAATTGGGAGACTTTTCCTGCTATCCCAGCTCGGCTCCCCAGAGCTAAAGATGGCGGCGCCGCGTGCAGAGGAGGGGGAGGACAGATCATCGCACGCTTCTATGTCCCCTGCTTCTACATCGCAACCCTCGGAGGCGTATGGGAACTCCCCGCTGGACCCACATATAGAGGAGGGGGGGAGCACTCGCAGGCAACCCCCCAGATGAGCGGCGTAAACCCGGAGCTCCGGGCCCTATTACAGGCCCTACCGACTAAAGCGGACATAGTGGCGCTCATTGGGACGGTGGAGGTGGCGCACCGCGAGGAGATGAAGGCGGTAAGAGCGGACATTACGTCCCTGACAGCCAGACTTGAGACGGGGGAAACATCCCTGGCCGAGATGGTCCGGAGGGTCACGGCAGTGGAGCGAGCTCAGACAACACACATGGAGGCCCTGACAGAGCAGCAACTCCGCACAGAGGAAATGGAGGACCGGAGCCGCAGGAACAACCTGCGGATCCGGGGCCTCCCGGAGGCTACGGGTCCTGAGGACCTGGCGGATACAGCCACTGCGGTGTTCCGAGCCATAGAGGGTATTGACCTCCCGGACAGATTGGTGTTTGACAGAATCCACAGGGCGCTAGGCCCAAGGCCTACAGATCCCCAGAGACCGCGTGACGTGATATGCCGGCTACACCACTATGGACACAAGGAACAAGTGCTCCGCAAGGCATGGGAGGCGGGAGACCTGGAGTTTGATGGCGCTGCTCTCAAGATATTGCCGGACCTCTCAAGGGCCACGCTGCAGAGGAGGGCCATGCTGAAGCCCCTGTTGGAGATAGCCCGCAGACGCCAGTTTACCTACAGGTGGGGTTACCCGCTTTCAGTTACCTTCCGGAAGGATCAGCGGTACTTTACCTTACGCAAGCCGGACGCCCTATGGGAGCTGTTTACCTTCCTGGGAGTAGAACCGATCGATCTGCCCGACTGGCTAGCCTTCCTCCCAGGACCGAAGGGACGGCCGTCTGCATACGGACAGAGAGAAGATTTCTCACCAAGACCGCAGAGGAGCCGCCGCAGGCCAAGGGAGACATCACAAGAGCCAGCGAGAGAGTCCTAAGGTACTGTTTCTATCAATGCACACCGCCATGGTTTATTTGATTGATTGGGGCGGTCGCTAATGTTTTAATGCCAGCGACCATGTTACTGTTAGTATGCTACATTGACCCCTGGATGCTGCTTACGGACTGGACTGGGCCCCTATCGGTGGGGTGACCCCCTGGCCCTTTCTATGTTATGGGTGGGTGCCCCCCCCCTCGCCCGTCCTCCCCTCGGACACCTTCTAGCCTAGCAGCGGTACCTGGAGTCAGCACATGCCATTCTGGAGACTGATGGGTGTATACCGAGCACGACGCATCTTTGGGCTGCACAGGGGAGAACAAGCCTAAGACCACTTATCACATGGAAGCCTGAGGGAGAGGTCTGCTGCCCAATGCCCATTCATGCTACCTACCACCTGTGTTTATCCCACCCCTCATGGTTTCTCTGACCTTGTATTTTTCACTTTTTGTTTTCTCCCTCTGTTTATGGGGGAGGACGACATCAGGGGTGGGTGTATAGCTGGAATACCGGGGGTATCTGCAGCAACCAAGGAACAGAGACTTGAGAATAATGTTCACTTACCCTGAGGCCTAAGTCAGAGACGATAAGTGTATTCAAGAAGCATGTGAATCAGGGTCACATCAGAAATGTTATGAGTAGTGACGTACTAAGGTATAGATTTTCATGGTTTGCCATGCACTATAGAGCAATGCACTGTTATAATCTGCTGAGCCACTTATGGGGGTAGACAGAGGTTTACCGGCAAGATGGAGCCTAACTTATTTCAACAACCTCAGGGAACTTGAGGCACGGCTGGGAGGGCGGGGGCCGGGTTGGTGCCCCTGGGAAGGTGGGGTTGGGGGAGACGGATTTGGTGGCTCCCAGGTTGTGGGTGTGAAGTGATGAGGGGGCTTAGACGTGGGGTCATCTGGTAGTTACAGTTAGGTCCAGGAGACAGGGGGTCTAGTGATAACAGGGCATGGGCTAAGCAGCAGTTCTGTTGAGATTTTATACTGTTAGACTGCCATAAATGTGAAATGTTTGTACGGATGGCAGAATTTTCCATACAATGTTTTTTCGGATAGTGCAATTGTGCATAGTTCATCAGACTAGCCAGATTGCGGGAGAGGGACGGCGGAGGGCTCAACCGGTTGAGCCTTGTCCTACCGTTCCTCCACATAGGATAGCGTGCCTCGGTCGGGGAAGTGAATAACTCCCTGATTGACATACGCGCACATAAAGGTTTTTTCTACGGGGCCAGGGTACTAGACCTAGCCCCAATTTGGTAATTGAATACCAACTCCCTATCCTTTTCCCTTCTAACTACACTTATTCACAAATTTTCTGTATTCTGAATTTCTACTACCCTTCCCACCCCACCCTACACCCCCCTAACCACACCGCCGACTCAACCATAGGCCTCGTACACACGACCGAGTTTCTCATCCAAAACCGGCAAGAAATGTGCCGCGAGAGCTTTTTTGTCGAGAAAAATGTTCGTGTGTATGGTTTTACGACGAGAAAATTGCCGAGAATCTCGACGAGAAAATAGAGAACCTGCTCTCTATTTTTTCGTCAGGATTCCAGATTTCCTCGTCGTGTTTCTCGTCGGGCTGTTTTGTGACGAGAAAATGGTTTGTGTGTATGCTTTTACGACTCTTCCAAAAGCGCGCATGCTCACAAGCAACTATGAGACGGGAGCGCATCTTCTGGTAAAACAAGCCTTCGTAATGGAGAGAGCACATTCGTCACGCTCAAAAATATTGCATCGTTTAAATGTTCTGCATTAAAATCTTCGTTAGAATGTTACATTAATCAAAACGAGTGACCTCCTTTTGCTGCTGATATTCACACAGAGTTATGACTTTTTTTTTAACCTTTTTCATGCTGCTCTTAAGAAGATTTATATGTATTATATCGTGCAAGTTTTTAGGAATAATTTAAATGGTAATATTTTTAAAAATGATGTTAATTATAATTTCGCAATGTTTTGGTAGTGATCTCCCATTTAATTTTGGAATCTATATTATTTAAATTTCCCACCATGTTTTTTTGATAATCAGATTTAGTTATTCTTTTGGGGGGTTGTTATCTGTCCCTTTTTTTATCAGTCAAATGTATCTGCTTACTCCAAAGCTAGATTTTTAATTTTTACAAATACACATAGTCAAGTATGAACGTAAACAAAAATCACATTTATTCATGTTTAAAAATAAAATAAAGAGAAGGCAGCGCTGGAGAACCTGCTGCCATTTGTGCATCCCAGGGACCCCAGAGCACACAGCAACCCTGTGTGGACACTAAAATTGGGAGCTTGAGAAGGCCAACATTTCTGAACACAATCTGATGCTGGCCTCCCAGAGGTCAGGAACAGCAGCAGGTGAGATATATGTCCCAAGTCTGTGGTACTACAACAGGCTGCCTTCTGTCCGACCACAATGAAGCAAGGCCATCACTTCCTCTTCTTCCTGGCAACCCTCCCTGCAACCTTCCCTGAAGCCTTCCCTGCAGCCTTCCTTCTTCGTTTGGCTGGAGGCTGGCCCACTGGAGGGGTACTCCTGTCAGGAGGAGGAGGAGGAGATGTAGCAGAAGGGGGTGGGGCAGAAGAATAAGGGGGAGGTGTAGCAGAAGGGGGTGGTGCAGAAGAAGAAGGGGGAGGTGTAGCAGAATGGGGTGGGGCAGAAGAAGAAGGGGGAGGTGTAGCAGAAGGGGGTGGGGCAGAAGGAGAAGGGGGAGGTGTAGCAGAAGGGGGTGGGGCAGAAGAAGAAGGGGGAGGTGTAGCAGAAGGGGGTGGGGCAGAAGAAGAAGGGGGAGGTGTAGCAGAAGGGGGTGGGGCAGAAGAAGAAGGGGGAGGTGTAGCAGAAGGGGGTGGGGCAGAAGAAGGTGGAGGTGTAGCAGAAGGGGGTGGGGCAGAAGAAGAAGGGGGAGGTGGAAGTTGAGGTTGGGTCAGTTGTGCCACCTCACATATGGCGGTATTGGGGGTAATTTTCTCCATCACCCCCTTGTTGAGCAAGGTGATGAGCAGGGGCTCGCATAGGAGGCGTTGCTCCATGCTCATCACCTTGAACTTAGCCTCCACTAGGCCGGCAATGGCCTCTTCACGGGATGTGGGCTCCTGGAGGGTGGCATGGGCCTCACGAATAAGGGCCATTGCTGCCTCACTCGTGCTCCTGTCCCTCCTGCCTCTTTTGTGAAGCCGGATGGGAGGCACCTGGGATCTGGTGCTTCTCCTTTGCCCTGCCACCTCCTGTCTGCCACTGGGCCCTGCCACCTCCTGGCTGCCACTGGGCCCTGCCACCTCCTGGCTGCCACTGGGCCCTTCCTCCTCCTGCCTGACAGTTTCCAGACCCTCCTCCTGGCTGATTTCATCCTGTGTATGAAAAAGGGACATAGTTAAATATGTTAGTTTAATCTTTGCATCAAACTTTGTAATCCTGATTGAAGCAATTAGAATGTAATTCCATAAATCCTTGCTTTAAATTTACCACTACATCAGATTGACTATTTAGCACCCAATTAAGTGCAGAATAATGTCTACAGATCTTGATTTCATTTGTGCAATCCAAAATATTTTATGTTTGTCATCTTGACATATTTGTCAAACATTAAGTTTATCCCAATACATTTTCGATAAATACTATACCTGGCTCCAGATGGCCAAATCAGGATCATCCAGGATGGCTGCCTCCTCTTGCTCCAGAGAAGGCTCAGGTTGGCTGCAGGGAAGTCTGGGGGGAAGAGTGGAGAGTGATGGCCTTGTCTCAATGTGGTCATCCAGGAAGGACATCCTGTTGTAGTACCACAAAATCGGGACATACACATCATCTGCTGCTGCTCCTGACCTCTGAGAAGCCAGCACCTTAGAGCGTTCAGTCCTGTAGGTACCTCTCAAGCTCCCAATTTTAGTGTCCACTTGTTTTGCTGTGGCTGTGGGCACCTTGGTATGCACAAATGGGAGCAGCTTCTCCAGCGCTGCTTTTCTCACCCCTCTTTTTTGTGGATGGGGTTTTTCGTCTCCCACAGAGCCGGCAGCTCCCTTACCCGGTCAATAAATTCCGCCAGGAACTCTTTGTCGCTAATAAAGACATTCATATTGTATCTGCAAGTTAAATAAATTATATATAACTAATGTGAGGCAAACAGTCTAACCTCCTTAACATGCTAGTCACCATATATATCCTCCAACATTCTCAAGACAGTATAGGCCAACAATTTGTACAAGTCACAAAATCACATACCTTCGTTCGCACGTCCGTCACTTGAACTCCTCTCTCCGCACACCGAACGTACTATAGTCACATGTGTGTTTGCTATATACACACCACGCATGCGTCAAAATACGAACACGTCGCTCTGCACACGTCGCCCGCACACGTCGCCCGCCCATGACGTTCTAACTAACATCTTTTCCCCGCCCCTTCTCTTTCGGCGCGCAGACAGATATGGCGGAGTTACAGCAGGTGTCTGATAATTCCGCAACTAACGAGGAGGAGACAAGCCCGGAGACCGAGGAAACGTCACGATCAAGGAGGAGATTCAAGGCATCGAATATGTCTTTGGCGGAGATGGCGGAGATGGTGGACATCTTGCTCAAGGCTGATTATGATGCCAAGCATGGGCCGTATAGCAAACCAAATAGAAGGAAGGCCAAAATCCTCACTAAAGTCGTGAAGAGTCTGAAGGCGAATTTCGGGGTGAAACGCTCAAATGAGCAGCTCAGAAAGAGGTGGTCAGACCTCAAACTGAGGGAGCCAGAGCAGTTGTGGAGCATAAAGAGAATGCTCGCTAAAAGTAAGTAAAATGTAGACTTTTCTGCTATTAATCTTTTTCTAAACTGACATGTTGCTCTTTATTTTGGTTTCTCATATTGGACTCGCTTCCAAAATGTAATATTTTGAACTTGGTTGGGCACAGTAATCGTTCGTTACGTTACCGACACTTCGTTCGGCCACTATCCGCGGTTTTGGCTGATTTTAGAGCCACAAAAGTAATTATACATCTGCCATTTTTGCTCCAAAATTGTGGCGTATTTTTTCATCTAGATGATGTGTTTGTAAAGAGAATGAAATGCATACTTTTATCAGTGTAAAGGAGAGGACACTCAGCAGCTGCTTCCACATCTGTACTTTGGAGCACTATAGTGTGGGCCACCAGACCCGCCTTTTTTGGGTGTCCCACACAGGTGCATACGAGAATTTTTGTGGTGCCTCCATGACAAATAAATTACATCCAAAGGTGAATACTAAACATATTCTTGGTCATAAATAATGCATTCTTCTTTAAATTCCGCCCAAACACACACTTGTACCACACTTCCAATCAATTTAGCCTGTTTTTATTTTAACATTGAGATTTACAGTGTGATAAATTGACCTTTTGTTTGATTCTCATAGGGGAGAGAAGACTGGGAGGAGGACACTCCAGGGAGCACATGCACTCCACAACTTCCAAGCAACCCCAAACTCCCAAAGACCCACAACCGAAAGATGTGCAGGAAGTTGAGGTGGAGGAAGGAGAAGTGCAGGAAGGAAAGGTGGATGACGTTGTGGATCTGGTCACCACAACAGGTCAGTATCTGACACCACAGCTTCAGGTAAGAGATGTAGGCCTGCAGAGTTATAATACCTTTTGTTTTTTGTTTTTAGGGGATATAAATGTTGTGAAGGATAGTACATGGTTCTCTGCTGACAGTGCCCTCCGCCTCATCCAGCAAGTGATGGAATGTAGCACGGAACTGGACCTTATTAAACAAAGAATCCATGTGATGGAACAAACATTTAAAGACATTCTCGATGTTTTGGGGAGAATTCAATAAGCCATCCAAACACATTTGTTTTTACATGTTTGTTTTTGCAACTTTTCAAATTTTTTTGACAATCAAACCAGCCAAAAATTGAATCTGCACACAGTGTGTCAACATGTGCTATCTGCCATCAGGGGATATCCATGTACGTCTTTTGTGGGTGCAACCCCTTCCTCGTATCTAAAGTCGGTGAACTGAGGAAGGGGTTGCACCCCCAAAACACGTCCATTGATCACCCCTGATGGCAGATAGCACATGTTGACAATAGGGATCAGGATTGTAAACTTCCTAGATGTAAAAAATCACAAATGTGTGCATATTCAATTTTTGCCTGGGCAAGGGGTGGCAGGACCCCATATTAGGACGGGCACATAGAGACATAGTTTGTGTAAGTGAATGTCTCAGATTGCTCAGAGGTATCCAATGTTGTAATTTTTGGAATGCAACTGTTATTTTTGTATTTTCATAAGCAAAAAATTGCTGGGTTGGGGCCAGGCCAACCCAAAAAACCAGAAAAAACTAAAAATGGTGAGAATGTGCACAGAGTAAAATATTTGACCACAAACAACGTGTAGCTTCTTTTTATAATACCCTCTAAGCTTATTTGGTTCTTTTGTAAGGTTACATAGTGAAATGGTTGTTATTTACTAAAGTAAAATACACTTGGCACTACAAATGCACAAAGACAAACTAGGAGACAGGAAAGAACAAATAATTAAAGGTTTAAACAAGCTTTTTATTGGGATCCTTAGACATAGGCTGGCATAGGAATTGCCCCCCTACGCGTGAAATACTCCATGTATTTGTCCCGAACCTCACGGGCATTTTGGGAGGGCAAGCCAGGACGGGCAGATTCCAGGCCCGGCAGGGGATTTGCAGGGGAAAGTCCAGCCTCTGGCAAAACTGAGGCCATATAGGAATTAGATTTTTGGCTCAGAAAGTTGTGTAGCACACAGCAGCATAATACGACATAGTTTATTTTGTAGTCCGCCAAGTGTATTGAAGTCATAAAAAGGCGGAACCGGCTGGCCATTATGCCAAAGGCATTTTCGACAACTCTTCGGCCCCTGGCCAGCCGGTAATTGAACACCCTCTTCTCTGGGGTCAGGGTCCTCTGTGGAAATAGCCTCATAAGATGCCGTCCGAGTCCGAAGGCTTCATCAGCCAAGAAAACAAAGGGGAGTCCTTCAATATTCCCTGCATCCGGTGGCAATGCAAGGTCGTCACTCTGGAGACGGAGGGCAAACTCTGTCTGGATGAAGGATCCCCCATCGGACATCCGGCCATTCTTCCCTACATCAACATAGAGGAATTCATACCGTGCTGACACCACCGCCAACAGCACAATGCTATGAAACCCCTTGTAATTGTAGTAGTAGGACCCAGAACGGGGTGGCGGCAGGATGCGGACGTGCTTCCTGTCTATGGCACCACCGCAGTTGGGGAAGTCCCACCGCGTGGCAAACTCCGATGCCACAGTCTGCCATTCCTGTGGCGTGGAAGGAAGCTGTGGAGTGAAACAAGATGAAATAATATTAGAATACCAAAGTCAGACATTACAAGGAAATTTGATTCTAAAAAAAAAAAAGGCCAACATCAATCAAATTCTATCTTTATTAAGGTGTTTAAAATAAGTATAAGGGAAGGCTCATTTATCAGATTCATCACCCCCTCTGATGGGCCATTACTAAATTATTTTGGGGGGGGGGAAATGTGTTTGGCCACAGGATAGCATTGCAGTGGCGGTGCGTCCAGAGTGAGCGCTGGAGCACTGCCCCCTCTCTCCTGTGCCCATCACTCAGAACAATACATAGGTTCATGCGTTGCATTAACCTATGTATTGTCTATGCCGCCCACTATTCAGGTGGATGGCCTCTTGTTAAGCGACCAACATATGAATAATTACGGCATATAGGGGGTTCAAATTTCATAGCAGAAACAGGTAGTAAAATAGTCTTGCACATTACAACCTGAGGGATGTAATTGGCTTCCGAAAAGTAAAATAGGGGACGCAGGGGGGGGGCATTCCTTGGGGAAACACTGGCAGGCTGCTCTGCCAATCATGTTCACCAAGTCTGTTTAATGGTAACATGATTGGCTGATGCAACATCAAGGGAAGGAGAAGACATCAAGGACAGAAGAAGGATGGCGCTGACCACAAGAAGGTAAGTGCAGGGCTGGGGGGAAAATGGCTGCAATGGAGGGAACAAAATGGCTGCATTGGTGGTAACCAAATGGCTGCATTGGAGGGAACAAAATGGCTGCATTAGAGGGGACAACTGGGGGCGTTTAATAGGCACCTGAGCAAAAAAGGAGGAAGTTTAGTTCATAAATTGGGGTGGGACCCCCAAACATTTGGAGCAACAGGCGCCCCTGCTGGAAAAGTTAGTGAAGGGAAATATTTATGGAGGAGAAAAAAGGGGCAATCAATCTAAAGCTTCCAGCATGCATGGGGACAAAGGGGACATTCTCAGCATATTACAATCATGGTAATTAGGGAAGGATAAAAGAAATACAATACATTAGCATACATGTAATACATAAAATGTGATGTTAATGGAGAAAACTTACCCAAATATAGTCCTCCTGCAGGACTTGTATAATAGCAGAACAGGTGTCTGGGATTATGAGGCCCAGAGCCTGGGGGGAGATGCCTGTGGTGAACTTCAAGTCCTGAAGACTTCTCCCTGTCGCCAGGTAACGTAACGTGGCGATGAGCCTCTGCTCAGCATTGATGGCTTCCCGCATAACGGTGTCCTGCCTGGTAATATAGGGGGACACCAAAGCCAACAGTTCCTGAAAAACGGGGTCAGACATCCGCAGAAAATTCGTGTAGTCCTCAGGATTATTCTCGACGATCTCCCGCAGCAGAGGCATATGGCAGAATTGGTCCCGCTGGAGCAACCAATTCTTTGTCCATGAACTCCTCCTCACACCATTCATGGACTGGTCTTGGTCCAAAACAAGCAGACCAACACCAAGTGCACGCACAGCACGAACTCAACGACGAGAACGTCCAGGCGACATGGCTAATAAGAAACGGTCATCTTATCAGAACGTACAGAACAGAGCGCACTTTAGAACAGCAAGGCCTATGAATAACGAACTGAAAAACAGAAACGAACAGGCAAGAACGCACTGTAAAACAGATACGACCTGCCTAGACGCCCTGAAAGTCAAGATACGAACCCACAAGCACAAACTGAACCGCAGAAAACGATCTGAAAAGTACGAAGACTGAAAAGCGCGAATCGTCTCTTCCCAAACTTTTACTTCACACGCGGTAACACGAGATCAGTAAAAGCAGCCCAAGGGGTGGCGCCAGGAAAAAAGATCTTCCCCTTTATAGTGCCGTCGTACGTGCTGGACGTGAGCACGGAGAACAACGAGGAAATTGGGAAATGTCAGTGTGTACGCATAGAAAGCTTGACGAGAAAATCGACAAGCTTAACAAAAAACTTGTCGAAAAAAACGACGTGTTTTTTACGACGAGAAACTCGGTCGTGTGTACGAGGCTATACACGTAAAACTCCATACACGATGACGACACAAAGTGTAAAAGTGATGTCATTTAACGTAAGGGGCCTGAATACGCCAGAGAAGAGACGCATGTTGCTTAATGACCTTAGAAGATCACAGGTAGATGTAGCCCTATTGCAGGAGACCCATTTTAAAGACACCAAACTACCCTATCTCAGAAACAAATACTACCCAGTTGCATACCACTCTACCAACCCAAGTGCGAAGTCCAAAGGGGTGACCATACTACTGTCAGGTAAAATCCCTTGGCAGTGCAAGGGATGCCAACTGGACCCTGCGGGCCGGTTTGTTTTTATCAAGGGCCTAATTGGAACCACTTTATTGACCATGGCAGCAATATATGCTCCCAACGAAGGCCAAGCCGCATTCTTGGAAGGAACGCTGGAACACCTCCAGAGGTTCACAGAGGGGAAATTGATCTTAGGTGGTAACTTTAATGCCCCCTGACTCCCTCGGTTGACACCTCGCTGGGCAGGACTTCGATACCTATTACCCAACTTAAACGGATATCCAAAACCTTACATAGAATGCAGCTAATCGACATCTGGCGCCTGCAACACTCGGGCGATAGAGACTATACATACTACTCCCCGTTACACCAGACATATACTAGGATAGACTATTTTATGATCCCCCACAACCAACTGGAAGCTGCAGAACACACTGATATAGGAACTAGGACATGGTCGGACCACGCTCCCGTATTCCTGACGTACAAGCTTACGGACTCCTCCACCACCTGCCAAAAATTTTGGAGACTAAATAAGAGCCTATTACAGACTCCAGAGGTCTTAACTGAGGTTTCTAGAGAACTTAACTTTTACTTCTTAGAAAACGACCAACCAGACTGCGAACCAGGGATCCTATGGGAGGCCCACAAGACGGTGATTAGGGGTATCCTTATTAAGCACGGGGCCCGGATTAAAAGAGAACGGAACCAGAAACTCACCCAACTGCTCAGAGACCTTAAAGTAATGGAATCCAGACACAAACATGCCCCCACCCAACAGTTGACAGTGGACCTGGAGATGATTAGGAAACAGATAAATGATATACTACAGTACAGGGCAAAAGCAGCCTTACAGGTCTGCCGAAAAACTACATACGAATCTGGGGATAAATGCGGGAGACTGTTAGCTCAATCAGTTAAAGACCTCAGACTTTCCACTTACGTCCCACACATCACTAAACCAGACGGGAGTAGGGTAACCCTCTCCAAGCAAATTACCCAGGAATTCAAATCCTTTTATACCACTCTGTACAACTTACCGCCAGTGACAGTGCCACAACGAGAGTTAGACGAATACGTGTCATCTGCCCAACTTCCGACCCTCTCCGCAGAAACCCGAACTGAATTAGACGCCCCCATTACCCTGCTGGAATTGCAGCAGGCTGTAAAGCAAATGAAGCCGGGGAAAGCACCAGGTCCAGACGGTTACACGTTACAATACTACAGAACACTGCTCCCAATACTAGGACCCCGCCTCTTAAAAGTCTTTAATGTAATTGGAGAAGGGGGTGCATTTGCCAGAGATACGTTGAATGCGCACATCTCAGTGATATGGAAGGAAGGGAAAGACCCGGCGGTATGTGGGAGCTACAGACCCATATCGCTGCTTAACGTCGACCTCAAACTGTACACGAAAATACTGGCTACCCGACTTGCACTACACCTGCAGCAACTCATTCATTTAGATCAAGTGGGCTTTATACCTTCAAGAGAAGCTAGAGATAGCACCACTAAAGTGTTAAATCTGCTACATATTGTAAAAAACAAACAAATTCCGTGTGTTTTCCTGAACACAGACGCCGAAAAGGCGTTTGACAGAGTCAACTGGCCATACATGTTCACTGTCCTGAGAGGAGTAGGTCTAGGAGAGAAAATGCTTAACCGCATAGCCGGCGTTTACAGTAATCCGACAGCCCAAGTGAAGGTAAATGGAGTATTGTCAGATGCTCTCCCTATAACTAATGGCACGCGACAGGGATGTCCATTATCCCCTTTGTTATATGCACTTTCATTGGAACCATTGCTTTCCACAATCAGACTTAATACTGACATTCACGGCATATCAGACGGATGACGACAACATAAAATATCGGCGTATGCCGACGACATGTTCTTCTCACTGACTGACCCAGGGACATCACTTCCCAACCTACTTAAAGAGCTGGACAAATTTGGGAAACTGTCCAATCTCAAAATTAATTATAATAAATCTGAGGCCATGGGAATATCAATACCAACACAAGACATCACTACCTTACAAACGAGTTTTAAGTTTCGCTGGACCTCGTCCACATTGACTTACCTTGGTACGAAGGTCCCTTCAGACCTGACACGAATTTACGAAGCTAACTTCCCCCCCCTATTGACAAAAACTAAAACTCTATTGGAGCACTGGCACAAAGGGATACACTCCTGGTTCGGGAGGTGCAATTTAATAAAAATGAGCATCCTACCCAAATTTTTATACCTGTTTCAGGCCCTACCGATTAGAATACCCCCCAGCTACTTTCGGCAAGTGCAAGCGGTGTTCACCCGATTTGTGTGGGCAAACAAAAAATCACGTTTACCACGCGCCCCGCTGACGGCTCCTAAACAACACGGAGGTCTAGCACTCCCAGACGTTAAACGGTACTATCAAGCTATACACCTTGGGAGGGTGGTGGACTGGACACGACACCAAGAGCTGAAACTGTGGGCCCAGATAGAACAAAGTCAGACAGAGACACCGTTGGGAACGGCAATTTGGTGCTACGACTCACTGCCCACAGAGATAAGGACACATCCCTTGATTGGGAACACTCTAAGACAATGCAGACAGGCGACCCTTCAGAACGCACAGACGACCAAGAAGTCCCCTATGACTCCGATCATAGGTAACCCTAGCTTCCCCCCGGGGAACTCCCCCATGAATTTTCAGACGCTGAGAAGCAACGACCAAACACTGGCAGGTGCATTTGTGATACAGGATAGATGGCCTACCATAGGGGAGTTGATGGCCCCGAATGGCAGTTACCAACTGCCATTTTGGAACGCGGCCCAGTTGCATCATTTCCTACATAGCATACCAGAACCCTATCTCCACGCTAGACAGAGGACTCCATTTGAGGAATTCCTAACGGGGAAGGAACCTTTAACGCAGGTCCTTTCGAACATGTACACTCTGCTGAACACACCATCAGGAACGCCGAATTTGGCGTGCTTTGAGGGGTGGGAAGCAGACCTGCACTGTACCTTTTCGGCAACACAGAGGCAGATCATGATAGACTTTGCCCTTAAATCCTCCATCTGTACTAAAATACAGGAAACAAGTTACAAAATCTTGACTAGGTGGTACTTCACGCCTAGCCGGCTACACAAGATTTTTCCTGAATCCTCTGAGCTATGCTGGAGGTGTCAGGGGGAAAGGGGGACACTGTTACACATGTTCTGGTCCTGCCCGTCTGTTAACATCCTTTTGGGCTGTGGTCCGCACCACGTCCCAAAAGTTCACAGAATTCCAGATCCCTGACGACCCAGCATTTTTCCTGCTCCACTTATCTACCCTATCTCCCAAGAGATACAGGAAATCCTTACTGAGACATCTGACGAATGCAGCTAAGGCCTGTATACCACTGTTGTGGAAACAACAATGCCCGCCAACTGCGGCACTGTGGCTGCGGAAAGTGGAAGACATAAACAAAATGGAAGACCTCATACTGACCTCACAGGATAAACATGAAACCTATAAGAAGACTTGGCAATTATGGAACATCTTCATCCTCTCAGATGAAGGGAAAGCCCTCTTAGGGACCTAAATCTCAATCTAAATCTGCTCATTCTCGCTAGTAACATGGAGCACGACCCGATACCGAACTGTTGAGACATGCGGTTATCCCCCCCCCCCTCCCCTCCCCCCCATCTCGACCCTTTCTGACCTGTGCTTATTCCTTCTTCTTTCCTTTTCTCTTCACTCTTTTAAACTACAATCTAGTGGTTTACATGAATAGCCTACCGGGTGAGACCTAGGTGGTTAACCCTACCCTGGTCCAGAGACCAACGATACACAAGAAGTTTGTGCAATAATAGGAGGATAACGGGTTGATATAATGTACTGCTGATGTCTGTGAATTGAACCCGGGAGGCTGCGACCTTCACTAAAGTTATATGATTGTAAGTTCTGCTGGGGCTTGAGCCTCATTTCCTGTCTTTTCTTGAAACCTTAAATAAAAACTTATATTTAAAAAAAAAAAAAAAAAAACCCTGTTCTAGTCCATAGTGTAAGTGCCATTAGTGTTTGGCTGTCAGTATCCAGGTGGGCTTGGTGTAGGTTGATGTAGCTTATTCAAGCTCTACATGTTTCGTGCACCTGCGCTTCCTCCGGAGCTTACGCAAGAGTTCTTAATGAATAAAAATATATAATGAGTATCTATAATAGCCATTAAAAATATATAATCAGCAGTGTCACAACTGGCTTTGGTCAACGTCTCTCTAGCCAGTACATAGGTCCAAGCATGTATCAGTGCAGGAGGGACAGCATGTGGATATGGGGAATAATAGAAAAGGGTATCTAAATTTTGTATCTACTCACAGAGATAACACCACTCAAAGTGTACCAAAGAATAGTATAGGTGGGATAGAGAGAGAGTGTATTGAGGGATGAAGGCTTACACTTTATAGTTGCAAACCGTAGAACTGTATTATAGGGATATAAGCCAACTGGAGGAGTAGTAGATAGAGAGACAAGCATCCAAGTGATCAGGTATCTATATATTATATAAGATAGAGGTAGTCATTAGTAAAATACAGATTAGAGGAATAAATCACTCACCCAAAGAAAAATAAAGATTATGGTGGCAGAATATTAGCTCAGCCCTAGTAAAGATAGATTATAGAGGCGCAGTTTGATCATACTGTATGGTATTCCAGAGATACAAAGTAACCCAAATAGGGGCCTCTCCAAATCTTATAGACCAAGTCTTCAGTGGGTATCTTTTTTTTTGTCCTCACATGTGTCCCTAAAAAGGAAAAAACATGTGTGTGAAATCACCAGAGACTCATGACTTCTCCTCCCCTCTTGCATATATTTTTACCAAACAGCACACTTTATAGCATATATTACTCCAAATATTCTCTTCCTCCAGTAAACCATGATCAATTGCTGGATCCTCTTCTTATCAATATCTCCCAAAAAATAAAAACTCAATAGTGAAGTATATCCATATAAAAAAAAAATCCTTTAAATTGTACTGACATTATAGTGTGCTCCCATACATGTGAAACAAATATGATCATATTCCTCCACACCATGGTGTACCTTCCTCCATGCACCAAATTCCTTACCCAAACAACCCCTATGACACAGGGTTGGGGAGCCTCGCTTATCACATTTCTTCTCATATACTTGCTTTTCTGGCCTCCAGGATACTCAGTTCCCACATAAACAGGTTAAAACCAGGGTATGCAAAGGAAAAGAGACTAATAGGGTAGAAAATCCCACTACAAACACATTTATTAAACTAAAAATGCTCACATTGGTAGGTCAATACAGTTATTCCAATATTCAGGATGATGGAATGGGCACTTCCAGTTTTGACGTAAGCACTGAGGTCACTTCTGACGTGTTTCATCAAGATGACTTTGTCAAAGGATCTCGAAACCTGCCCTTAATCTATCCACTGCTATATGTGCTCCAATTTGGATACTCTCAAAACTATAGCGTTAGGACCGTGGTATAAAGAGCCACTTTGGCTTACATATATATCTGCAAATGTGTGCAAACTAAACCCCCTTTTTTTTTTACTTGAATTGTTAGACAGAGGCATTTTTTTATTTATTTTTTGCAGGGTAGCTGGCAAGTGTGCTGGGAAATTTTAGTTTGTTTGTAATGTGTGTTGCCTTTTCATGTGCCTTTTCACCTTGCTGCAATACTCTAGATTGGGGAGGTTGCCCCTTGTTTGTACGGTTGGTTGAATTTTATTCGGGGGACGTACTGGATACGTTCAGCTTCCATTGTGCTCTTACTGGGCATCCCGTGTGTCCCTGTTCCTTTAAGGAGGGGTGGGATCCCTCCAGGCAAACCTGTCCTTAATCTATCCACTGCTATATGGGCTCCAATTTGGAGACTCTCAAAACTATAGAGTCAGGGCTCCGGTATACATATGAGCCTTGACATAGGCATTGCGGCTTCCAAATATGTTTATTTGCAAATGTGTGCAAACTAAGCCCCCTGTTTTAAAGTGGTTGTAAACCCTTACAGACCACTTGCACCTACAGGTAAGCCTAGATTACGGCTTACCTGTAGGTGCTGTAAATATCTCTTAAACCTACACAGTTTAGGAGATATTTACTATGTCCCCGAACGATGCCGTCTTCTGCGCATGCGCCGATGTATTCACAGCCCCGGAGTTCACAGCCCCGGAAGGAAGAGGGGTGAAGAATGGATGTTTCCTGCCAGTGAGGAAATCGGGGACATCGCAGGCTTCGGTTTCAGGTAAGTGACACATAATGGGCGGTGAATAGTAGCCCAATATGCTTTACCTTTGCAGGGAAACAAAGCGGAAGCAAACCCAGGGAGAGAGAAGAGAGGAAAAAAAGAGGTGGGTTAAGGGTGGGGTGAAGGGAGCATGGAGGGGTGAGGGTCTGGGAGTATGTACCTATGGGGTTTAAGGGGAGTTTCCATAAGTCAGGCATTTTTTGTGGTTGTTTGGAAGTGAAGCCAGCAAGACCCGATATTTGTAAATTTCAAGGAATCGTCACGTGATATACAATACAAATTAGCTCTTCTATCTCTACTATTTTGTGAAGTCTGGAGAATCATTCCTGGATGGTTGTGGCTTAGGTTGAGCCCCAATGCACTGAGACACTGAGCTTGGCTGCATTCAACATTTGCATCACTAAAATTTATTTTTATCTATGTCCTTCCATGTTAAATAAAGTATTTCATGCCAATCATCTCTGAGTGTATATTTTAGAGAACAAATTACATATTTAAATGTGTTGCTGATGCACCACACCAGGTCTAAAAACAGACATTTACCATTTTTGTTAATGCAGTGAACCACAATTCACAGTAATTGTTGGTGTCACTACGTCTTGTGGTGCACTGCAATGCAAATATGTTGGAGGCACCTTGTTTTAATGAATTGCGGTGTCATTTTAACTATTACTACAAATTTGTAAGAAATACAAACTTTTAGGTCTTTTTACACAGACATCATCAGATCAGTCACGTTTTTTACTAAGAAGAAAGAAGCAGAGTACAGTTTCAAATTACAACAGTTTGCAACAGTTTGCACACTTGCCTTCAGTTTAGTTCAGTTTACTAATATACATCCCTATTTACATCCATTTTTTGTTGTTGTTGCAGAAACCAATCATAGATGACAGAAATATAAACAAAAAAGGTGCCTTGCCTAAAAATGCACATAAAAAAGCGTCAGGTCAATTTACAACTATTCAGATCCATTTAAATGGAAAAGGACGCAGCCTTATTCCATAAAAAAAAATGGACCTTAACTGACACAGATGTATGCGAATGTAAAGGGATAATCATCCATTCATATCCCCCTATCCATAGACATGCATTGTGGTTCAGTCTGGATCCATCTGAAAAACTGACATATGGATCCAGGCTGAACGCCCATGTGGAAAGGTCCTTTCTCCAATCCTGTTTTTTTTTTTTTGTTTGCTTTTTATGCTTGTCTGAGGTCAGTTGTTTTTTAAACCCAATAACCTTGCCTAGAATAAAAAAAAAAAAAAAAGCAGAATTCAACAACATGCACCTCCACCCCTGAGCAGTCCCCTGCAAACGCACACCCTCTGCAATCCAGAGCAGTCCTTTTTCAAGTTAAATTACTCTTGGCATTTTTCTACCCACTTACCTGGAGCGCATTACTTCACAGCCCTGATTTTACATTACAATTATGCAGACAACAGCACTGACATGATAATACTCTCTCCATCAGGGAGGACCACCTTGTCCTGAAGTAGAAGAAAATAGGTAGAGGACCCTGCACATCATTGGACCGCCCTGTAAAACTAATTGCCATAGCACAGTGAGGACCTGTCTAATTGAATGATCAGACAATGGTTCTGGGCTGATTTTACCAAAAAACACTACTATATTTGATATATCACATAACCTACTCTAGTGATTACTGGTTACTAGGTTACTGCTAAGTATGTTCAGAACATTTTTAATGAAAGAGTGGCTTATATGCTAAGTGCAGCTAAGTAGTCCAGGATCACTTAAAAGGTTTACATGATCAGGCCAACTCATTATTGATAGTGGATTCAGTCCTTTTGAAAAGTGTGTGAATTGTCAAAGATATTGGCAATGATCTCCATGGCAACAGCACACCCCCTAAGCTTAACGACTCCACCTATTTCTGTCTGTGCCATTCATCTCCTCCTTTTTACATTCATTCATTTTTATTGACTAGACAGCCTGAGGATACTGGTATCTTAACTCTACCTCTGATATCATTGGGCACTTTAAAACTGTAACATCCTTCATGGCAAGGACTGTTTGGAAGGCCTCGGTGCTGCAAAATATGTTGACATTATGTAAATACATAGATAAATTACCGTCTCTTATTTAAACTTAAAATTATGTCTCTAGTGATCTATTTACTCCTCACAAATAAACTCACATTTGGATCTAGCCACCCTGGTTGGGGTGTTAATTTTCCTCTCTGCACTATAAATACCATATCCTAGTTGTAAAAGGAAACCTGCTTTAGAATATGACTCAACGAACAGTATCAATAAAAAAGCTAAACCTTCACATATGCAAACTCCACAGTATGGAGCTTAAACAATATTTAAACATGACACAGCTATTGTTTCATTGTTGTCTTGGGAGGGACCCATAATTGTAACCCAATCATTCCCGACAAGTATACAGCAGGCAATAAAACAGCAGCGTCTAACCTCAGAAATCCACAGTATTAGCATTTCCCTGTTAATTAGAAATTTCCAATGTTCATTGATTTGTTGGAAGGTTATCTCTTTAATAAGAGAGTATATAGTAACGGCAATGAGTAGAATCAATTGTAATAATAGCTATCTGGTTTACAAAAGCTCCCACTAGTGCAATAAAGCAGCAGCTGTCGCTGAATTCTCTGTGTGCTGCTTTTTACTGCAGGAATAAAGTAGCTTTGCAAAGAGTCTTTTAAAGTAACTGTCTGTAGCCTAAAGTCACAACACTTGGGCTAAAGCAAAGTTGTAAATTGTTTTGATTAAACACAAAAATATATTGCTGCCT
This sequence comes from Rana muscosa, assembly GCA_029206835.1. Classification (NCBI taxonomy): domain Eukaryota; kingdom Metazoa; phylum Chordata; class Amphibia; order Anura; family Ranidae; genus Rana; species Rana muscosa. Next base: position 635,413,764 of record CM055118.1, on the reverse strand, counting down.
TATTTTACATTTTTTATCATGTGTACAATTAATCCAATGATTTTGACACACGGGGGTAAACTAGATGGATCAATGAACTTTTTCAACTTCGTTAACTATGTAGCAATCAATAATTGTTTTTATATTCATCAGTTATTAACAATGCCACCATGGTTGTTTGTTTGCAAGTCATATTTCACATTGGCTTCTCTTTTGCTGAATACATTTCCATCAGAAGTCCAAGCTACTCCCAACTTCTGCAGAACCAACCAACCTGGAAAATCCAGTTGTGAGAAAGTGATAACATGCATATGAGGGTGGTGACAAAGATTATTAATATTCACATTTTACCACTGGCATTTTTAAGAACTGTAAAGCTAACAAATCACAGTACAATCTGATTGTACAATTATATTTAGATATTATTTTTACAGAAACGGTAATGTGTGTGGGCTTACATGGAATCTCAGTTCTATAACAGAAATGCTAAGCATCATGCCATATACAGTCCCTGTTTAAATATCCTCACATATAGGGATGAGCTTTGTGTTCGAGTCGAACCCATGTTCGACACGAACATCGTCTGTTCGCATGTTCACCGAATTGCGAACATTATAGGCCGTTCGTGCCAAATTTGAGTGGCGCGTCACGGCCCATAATACAGTGCGGCATCGCAGTGCATTGCTGGCTGATGATTGGCCAAGCATGCACCCGCATGCTTGGCCAATCACAGCGCCGTCTGAACAGAGAGCCGTAATTGGCCAAAGCCAGGGTGGCTTTGGCCAATTATGGCTCAGGGGGTTTAGTACACGCCCCACACTATATAAGGCCGCCGGCTTGGCGGCCTTGTGTAGTGTGTTGGAGTTGTTTAAAGAGAGAGATTACAGAGAGAGACAGTTTCATTTATATTGAGTTAGATAGAGCAGGCAGGCGAGTCAGTTAGCTGCAGTTACAGTGTGTAGAGGATATATATGCATCCTAGGTGTTGTATATATATTTATACACTGTATTCAGTTTAGCTAGATCCATTCCTGTTATTCTCTATACTGTGACAGGCAGGCAGGTGATTGTGCTAGCTGCAGTCAGTGTTTCACTTAGTGTACTGTGTGCTTTGCATAGCGTTCACCTAAAGCTTACCTGAATACAGTTAGAGACTAATAGTAGTGTTCTCATAATAAAACCACAGGCAGAGAGCTGCAAGTATTTTCAGTTAGTGTACTGTGTCCTCTGCACAGTTTTCACCTAAAACTAACTGAAGACAATTGCTGCTTTTCCCATACTAATACCACAGAAGGCAGTTGATTCTGATAGCTGCATTATCAGTACAGATATATATTTATATCTATATATACATCCCACCTCTGTGCAGCTACATCTCACTGCAGGCCATTAGTATGTCTGGAAGGCAAACAAGGAGAGGCAGACAGTCATGAGGCAATAAAAGAGGGAAAGCAGGCTCTGTGTCTAGAGGTAACAGTGCTGGTCGTGAACACGGTGCATCCTCATCAGCACATGGCCGTGGGACACGCTTGTCCTTCTTCTCGGCAGCTGGCCATGTTGAGCCGCAATATGCCCAAGACTTGGTAGCGTGGATGACCAAGCCTTCCTCATCCTCCTCATCCTCTCTCACCCAGGCTCAGGGTACTTTGTCTGGCAAAGCAGCTGCCAAAGTGGCCCCTTCCCTCGGCTCAATGTCATCAGTCACTCCTTCCCTAGCCCCACCATGTCCTCCTGAGGAGTCCCCCGAACTGTTTGACCACAGTGTTGGGTACATGCTCCAGGAGGATGCCCAGCGTTTTGAAGGCTCTGATGATGGAACCCAGCTGGAGGAAGGCAGTAATGTGAGCCCAGAGAGAGGGGGTAGTAACGTGAGCCCAGAGAGAGGGGGTGCCCAACAAGGACAGCTATCTGGCAGTCATGTTCCCCCAGCTGCAGAATACTGCCAGATTTGCTCAAGTGATGAGGAGGGAGGGGATGATGAGGTCACTGACTCCACGTGGCTGATAGGAGAGAGGAGGAGGAGGAGGAGGAGGCACATCTCCAATGAGGTAGGATGGCCTCCAGGGGCCAGCATAAGGGCAGCACACCGACTGCATCACACCGCAGAGCTCCGCATGTGCAGGGCGCTGCTGTCTCTGCGTGTTATTCCAAAAGTTCTTCGGTGTGGGCCTTTTTTCAGACCTGTGCAGCAGATCGCACCGTTGCCATTTGTAACATATGTCTAAAGCGTATCTCGCGTGGCCAAAACATCAGCCGCTTGGGCACCATGTGCTTGACGAGACACGTCGACCTGCCATGCAGTTCGTTGGCAAGCCTACCTAAAAGACCCACACCAAAGAACAAAGCGGACCTCTCCTTGCTTCTCATCAGCTGGGATCTCCAACCCCACTATACCTTCAGTACTCTCTGAAACCTGCACTGAGAGGAATGAAGGTGTAGAATTAGGTGTGTCACAGCCAAGTACTTGCGGGAAATCTGCTATTGGTACACCGACATCCGATTGTACCAGGCAAATTTCCCTGCCCCAGCTGCTGCACCGCCGAAAGAAGTTTCTTCCTAGCCATCCACATGCCCAGCGGTTGAATGCTAGCTTGGCTAAATTGCTAGCACTTCAACTGCTGCCTTTTCAGTTGGTAGACTCTGACCCCTTCCGTGAGTTTGTGGAATGTGCGGTTCCTCAGTGGCAGGTTCCCAAACGCCACTTGTTCTCACGGAAGGTGATTCCAGCTCTCTACTGGCATGTGGAAGGCAATGTTTTGGCCTCGTTGGACAGGGATGTCAGCGGTAAGGTGCATATTACTACTGACTTATGGTCCAGCAGGCATGGACAGGGACGTTACCTATCTTTCACGACGCATTGGGTGACTCTGCTGGTAGCTGGGAAGGATGCAGGACAAGGTGCAGTAGTGTTGAGGTTGTTCCGCCACCACGCCTCCAAAATGTTACTACTGGTGATTCTGACACCCCTCTCTCCTCCACCCCCTCCTCTTCTTCTTCCTCCATGGCCTCTACCTGTGCTTTGTCCTTGGAACCAGCGGTGCTCCGTAGGCGTTCAAGGGGCTGCGCAAGTATGCAGGCAAAAAGATGCCATGCGGTGCTTGAGCTGGTGTGCTTGGGGGACAGGAGCCACACTGGGGTAGAGATTCTGTCAGCTCTGCAGGGGCAGGCTCAGAGGTGGTCGATGCCACACCAGCTTAAGCCAGGAATGGTGGTTTCCGACAATGGCACCAACCTCCTCTCCTCCCTCCGACAGGGACAACTGACACATGTGCCCCGTTTGGCTCACGTCCTTAACTTGGTGGTGCAGCGGTTCTTGGGCAGGTACCCGGGATTACAGGAGGTCCTGAAGCAGGCCAGGAAACTCTGTGGGCATTTCCGCCGGTCATATAATGCCAATGCTCGACTGGCTGACCTGCAAAAGGATTACAACCTGCCCAAGAACCGCCTAATCTGTGACATGCCCACCAGGCGGAACTCTACATTGGACATGCTGCAGCGGCTGCACACACAGCAGAGGGCCATCAATGAGTATCTGTTGCAATATGGCACCAGGACAGGGTCAGGGAAGCTTGGATTTTTTTCCCCACGCCACTGGGCCATGATCAGGGATGCATGCACTGTCCTGGCACCATTTGAGGAGGCCACGAGGATGGTGAGCAGTGACAGTGCATGCATCAGTGACACTGTCCCTCTTGTCCACCTGTTGGAGCACATGCTGCGTGGAATAATGGACAGGGCACTTGAGGCAGAACAGAGGCAGGAAGAGGAGGACTTCCTTACCTCTCAAGGCCCCCTTTATCCAGACAGTGTTCCTGCTGGCCCGGCTATCACACAGGAAGAGGAGGAGAAGGAGGAGGATTGTGTCAGCATGGAGGTGGAGACTAGCATCAGCAGCAGTCTTCAAGGGATCAATTACAGTCCCAAGACACCCGTGGACTTGAACGTGGCTGGGAGGAGGTGGCTGCGGATCATGTCGTCCTCAGTGACCCAGAGGACTCCGCACCGAATGCCTCAGAAAACCTACGCTGCATAGCCTCCCTGATCCTGCAAAGCCTGCGGAAGGATCCTCGTATTCGTGCGATCAAGGCGAGGGATCATTACTGGCTGGCAACCCTCCTTGATCCACGTTACAAGGGTAAGGTTGCTGACCTTATCTTGCCGTCGCAGAGGGAGCAGAGGATGAAGCATCTTCGGGAGGCCTTGCAGAAAGGTCTGTGCAACGCATTCCCAGAGACTGGGAGGTTACAAATTCCTGGTCCTGGACAACGTGTTGCTGAGGGTTCGGCCAGTCAAAGAAGGTGGCCGTCTGACCGATGCGTTCAGACAATTTTTTAGTACGCAGCTCTAAGGTATGATCGGTTCCAGCAACCATCGCCAGTGTTTGGTTTATATGGTGCAGGAATACCTAGGGGCAAGATCAGACTTGGACACCTTTCCCACCGAAAATCCTCTGGGTTACTGGGTCTTGAGCATGGATCACTGGCCAGAGCTTGCACAGTATGCAATTGAGCTACTGGCCTGTCCTGCATCCTACATTCAGTGCTGCTGGAGGCTTTGTAACCGATCACAGGGTGCGCCTGTCCACCGACTCGGTCGATTGACTGACCTTCATAAAAATGAATCAATCTTGGATCACCACCAGCTACCAAGCACCTGATGCTGATGTAACCAAATATTTTGTTTTTAAATGTCAGATCCCTTCAAGACTGCCTATGCTGATGCTGAGTGACTAACCTGTTATGCTGAGTGACTATCCTATTCCTCCTCAATGATCATGCTGATAGCTTGTAATAAAATTTTTGGTTCTGGGCACCGCCACCAGTGGCTAAGGCCCAATTTTTGGTTTTGGGCACCGCCACCAGTGGCTAAGGCCCAATTTTTCAGCCCATGTTTAACAGGGGCGTGAATTTAAAATTTTTGATGCAGTGCTTTGCAGCAGGGCTAATTGTTGCGCTCCAACTACAGTATCTGTGAGGGGTTGCAGTGTTGTGGCACCAGCACCAGTGCCTAAGGCCCAATTTTTCAGCCCCTGTTAAACAGGGGCGTGTAAATAAAATTATTGATGCAATACTTTGCAGCAGGGCTCATTCCTGAGCTCTTAATAGCGTATCTGTGAGGGGTTGCAGTGTTGTGGCACCAGCACCAGTGCCTAAGGCCCAATTTTTCTGCTCCTGTTTAACAGGGGCGTGTAATTACAATTTTTGATGCAATACTGTGCAGCAGGGCTCATTGCTGCGCTCCAAGTACAGTATCTGTGAGGGGTTGCAGTGTTGTGGCACCAGTGCCTAAGGCCCAATTTTTATGCCCCTGTTTAACAGGGGCGTGTAATTACAATTTTTCATGCAATACTTTGCAGCAGGGCTCATTGCTGCGCTCCAAGTACAGTATCTGTGAGGGGTTGCAGTGTTGTGGCACCAGAGCCTGAGGCCCAATTTTTCTGCCCCTGTTCAACAGGGTCATGTAATTACAATTCTTGATCTAATAATTCACAGCTGGGCCCATTCCTGCGCCCACCAAGAGTAACTGTGAGGGCTTACAGTGTTGTGGCAACACCACCACCATCACCACCACCACCAAAGGCCCAATTTTTCTTCCCCTGTTCAACAGGGGCATGTAATTACAATTCTTGATCTAATATTTCACAGCTGGGCCCATTCCTGTGCCCACCAAGAGTAACTGTGAGGACTTACAGTGTTGTGGCACCAGCAACACCACCAGAGGGCAAATTTTTCCTACCACTGTTCAACAATGGCATGTAATTACAATTCTTGATATAATAGTTCACAGCAGGGCATTCCAGGGCCCACCAAGAGTAACTGTGAGGGCTTACAGTGTTGTGGCAACACCAACACCTAAGGGCCAAATTTCTGCAGAGTATATACGGCAGACCCCTACTTTCAAACATCCAACTTACAAACGACTCCTACTTGCAAACGGAAGGAGACAACAGGAAGTGAGAGGAAATCTACCCCTAGGAAGGGAAATTCTCTCCTGTAAGAGTTAATATGGGAAAAAGGTGTCTCCTCTCCACTGATGCTTTATCACCAATCCTTGTTTCACTAAAAACCCCAAATTTTCAAAAAACATTTGTCATTGGGACGGAAAGTGAGGTGAAATGTTCTGAACAGGTGCACACTGCACAGACAGCAAAACAAATGTTACAGGGGTGATAATCATTCCCTATGTTTTCCAAAAAGCTTAAAAATAGATTTTTGGGCTGGAGCTACACTTGAAAAATGTACCTGTTCCAAATTACAAACAGATTCTACTTAAGAACAAACCTACAGTCCCTGACTTGTTTTCACCGCCTGTATACTGCTGTTCAGAGTATATAGGGCCTTTTTTTAATTTGGGTGCGGGGTTCCCCTTAATATCCATACAAGACCCAAAGGGGCTGGTAGTGGGCTGGGGGAGTGGGGGGGTACCCATGCCATTTTTCTCAATGATTTTCATCCATATTGCCGGGACCAGACATTACATTAAAGCCGCAAGCAGTCTTAAATTTTTTTTTTCTTTTAGAAATGTTTTAAAAACTTCCGTTTTTAAAGCTTTTTTTTGCATTGATACATGTCCCCTGGGGCAGGACCAGGGTCCCCAAACCCTTTTTAGTACAATAACTTGCATATTAGCCTTGATAATTAGCACTTTTGATTTCGAACGTTCGAGTCCATTGTATTTAATAGGTCCGTTCGCAGGTTCTGGTGCGAACCGAACCGGGGGGTGTTCGGCTCATCCCTACTCACATATATAACTTGATTCCTTTTATTACAGAAAACCATTTTTAAAAACTATGGTAAATATTAGAAAATTTTAATTGTAAAGTCTATTTTGTGTGATCAATTTAATTTAAATTGAATCCAGAACGATTACTTTGATGCTGCCAACCATTTTCAAATCAAAACCATTCCAAAGTCTATTCTAGTAAAGTGCAGAAGTCTGACAGTCTTATAATAGCAAAAGTCCTAAATATTTGACTATAGGATCTTCAAATTCACTTAATAATGTTAGATATGAAATCCCATTTAAAAACCACAGTGACCACAGAATGTCTTTTTATAGGACTATTTCTACTTAAAATGATTTAAGGACTATATAAGGACAGGGGACACTTGTCATCAAAGGTCTAGTTTAGGATGTTAGTGAAATATGTGGCCTCCAGCACCTATTTGTTTAATGATTTAATTATGTCCTACAATTGGAAATAGCAGAGTGTGTCTAACATAGCACTCCCTCCTACAGCGGTTATCAGTAGAACTGTTAATAAGCTTTCTTCACGGCCCTTGACATATTACCTAGCCAACTTTTTTCATGGTCCTTGAGTTAAATAAATTCACTTGCATAAAATATCTACAAAAGAAGTTAAATTTCTCTTTAAACACTTTTTTTTTCTCATGGTGCTTAATGGGTCTGTGATATAATAAAAATATAAATGTATACATACAAAATAAATACCTAATCTACCTTAACTAGCAATTATATTCTTTATTTATTTTAAAAGAATGCTAATACTTATAGGGATACCAATACGTATAATGATACTGGTGATGTTTTAACTGATGATCTTTGTAGCTCATATCTCATATGGTCTTTAAACTAGTCTTTTTATCTGACATGCCATGACCACAATCCATTGGTATGCAGGGATTGTCTAATGCTGTCCTCTTCTCTTTTGCTAGCCTTTTGATTTTGTTCATATGTCACTACCAATTATATGGAATACTTCTTCCTCTTTGCTGGCTTACACTAATTGGTCGCAATTGCCCCCCCAAAAAATTTAAAGATCTGATCAGCCAGGGTTGATGCTAGAAAACTTACTCTCTGAGAAAATGTTACTGTCCTGCCTACTCACAGGGGTTGCTACAAACTCCCCTCCTTCTCTTGCCTAACAGGATACTTAAAAAATTCTCCCTCTCACCACCTTCGCCCCCTCATCATCCCCACCCCCTCCCCTCTTATGGGTGATTAGCGTCTGACTATTATTGCATACCCCCTGGAATGTGTCTATATAATTTCTTAGGGTTAGCTTGAGGTTGGTTCATGATTGGCTTATATAATATCTCAATGATATTACTTGTAGGTGTTTATATTAAAACTACAACTGCATACCTATATGATGTTACAATACATGATGTATCCTACCTGCTGTATCCATGTATAACGTTGCAAACGTCTCAATAAATTTTATCTGTTAAAAAAAATATATGTATGGAATATTTCTTGCAAAAATGTTTGTCTTTCACATATTACAGCATATGCCTTGTTACTATACATTTGTGGTGAAAATTTAATATCATAAGGTTTACAGCTTCTGGATTCCCATGGTGTGGTGGTGTGTGATGCTACATACAACACATACCATATCCAGGACCAACACACTTTGGCCAGCCTCCAACCAACTCGCCAGCCTACATATCCTCCTATGTCTGGCCCACCTGCCACTTTACACACACTGCCAGGATAACCCTTTGTAATTATCAGTTGCCTCCCACCATCTAAATGTATATAAAAGCATTTTGTTAGTTTTTTTACCCATAGAAGATGATTTAGTAAAGGCAAATAATCTGTTCACTTTGAAGAATTTGCTCCAGAGCTTAGTGAAAAAAGTAAAGCTCTGCTGACTTTTATCATCCAATCATGTGGAAACAAAAGTACAGTACTTTTTTTATTTTCCTTGAAATTGACTGGGTATTCTTTATGAAACTTCACCACATTATCTTAGTTTTGAATCAAATTTCCAAGCAAAATGTAACAAAAACCGCCTGTTTGTCTTTAGAAAATTAACACCATGGTTTCTATCGGAGCCTGTGCTGCACTAATAATAAAATGTTAAAATGTTATATACTTTATGAGTCTCCTTTCCCAGTGGACGCCTTGTAAGGAGAAACGCAGCGTCGGGTGGAGCTAAGGAATTCGATGTCATCACGCACCAGCTGATTGGCGTGAGCTACAGCTGACTGCTTTTTAAATCGTTGTCGGAGATTGCTGGCATTCAGTGCGCTCTCTCTATTCAATATATTTTTTTCTATCTGTGGATGTCAGTGTTTTTTACCCAATAAAGGGGATTTCCCTTTTTAAACCTTTCTGCACCATGAAGTTTTTTGTTCTTATCCCCAACATGTTATATTACGGATCATAAGCGGTGCCTTTGATTGGTTTTCTATATTGAGAGGATCTTTGTGAACGCGGTGCAGCAGCGGAGCATAGGATCTAGAGGAGTATCTGACTTCCTACATCAGATGTCCGGAGTACGTGTTTATTAAGCCCCTTTGATCCCTGTAATGAGGATCCACCTAATTTGGTAAGCAGACATCTTTATTACCTGATTATGAGTCATCATTACCTGCTTTGAAAGAAGAAAGTGAGGAGAATTGGCACCTTCGCTTCCAGTCTCCTTTGGACATTTTTTATGTGTCATTTTCAGTCTTTCATGGACACTTATGTGTTATACACCTTTTTGGTTTTTATACCATCTTTGATCATATGTGTTTGAAATTTATACATATTAGATATTTATACCCCTTTTTTTTTGAGCACATATCATTGCCTCTTTGGAAGCTATTCATAGAAGCAATTATTGTTGTTTTTTTCACTTTATGTTTTTGGGTTGCGCAATTTTTTACATTACACATATACTTTATACACAATAGGTACTCCACCTGCCTGGTAGATAGACAGATATAGTCATAATAAATCATGTTATAGTCTTTGTTGATATTTTCGTTTGTTTCAGAATATTAAGAACTCTCTTTTCATCCAACATGCATATACTGTACATACTATGCAAAGTCCCCCGACCTAATCAGATGTATATGACTAATTTTTCATCACCAAGAATATGGAATATTATATGTTCTGTCAAAATGTTTGTCTTTCATAGACATTGTGTGGGATGGCAAAGGATGAGAGTAGATTATGTGGCCGACAACAGCTGGGATTAAAGATGTAATCAAAAGGGGCTGTCGAATTCCTTGGATGAATTTATTTATACAGCTATTTCTGTTGTCTCCTGTGTGTAACTGGTGCCAATATCACTTAGATTTTGCAATCATTGCAGATAGCAAGGTGTTTTACAGATCTGGTCAATGTCAGTTGGACTAGTCTGCCAATGACTACCAGTAAATTTAATGTAGAAAATTAAAATAGTAGGGTATAGTACTGGATAGCGCCAGTTTATAAATAAGGCTCTGCAATGCAAGTTTGTTCATAGTGTGTTCAATTTAGCAATAATAGTATAACTGTCACAAACTGAAAATACAGCTATAATTATTGTAATGGAGGGACCTAAGCAACAGTCATAGTTAATTGCCCATTAATTCTGTGCTTCTAATTTGGCTCTAGTAAACAGGATAAAGAAAGCATACTTTTTCAAGTTGAACTTTCAAGTTCATGCTTGCATAGAATGCAAGATTTCAAAATATAATTGTAAAACAGAAACAAGTGAAGGATAAAAAAGGTCACGCAGATGAATGTAGAAACTGGAAAGACAAGTGCAGATGCAGCGTTACCAAAACAGGCCATGTTTGAACTATGTAGCCGCAGAAGTACACATTCTGTCAAACACATGTCAGTGGTGTCAGTTCATTTTTTTTTCTGCATATGAAGAGATGAACCGGAATTACCACACTTTTTCCAGGTAACTCATCAAGTCCATCTAAATCAATTTTTTTTTAAACATGGCAGTCATAAGAAAAGGGAGTGTGCATTCCAGGAAATAAAGCATCAAGTAAGGCAAATTACCTCAGGACAAAAGTTCTTAACTTTTCAGGACCTGAAATAAGGGAAAGTCATGGAGTTGACTTAATAGCTGATTGTCTAATTATTTAAGCCTTGTTGCACTACCTTCATAAATGAAAGGCATTTCAGGATTCTTGTAATCCTGTATCACAATTCCTTCTGCAACTTAAAAACAAGACCTACACAGGAATGCAGGCCCCTACAAAGGAACAAATTAACTACTATATGCTCTGGGATGATTGTGAATCTCAACTCACAGAATTGTTTCAGCTGAGTTGGTGTGCCCAGATTTGTTCATCTTTAGACATTAGTAATTATTTTAAAATGACCCAGTCACCAAACCATTAATTTCAACAATAATCTTCCAATAAGATTATACGTGCATTTAAATTATGAAACATGTTTTTTTATTTTTTTTTACCTAGAAACACCTTCCTTGTCTAGACAACCAAAAGCCCTGAGACTGCTACTGAGAGCTACTACCTTCAATATGATGTCAGCAGCTCAAGTAGACTCATAACAGTCACTCAAGTGAGACTACATGCAGTAGTGTTTCTCTTCTCTCCTTCCCCAGTAGCTACATAAAACACAAGAGAAGAGGTGGAGGAGCTGGGCCAGCATAGAGAGTAATTAGGCACTCCCAGAAGAGAAGAGGGCTATTTTATACAAGGAAGGAGGGGGCGTGCTAGGGAATTGACTCGTATGGAGTAGTCACATTTTCCAGTAATTTCCAAGGCACATTGTAAAAAATAATTTATGGAAAATAAAATAAAAAACACTGCAAATGTGTCTTTAAAATACTTGATTTCTCTGTGCTTTTACCTCCAGTCTTTCAAGTTGGTCACAGGGCCCCCTTATACTGAATGTTATTGATTTACAAAGACTGCACATGTTCCTTCCTCTGCTCATCTGATCTTAGAAAACTCCAGTGCTCAGTCCATTCACATCGCATAATGGGACCCATGTTTTTTTCTGAGTAGCTTTTGAATAGGCAATTGGTCAAAATCTCATTACTCTACAACTTACTAGTCTTGCTTAGGTGAGAATTATGTCACCACCCTACCCAAAACCTCTTGGGATACTCACGTTACACATCCTAGTAGGCTTCAAAGCAATCTCTAGCACAATGCCGAAGCGCAGCTGTGCGTCTTTAGGGGGCTGACTGCAAGAACCTGGAAAAAATAGCTGGCCCCCTGATGACGTAAGAAGAGCAAATGCAGCACAGAACCCAGCATAAAGTGGCAAAGCAGCATGTTACACAAGATAATTTACTGGGAGTGTATGTTTTTTTGAGAACAACCCATCGACCAATGTAAGAAAGAAAGAAAAAAATGCATGGGTCATTTTTTTTCACAGAGCTCAGCTTCAATTATTGTTAAGAGATCAAACAAACAGTGGATAGTCTACTAGGTCACCTATTTCTGTCACTCTGGATGAGGACATTTTTCTGGGTTGGGTTTGTGGACTGCTTGCCAAACCCATTGTAAAAGGCTAAAAATTGCAAACTTAAATCTGAATCCCATAAAATCTATGGAGGCAAATCTTAAAAATCCATTCTGGCCATTTGCAAGGTTAACATGCAAGAGATTGCCAAAAAGGTGGGGAACTGGGAATTCAACTTTTAAAAATGGCCAGTGTCCTAACAGTTTAACCAGTTGAGATCCGGGCCAAGTACAAATGACGGCCTCAAGGCGGATCTAGAAATTCGGGAGGCTATTCCGGCCACTGGGGGGCGCGCGCCCGGCGCATCACTGAGATGTCGATGCGCGTGCCTGGCGGCCGTGATGTCCGCCAGGTACCCGCGATCGGCCGGTACACAGACAAGGACATGGATCTGTGTGTGTAAACACACAGATCCATGTCCTGTCAGGGAGAGGAGACCGATGCTGTGTCCCTTGTACATAGGGACACAGATCGGTCATCTCCCCCAGTCAGTCCCCTCCCCCACACAGTAGTAATCACTCCCAGGTTACACATTTAACCCCTTCCTTGCCCCCTAGTGGTTAACCCCTTCCCTGCCAGTGTAATTTTTACAGTAACCAGTGCATTTTTAAAATGACAATGGTCCCAAAATATAAAACAAGAAAACCCTTGCGCTAGCTAAGTAGTGGCACAGATGAGAGGTGTAGGGGGAACGGATGGGATACTGCAGCAGTCACCGGAGGGTCTGGTCCAAGTGAACAATAAAATATATATAAAACGTGATGGTGACTGCGCTGTAGTGTGTAAAAATAGGATGATGGGAAGGGAGAGGAAAAATTAAACTCGGAGGGGATGTGGCAAGGAAGGGTGGGGTATGGAGGTGTGGAGAGGAGGGGGAAGGGAAGGGGAAGAGGGAGAGACTGGGAGACGAAGTGGGTGAGTAATAAGCTAGTACTGGGCTAACTAGCAGTGATGTGCAATGTGTACAGTGACACAAATGAAAATACACTAATAAAAGACTGATCAATAATAATCAGAAAAATATGTAACACAGTGAATAATAGACAAAGATGTGACATATAAAACCAATATCCAAATGGTCGAAATATGCAACACGTGATAAAGATAAACCACTTAGACATAGTAATAATCCACAAACAAATCCATGAATGGGAAAAGTGAAATGGATGGGATAAATGAAAACACACACTCAGTGAATGAGTGAACTGTACTAGTAAGGAGAGGCAGTCCCAAATAAGTCCTGGTGATGACTTCCCAATCCTTCCAAAATAACTATATGGTATATGAATAAGTCATATGTGGATAAAGTCCCGTCACCAATGAATGAATCCTGTGGCGTCCTGATGTACTCTCTGTTTTTGTTTTCTCTTATATACTCCAATGAGTAACGGTGCCATAAAGATCAGGCCATAAGGACGTGATACCCCCCTTCACTACAGAGAACTGCTGTATACTGTCCCCCCTTCCAATAGGGAGGTAAGCCAGGTGTGATCACAGGGTGGACACCACAGGATTCTTTCCAAGCACTTCATTGGTGACGGGACTTTATCCACTGTGACAGCAGGAAGGTAAAGTCACCTGGTTGCATCCAGGGGGGTAGATATATTTCGCCCAGATTCAGGCTTTACGCCGACTTATACAACTAGGTGGAGAGTTGTATAAGGCTAGTGGGCTCATGGATGACTCATACCTCTAGGGAGAGGGCTGGGCGTCGTGCAGACAGGGAGTTGATGAGACCAGCTGAAGCTTGTCAGCTCATTTAGGCCTCTATAAGAACTCCCAGCTTCATTAGATGTTAGCTCATGCCTGGAACCAGACCTGTGTGGACTGTCTAGGGAGAGTGAACCCCTGTGCGGTGAGACAAAGCCTGTGTGGCTATTTGCTTGGACATTTAAAACCAGGGACTTAGGGACTAGGACAGCACTAGGCTGATCCCAGTTGTTAGTTAGGAAACCTGTATGTTTAGTCAGAGGTCAACTTGACCAGGATTTATTTTGGTTATGTTTCTTTTGCTTTGCTGTGTTTTGTCACTGTAAATAGAAAATAAACCGCACCTTTTTGATTTTGAAAACCACAACCTCCGTTTGCTGGGCCTGTTTTGTGTGGGGAGCCCATCCCGGGGGTCACACACACCCGCTGCCGAGCTAACGCCCTCACAGTTGGTGGAGAACCAGTGGCAGTTTTTTTTTAAGCCAGCATGGAGGAGATACTGAAACAGCTGGCTCTAGCAAATGCCAATCAACAGCAGACAAATGCAGGTTTGCAAAGGAGCCTTGCAGCCCAGCAGCAAGCTCATCAACAGAGCCTTGCAGCCCAGCAGCAAGCTCACCAACAGAGTCTGGAAGCTCAGCAACAAGCCCAGCAGCAATCTGAGGCCCGCTTCATAGACCTGTTACAGAAGCAAGAGCAGAGACTACAACAAATGGAAGCAGTAATGCAGCAACGTCCGCAGACCAGTGAGGAAAGCCGTCCCACTAATACCGCGTCCTTTGGGGTGAGTCGTTTATTGACAAAAATGACTGGAGAGGATGATCCAGAGGTATTTTTGACCACATTTGAAAGGACCGCTGAAAGAGAAAAGTGGCCTGAGGAGCAGTGGGCTGGACTGGTGGCTCCTCTGTTAACTGGTGAATCGCAGAAAGCTTACTATGACCTAGAGCCTAACCAAGCAAAAGACTATGTGATGCTAAAAGCTGAAATTTTGGCAAGGCTGGGTGTCACCCAGGCTGTCCGGGCTCAGCGTGTGCATAACTGGACTTTCCAGCTTGGAAAACCCCCCAGGTCTCAAATGTATGATCTCATTCACCTGAGCAGAAAGTGGCTACAGCCAGAGACTTTGTCCGCACCAAAGATTGTGGAACGTGTTGTAATGGATCGGTTTTTGAGAGCCCTTCCTACTGCCATCCAAAAGTGGGTAAGCCATGGAGACCCAGAGACGGCCGATGGTCTTGTGGATCGTGTGGAGAAATACTTGGCTACAGAGAACCTGACGGCCTCTTCCAGAGACACTCTGACTTTCCACCCTAAGACCAGACCATCCCCAGGGGCGGATAAGAGGATTCCAAGGGGTGAGGGTGGAGAGAGTGAGAGGGTGGGAGCTCTACCCCAAGTTTGGCGAGAACAGCCTGGGAAATCAGCGGCTCAAGAGGCGGCAAGAAGGATCGTTTGCTACCGCTGCCGGCAAGCGGGACATATTGCAGCCAATTGCCCGGTTGTGGAGGAACCCATGCAGTGTGACTTTCTGACGGGCAGACGTCAGTCGCTGTGTGCGACAGTCGCATGCACTGCCATTCGAGGAACTGAGAAACATTTATGCAAAATGTGTGTTAATGGTAGAAATGTTGTGGTATTGCTGGATTCAGGTAGCCTTGTGACCCTGATAAAGGCTGAGTTAGTTAAAACAGAGGTCTCTGGGAATAGCAAGGTAGCTGTTATTTGTGTGCATGGGGACACCCGAGAGTATCCAGTGACTACAGTGTGTTTCGAGACCCCCAAAGGTACCCTCTCTCATCCAGTGGGCTTAGTATCTCAGTTACCGCATGACGCCATTGTGGGAAGGGATTTTCCGAAGTTCTGGGAACTGTGGGATGATCCTGAGCCCCTCACTGGTGCCCCTATGTACCAGGAATGTGATAGCCAGAACTCCCCTGAGAGTGGTGAGGACTCTCCGGAATTTCCCTTATCAGTATTGGCAGGGGAGACTCAAGAAACTGGAGAGGAGCCCACCTCCTCAGACGAAAACCTACCGTCTGTGGAGTTTTCTGATCTTGAGGTTCACAGGGAAAACTTTGCCACAGAACAGTTGAAAGACCCCGCCCTAATAAAGGCACGGGAAAACGTAGTGAAAATAGATGGCGAGTTAGTGAACCCAGATAATACCTGCACTTACCCATACTTCAGCGTAGAGAAGGACCTACTGTATCGGGTGGCAAAAAGGGCAGAAGAAACCGTTGAGCAGCTTGTGGTGCCCAAACCTTACAGGAAGTTGGTGTTGGAGTTGGCCCATGGGCACATTCTTGGAGGTCATCTGGGGACAGAGAAAACCCGAGAGAGGGTATTACAGAGATTCTATTGGCCGGGGGTGATGAAGGACGTAGAAAATTATTGTTCCTCCTGCCCTGTGTGTCAGAGGTTGGCCCCGATGCCACATTCCCGTAGCCCGCTGGTCCCTCTACCCATCATTGAGGTCCCGTTTGAGAGGATCGCCATGGATTTGGTAGGTCCTATAATCAAGTCCGCTAGGGGGCACCAGTACATATTAGTTATAATGGACTATGCCACCCGTTATCCAGAAGCGATCCCTCTCCGAAATACCTCGGCCAAAACCATAGCCAAAGAGCTATCTCTTGTTTTTAGCCGGGTGGGTATTTGTAAAGAACTGCTTACGGACCAAGGTACACCCTTTATGTCCCGGGTTATGAAAGAGCTGTGTAAATTGTTCAAAGTGACGCAATTGCGTACGTCTGTGTATCACCCCCAAACCGATGGGCTGGTTGAAAGATTCAACAAAACCCTAAAACAAATGTTGAAGAAAGTGGTGGATAGAGATGGAAAGGATTGGGACTGTTTACTTCCTTATTTGATGTTTGCTATTAGGGAGGTGCCCCAATCCTCTACGGGATTCTCCCCCTTTGAGTTACTGTATGGGAGACACCCAAGAGGGCTGTTGGATATTGCCAAGGAAACTTGGGAAAGTGAGAGTTCTCCCCACAGGAGTGTGATTGAGCATGTCGCCCTGATGCAAGATCGAATTGCACAGGTAATGCCCATCGTGAAGGAACATTTGGCCCAAGCGCAGTTGGCACAGCAGAGAGTGTACAACCGTGGAGCCAAGACCCGTACCTTTTCCCCGGGGGATAGGATATTGGTACTTGTCCCTACGGTTGAAAGTAAATTCCTTGCCAAATGGCAAGGCCCCTACGAGATAATGGAAAAAGTGAGCGAAGTGAATTACAAGGTCAGACAACCAGGAAGGCGAAAGCCCGAACAGATCTATCACGTTAATCTGTTGAAAGCCTGGAGGGATAGAGAGTCCCTAGTCGCAGACACTTGGTCACCAGCTCAAACTGGTTGCGTGATTCCTGAGGTTGGAATAGCAGCCACCTTGTCACAACCCCAACATCAGGAGGTTAAGGAGTTTGTGCTTCGCAACAAGGAGGTATTCTCTGAGCTGCCGGGACAAACATCTGGGGTAGAGCATAACATCATTACCCCGCCCGGTGAAAGGGTGAAGTTAAAACCCTATCGGATCCCAGAGGCTCGACGGGAGGCAATACGGGAGGAAGTACAGAAAATGCTGAACTTAGGGGTGATAGAGGAGTCCCAAAGTGATTGGTCTAGTCCCATCGTGTTGGTGCCTAAACCGGATGGGAGCTGGCGATTTTGTAACGATTTTCGTCAGTTGAACAAAGTTACAAAATTTGACACCTACCCCATGCCACGTATAGATGAGTTGATCGACCGGCTGGGAACAGCCCGATACATGACGACTCTTGACCTCACAAAAGGGTATTGGCAAATCCCCCTGGCCAAGTCGGCCAAAGAGAAAACCGCATTTGTAACCCCAGACGGGGCGTTCCAATATAAAAGAATGCCGTTCGGGTTACAGAATGCGCCGGCCACATTCCAGCGGAAAATGGACCAGATGCTGAGGCCCCATCGGAAGTATGCTGCGGCTTACCTGGATGAGGTAATTGTCCATAGCACAGATTGGGCCTCACATCTGCCAAAAGTGCAAGCAGTCCTGGACTCTGTTCGGGAAGCGGGGTTTACGGCTAACCCCAAGAAGTGTACCATTGGGCAGGAGGAGGCCAAATATCTTGGGTACACCATTGGGAGGGGAGTAATAAAACCCCAACTCAACAAAGTCGAGGCCATCCAGAGTTGGCCACGTCCCAACAGCAAGAAGCAGGTACGAGCCTTTCTGGGAATCGCTGGGTATTATCGGCGATTCATTCCCCACTTCGCTTCTAAGGCTGTGCCCCTAACCAACCTGACGAAGGGGAAAGGGTCGGTCATGATTAAATGGACCCCCGAGGCTGAGGCAGCATTCCAATTCTTGAAACAAGCCTTATGTAGCCAGCCAGTGTTGTACTCACCCGACTTCTCTAAAGACTTTGTCGTACAAAGTGATGCGTCAGATGTGGGGTTAGGAGCAGTATTGTCCCAGGTCTGGAACGGGGAAGAGCACCCAGTCATTTACCTCAGCAGGAAGTTGAAGTCCCATGAGGTAAATTACGCCACCGTTGAAAAGGAGTGTTTAGCGGTGAAGTGGGCTCTAGATTCCCTTCGGTACTACCTGCTAGGTAGGCACTTTGACATGGTTACGGATCACGCTCCGTTAAAGTGGATGGCTCAAAACAAGGAAACAAATAGAAGAGTGAATAGGTGGTTCCTGGCCCTCCAGGAATTCAACTTCACAGTAAAGCATCGCCCTGGCGTTCAAATGGGGAATGTGGATGCTTTGTCTCGAGTACATGAATGCCTGATTGCTGGTGTTCCAACCCCGAGGTTAAAACAAGAGGGGGGGGTATGTGACAGCAGGAAGGTAAAGTCACCTGGTTGCATCCAGGGGGGTAGATATATTTCGCCCAGATTCAGGCTTTACGCCGACTTATACAACTAGGTGGAGAGTTGTATAAGGCTAGTGGGCTCATGGATGACTCATACCTCTAGGGAGAGGGCTGGGCGTCGTGCAGACAGGGAGTTGATGAGACCAGCTGAAGCTTGTCAGCTCATTTAGGCCTCTATAAGAACTCCCAGCTTCATTAGATGTTAGCTCATGCCTGGAACCAGACCTGTGTGGACTGTCTAGGGAGAGTGAACCCCTGTGCGGTGAGACAAAGCCTGTGTGGCTATTTGCTTGGACATTTAAAACCAGGGACTTAGGGACTAGGACAGCACTAGGCTGATCCCAGTTGTTAGTTAGGAAACCTGTATGTTTAGTCAGAGGTCAACTTGACCAGGATTTATTTTGGTTATGTTTCTTTTGCTTTGCTGTGTTTTGTCACTGTAAATAGAAAATAAACCGCACCTTTTTGATTTTGAAAACCACAACCTCCGTTTGCTGGGCCTGTTTTGTGTGGGGAGCCCATCCCGGGGGTCACACACACCCGCTGCCGAGCTAACCCCCTCACACCACATATGACTTATTCATATACCATATAGTTATTTTGGAAGGATTGGGAAGTCATCACCAGGACTTATTTGGGACTGCCTCTCCTTACTAGTACAGTTCACTCATTCACTGAGTGTGTGTTTTCATTTATCCCATCCATTTCACTTTTCCCATTCATGGATTTGTTTGTGGATTATTACTATGTCTAAGTGGTTTATCTTTATCACGTGTTGCATATTTCGACCATTTGGATATTGGTTTTATATCCAAATGGTTTTATATTGGTTTTATATGTCACATCTTTGTCTATTATTCACTGTGTTACATATTTTTCTGATTATTATTGATCAGTCTTTTATTAGTGTATTTTCATTTGTGTCACTGTGCACATTGCACATCACTGCTAGTTAGCCCAGTACTAGCTTATTACTCACCCACTTCGTCTCCCAGTCTCTCCCTCTTCCCCTTCCCTTCCCCCTCCTCTCCACACCTCCATACCCCACCCTTCCTTGCCACATCCCCTCCGAGTTAAATTTTTTCTCTCCCTTCCCATCATCCTATTTTTACACACTACAGCGCAGTCACCATCACGTTTTATATAATGGTCCCAAAATGGTGTCAAAAGTCTCCGATGTGTCCGCCATAATGTCGCACTCACAATAAAAATCGCTGATCGCCGCCATTACTAGTAAAAAAAAAAATATTAATAAAAATGCTATAAAACTATCCCCTATTTTGTAGACGCTATAACTTTTGCGCAAACCAATCAATAAACGCTTATTGCGATTTTTTTTAACCAAGAATACGTATCGGACTAAACTGAGGAAATTTTTTTTTTTTTTAAATTGGGATATTTATTATAGCAAAAAGTAAAAAATATTGTGTTTTTTTCAAAATCGTCGCTCTTTTTTTGTTTATAACGCAAAAAATAAAAACCGCAGAGGTGATCAAATACCGCCAAAAGAAAGCTCTATTTGTGGGAAAAAAAGGACGTCAATTTTGTTTGGGAGCCACGTTGCACGACTGCGCAATTGTCATTCAAAGTGTGACAGTGCTGAAAGCTGAAAATTGGCCTGGGCAGGAAGGGGGGTTAAGTGCCCAGTAAGCAAGTAGTTAATAGTGTAGCTTGCAAGCTTTTTTTTCACAGCATCACACTGCATTGTCCAAAAGTTTTATTGACATTTAAAAACAGAGTGCAAAACAATATCACATTCCCCAAACTCCATCCTCATATCTCCAAAATATAGACTTCAGTCATAAGTTAGATAGAAATTGGCAAGCTTCAGGACAACACATAGGTAATTGAATAAGCAGCAAATAAAAAGAGCCCTGCACTGTCTGCTTTTTAATGTATCTGCTGCTAACTAAACCTTTGTGGTCTGCAAACTCTGCCTTTAGCATTTCAGCTGTAGAAAAAGTGCTGGCCATTTGGGTACTGTGGGTATAGTAAAACACATGACTATGCACCAAAGAGCTCTGTGGAAGCAACACCTCAATGAGACAAGTATTCAGCAAAAGCACACACTCATCCTTCTCATGGGCACATAGTAGCCACTTTATTTTATAGTGCTACTAATGTTTCCCTTTTCTCCTCCATTACAAGGGTGCATAGCAGTCATTATTTTGGGACTGTTAATGTGCCCTTTTCCTCCTTTTTCTAATCAAGGTTGCATAGCAGCCATTTGTTTGTGCCCACGCACACTGACGCATGTGGGGAAAATTATTTTAAACAATGCCTTCAAACCCGCAAGTCAGGGGACCATGAGTGCATTTTATTACTTCTAATGTTCTATCACTTGCCCCACTGAATCCAGCTTTGAAGCCTCTGTGGTGACAGCTGGATTTACCACTGCTATGATGAAGGTAGCCAGACTGTGTATATGAAAGTGGTGAGGCGGCTGACTCCTTTGATGAATCCACCACTGTACTGTGCATGCACGGTTACCTACTTACAGGATGCTTTTCCTGTTGTAGGTATTTGTGACTTTCTCTTAGTACTCAGTCGGATTTATTTTTATAATTTATGTTGAGTAAATTGATAATTGTAATGTAGTACAATGTAGTGAATCACCCTGAACCCTCTTTTATCACTTTGCTTATGTAGCTGGTATTTGAATTTAGGGGAGGCATCTGGGTGGTAGTGTAACCCAGATGCACTAATTGTTAGGGAATTTGGGACCATTTGTTGTTCATGGAGGACTCTGGTGGTGTGAGGTTCCCTTCGGCCTGTGGGTGGCGCTGTCGCACTGGGCCGGGGTTGAACCCTCACTGCAGTACTGTGCCCTTTTTGTCCTCTTCCGGCGGTTGTACGGCGAGGCGGGGAACCTGCTGTGACGCTGGGGAGAGGAGATAAAAGGGAGCGGATGCGCTGAACACGGGGTTCAGAGTCAGAGGTCAGAGTCGCGCCCAGGCACCTTCAGCCTGGGTGCCGGCGTTCCGGAGTTCCAGGCCCAGGTGCCCTTGACCTGGCCGGAGCGGGAGATGGAGTCCATTCCAGGCACCTTTAGCCTGGGGTGAGGTACTACTGAGGAGGCCTGGGGCCCAGTACCTTCGACTGGGTCCCGCAAGGGTGGAGGAATCCGAGGGGGCCCTAAAGCCTTGGGTGCCCGAGTCTGAGACGAGGAGGCCAGTGAGCAGAACTTCTCCGGATAATCCGGTGCAGCATTCGCTGGTGACGGAGGGGCCTCTGGTAACTCTCTTGGATGGATGTCTTCCCTCTGACAGGGGCTGCGCTTAGCGAAGATAATTCACTTTCTGTTCTACACAGTCGGTGGCAGCGGCTGTGCTCCATGGCCGTTGGTGACACCACAATGGTTAGTTCTAACTAGAGATTGTGCCTCGACCTACTCCCCACCTATACTGAACTGTTCTTTGGGTCACAACCTGTCTGTGCTAAATGACGATTTATTGCTATTGGAGAATATATACGAGTTGGACCTTTTCAGTGGTGTGGAACTTCAGTTACTGGGAGCAGAGGGGGTCATTTACAGAAAAGACTTGGCTCTGGGTTATGCAAACAACCCAATGGTAAAATAGGTTCTGGCCTTCACCTCTAGCCAAAAGAGGACATGGGCCATGGTGTATCGCATCCCTCCTCCCATACTCCCCCCTAGACAAGACAACAAGCTGAGAAGAAGAAGGGGTGAGAGGGGTGAGGTCGCTACACTTAATATTAGCAATGTAATGTGCATCTGCTGAAAACATTTGCTTATGTAGATTTGGTGGGTTTATGACATCATTGTGAAGTCAGTGTTGAAGGAGGGGCATTCTTTTTGATGTTCTCTGTTTTCTGATAGGTAGAGGTCTATCTAAATACCTGCCTTTTGCAAATTTCTCTTGTCACTTTTTTGACAGAGTTCCTGTGAGACTTTGAAACTTTGCACTTTAATTTGATGTGATCGCTTTAATACACTTTTGAACTTTAAAATGGATCCATGGTGTGCTGATAACATATGCCTCCTTGTACATTAATATTCGATCAGCCAGTTGGTTGTTGCTGCAGTACCTCTATAATCCAGGCTTTATCCAAGAAGGAGTGCAATGGGAATATATCTTTGATTGACAATGCAACCTGGGTACTCCCTTAGGCCATATAGCAGCCATTTATTTATTGGACTTTTACTGCACCATTTTTTTGTGGCCTCTGCTACACCACAGTGGAAGGAACCCACCTGCCATTATTTTGATTAGAGGTTCTAAGCCAAAAATCATTATTTTGCCCAGATGGCTATCTCTGCTTTCCCCCAACACCTTCTCAATAAAAGGTGGGTCCAAAATGACTAAGAGGATGCACTGAAAGGAAACTCTTTGTGCATTTCCTGATGGTAGCTAAATCCCCTGCACATACAGCCGTGGCCAAAAGTTTTCAGAATGACGCACATATTTTCACAAAGAATGCTGCTTCAGTGTTTTTAGATATTTTTGTCAGATGTTACTATGGTAAACTGAAGTATAATTACAAACATTTCATAAGTGTCAAAGGCTTTTATTGACAATGAAACTAAGTTTATACAAGGAGTCAATATTTGCAGTGTTGACCCTTCTTTTTCAAGATCTCTGCAATTCGCACTGCCATGCTGTCAATCAACTTCTGGGTCACATTCTGACTAATGGCAGCCCATTCTTGCATAATCAATGCTTGGAGTTTGTTAAAATTTGTGGGGGGTTTTTTGTTTGGCCGTCTTGAGGATTGACCAAATGTTTTCAGTGGGATTAAGGTCTGGGGAGTTTCTAGGCCATGGATCCAAAATGTAGATGTTTTGTTCCCCAAGCCACTTAGTTATCACTTTTGCCTTATGGCAAGGTTCTCCACCATGCTGCAAAATACATTGTTCGTCACCAAACTGTTCTTGGATGGTTGGGAGAACTTGCTCTTGGAGGATGTTTTTGTACCATTCTTTATTCATGGCTGTGTTCTTAGGCAGAATTGTGTTCTTAGGCAGAATTGTTTCTGCACAGTCGCAAGATTATTTGCCTAGCAAATTTGCTGGGCATCTAGCATCAAATCATTGGACAATCACATCAATTTGCACAATTCTGCATTTTTTGCATTTTTTTGCACTTTATCACATAGTTGCAGGACATTTTTGCATGCATCAATAATTTATTATTATCACGGTTTTATACATTGGTTTAATTTTTTACACTGTTATCACATTTAATTGTTCACAATATTATATTAATTTTATTATTTTATTTTTTATATATATTATTTTATGCTCATCATTATTTATATCCGCATCAATTTATATTTATCACGTATTCATATATATCAGTATTTAGGAGTTACACTATGACACCAATGACACTAGTATAATATAGGGGTATTTATGTATCTATTTATATTTAAATTATTCACTTGCACTTTAGAGCATGGAAGTCCATGAATTGTAATTAGCGCCAATTCTACACCTCCCTTCAGTCTACTCATTTACTCCACCCAGGTGGATTAACTATGTAGAGGCAGCTCCTTACTTATTCATCACAGGATGTTTTTATACACTCCTGTTGTGTGTTCCTACTGGCATAGTAGGTCCATTGCGCAGATTCACACTATAGAATTGTGAGTGAGCCACTCCATTGCTGAGAAGAAACCCCACACATGAATGGTCTCAGGATGCTTTACTGTTGGCATGACACAGGACGGATGGTAGCGCTCACCTTTTTTTCTCCAGACAAGGTTTTTTCCGGATGCTCCATACAATTGGAGGGATTTATCAGAGAAAATTACTGTACCCCAGTCCTCAGCAGTCCAATCCCTGTACCTTTTGCAGAATATCAGTCTGTTCCTGATGTCTTTCCTAGAAGAAGTGGCTTCTTTGCTGCCCTTCTAGACCAGGCCCCCTCCAAAAGTCTTCACCACAAGGTGCGTGCAGATGCACTCACACCTGCCTGCTGCCATTCCTGTGCAAGCTCTGCCATGGTGGTGCCCCAATCCCACAGCTAAATCAACTGTAGGAGACGCTCCTGACCCTTGCTGGACATTTTTGGGCATCCTGAAGCCTTATTCACAAATACAGTGGAAATATTTTTTATGGGATTAAGTTAATTTTCATGGCAAAGAGGGACTTTGTAATTGTAATAGATCTGGTACATATTTTGAGGGGGTCTCCATGCAAAAATCAAGAAAAAAAATCTTGTGGTTCCCCCTAAAAATTCACACCAGAACATGCAGCCTGGCTGGCCAGGAAAATGAGTGTGCAGCCTCCCCCCTCTTAAACCATGCCATGCCACATGACTTCAACATGAAGAAATAGCTTGCTGATTAGGACAAATGCCTCTTCCCCACAACCCTTGTCTATTTGTTGTGGGGGACAATCACTTTGTCCAGAAATGTAGATGCACATCAATCATCATACCTGGTACCTGTGCATCTGCCGAAAGAAAAAACAATCTCCCCACCAACATGAACTTACGCCTATGATTGCTCACCTGCTTCTGATGGATGACAGCTGTAACGAGCCCCTTGCTCGCTCGGTTCCACTCTCCCGACACTCCTCTGCGGCTATTGGATCAGATTTCAGATCGCAACGTCTGATGGTTCGGTCATCCAATGCTCCGGGATTCGAACTAGAGCTATGTGCCGTTCAAATCCAGTTGTGATAACTCAGAACAAACACCAGGTAGACTGTATGTAAGTTCAAACAGGAATCTCTTTTATTGGATGCACACACACTACATAGCAGTTTGAACACGCCGCCCAAACAACCCCTTTCCTATTGGTCAGTTGTACAGTACACTCTAGTTCTCCATTAGGTCCTCTTGGCCATGCAAATGAGGACTTGAAACAGGGTCAGCAGGGATTGGTCTGATAGCTTGAATAGGAGGACTGATATGTGTAATGACACAGAGAAGCCCCAGGGGGTAATTATGTACATAAACAAACAGTCAAACACAGAACTGCATTCCTTTCAGACCACTGAGCCGTCTGGAGGGGGCAGGGGGTTATCCTTAAGACAGGGCAGAAGACCCCCCACTGTGTAATAGACTCAAAGGAGATATACTTCAGTATTCCAAGGTTCATGACAATACTCCCCCCTGGGAAATAGTCCAACAGCCACAGTGGGACCCCGAACGGGTCAACTCGAGGATGTTGGAAAAGTAGTCTTAAGGTTCCAGGTCTGTCTGTCGGCATAACCCATCCGTATTCCTGTCTTGAGGCCCTGGCCCATAATCAGAAGGCAAGAGGCTAGCATTCAGTCCTCTCCAAAAGCCTCTGTCCCGGCTAGGTCTGTCACATATCTCCCCTTTCGACAGGAGACTAACACAGGACGGGTTGACTCCGTAGTTTGTCCATAGTTCTATTCCCCCAATGCCGGTATCCACACAGTACCCCAAACAAATTGCTCCAAACAGAGCATTACTCACCCAGCCAACCTCTGCCTCTCTCAGAGAACATACCTGCCGCTGGGGAGAGGCCTGGACTGGCTCTTCTCCCTGGAGTCCTTTCAGCCGCTGGAGAGAAGACAGGGTGACTGGGCTCAGTCTGTCATGCTGTTGGGGATCTGGGCCAACTGCCCAGCATCCCTGGGGTATACAAGTGGAGACTGAATTCCCATCCACTTGTGGTAGGTGAAAATCCCCTAGTGCTTGCAAAGCAAGGTTGACATCCTCCTGTCTCAGTTCACACCATTTTCTGGGGTTGTGTCAGTTAAGACCGAAGTCCCATTCCATACCACAGGAACTCCCTCTTCTGTTAGTTGAGAGCAGAGGCCAGCAGCACTCTGCTTTGTTGCTAGCTCTTCTGCTGGGTTGCTGTGAGTGGAGACTGCAGTCCCATCCCCCGATATCAGCTCAAGCTGCTGTTGTGTGCAGAGGCCAGTAGCACTCTGCCCTGCTGCCAGTGATTCAGCTGAGAGTAAAAGCTGTACTACCTCAGCTTGTTGCTGTAGAGAGGAGTCAACTGCCCCGGCTCCCTGGAACACCACAGTTGTTGCCGTTCCTGGGCAGAGGTTGGTAGCACTCTGCCCTGTTGCCAGCATTTCTGCTGGAAACCCCACACCATCTGCTCCGGCTAACTGTTGGGCAGGGAAAATGGCTGCTTCTCCTCCCTGCATCTCTGAAATCCACTGGGAAAGAGGAAGCATCACCTTCTCACCTCGGGCCTCCAAAACTGCCACAGGTGTAGAGCAGGGGTCTGAAAGACTTTGTCCTGCTGCCAATACTTGAGCAGGCGATGCATAATCCATAATATCCTCTGAACAGTCCATTAAGTCCATACATTCTGTAATCTGTGGCTGGGGAGATGAGCCAACTGCCCCAGCTCCCTGGAACTCCACAGTTGTTGCCATTGCTGAGTAGAGTTTGGTAGCACTCTGCCCTGTTGCCAGCACTTCTTCTGGGGACTCCACATCATCCGCTTCGGCTTTAGGGATGTAAATCTCCAGATTTTCCACTGCCGATTCTCTGGCATGCTAATGGACAGGTACATTCCTCCATCCAAGATCATCCCAAGCAGAATGTCATGGAGGTCCTGCCAGAAGCAGGCGTCCTGGTCTTCCTGATTCTCGGTTGCGCATGCTCCGCCCTGCAGGTGGCGCCAGAGGGGCTATTTAAACCTGTCAATCGCAGACAGTCCCTGCTGTCTGCTCTACAGCGTTGAGTACCTGAAAACCTGATCTGAAGACTTACCTGTGTTTGACCCGGCCTGCCTGTGACTTCTCCAGTTTTCTGCCTGCATCCGACCCCTGACTTGTTGTGACCTCTCCTCTGTCTGATCCCTCTGTACCTTGCTGCCAGCCAGTTAACTGACCCGGCTTGTCTGACCAAGCTCACTGTTCCTAGTTCCGGTCCAGTCTGCTAAGCTGATCCAGTTTGCTGAGTTCCTGTGTTCCTGGTTCCAGTCCAGTCTGCTAAGCTGATCCAGTCTGCTGAGTTCCTGTGTTCCTAGTTCCGGTCCAGTCTGCTAAGCTGATCCAGTTTGCTGAGTTCCTGTGTTCCTGGTTCCAGTCCAGTCTGCTAAGCTGATCCAGTCTGCTGAGTTCCTGTGTTCCTAGTTCCGGTCCAGTCTGCTAAGCTGATCCAGTTTGCTGAGTTCCTGTGTTCCTGATTCCGGTCCCGTCTGCTGAACGATTCCAGTTTGCTGAGTGTTCCTGATTTCAGTTCGACCTGCTGTGTTCCAGTGTGCCTACCAAGTCTGCATACCTACCTTCACCTTGGTTGATCCTGCCAGGCACTCGTACCCCTCCTACCTCCGCACCTGCTGTTACCTTACCAGGGGCCGCTGGTGGGAGCCGTAAGGGAGGCCTTCCTCTGCAAGTCCGGGCTCATCACCGCTAGGTACGTGACAGTAGCAGACAGCCATGTCTGAGCCCGAGCAGGGAGCCTCACCTATGGAGGAACTATGTCGGCACCTGGCAGGATTGGCTGAAGCGGTCAAGAACCTCCAGCAAGGCTACACCCATCTGGAAGAACAAGTGCAGGTCCTCTCCAACCCCTCTGGAGCCCAAGGGGGATCCCATACCTCTACCTCCACTGCTGGGGCAGGATCCTCACCCACAGTTGTCATGCTTCCTCCGGAGCCCAGGGTCCCTACACCCGAAAGATTCTCCGGGGATCGAAGCAAGTTTAGGGCTTTTCGTAATTCCTGCGAACTCTACTTCGCTCTGCAGCCTCGCACCTTCTCCTTGGAAGCCACCAAGGTGGGCTTTGTGATGTCCCTGCTTTCCGGAGACCCTCAGAGCTGGGCCCACCGTCTCTTGGAACGGAAAGATATGGCATTAAACAACCTTACTGCCTTCTTCGACGCCATGGCTCAGCTATATGAAGATTCCCAGCTCTCAGTAACCGCAGAGACCGCCTTGCGCACCCTTCAGCAGGGGCGCAGAGCAGCAGAGGACTACGTAGCGGAATTTAGACGGTGGAGCGCAGATACCAGTTGGAATGACGCCGCCCTCCGCCATCAGTTCCGCATAGGTCTGTCCGACCCTCTGAAGGACGAGCTCGCTAGGGTTGGCATACCACCAACCCTGAATTCTCTAATTGACTTAACAATCCAGATCGACCGACGTCTCAGGGAACGAAGGGCTGAGAGGTCCACGGGCTTCTCCCGCCCGACCTGGATGCTTCCCCGGGCTCCCAGCCATCTGCACCCAGCACCTGTTGCACCTCCAGCCGCTACATCTGACATACCCGAGCCCATGCAGCTCGGAGTGCTTCGTCCTCCCCTCTCCCAACAGGAACGCCAACGTCGCCAAGTGAACAATCTGTGCCTGTACTGCGGGGAACCCGGACACTTCGTTATAAATTGTCCACTGAAACTTCGTAAGTGTCTTTCAGTATCTTCTGACACAACCAACCCACAGGCCAAGTCCACATCTCACCTTGCTCTCTCTGTCTCGTTACAGCTCCCAGGAAGGACTCTGCAAGTGCCCGCTATTATTGATTCCGGGGCTTGCAGCTGCTTTATGGACTCAGCCTTTGCCATCAAGCACCAGATCCCTCTTGTCACCAAGACCCATGGACTATGTGTGCATTTGGCTGATGGGTCCATCATTAAGTCTGGACCAGTGGTCCAAGAGACCGCCCCTTTACCCGCTACCATCTCCACCATCTCCGGAACCCACCAAGAATACTTACGCCTGGACATTATCTCTTCCCCATTGTTCCCTGTGATCCTTGGTATACCTTGGCTACAGGTCCACAACCCTACCATCAACTGGGCCACGGGGTTGGTGACCTTTTCTTCTCCTTACTGCCAGCAATCCTGCGGGACACTCAAAACCCCTGGGCCGGCCACCCTCTTATGTATCAATACGGAGGCTGGAATACGGCAATCCATCCCTGAGGTCTACCATGACTTTCTTGATGTGTTTAGCAAACAAGGGGCAGAGACTCTACCACCTCATCGGGCCTATGATTGCCCCATTGACCTACTTCCCGGAGCAGCAATTCCGTTTGGCAGGATCTTCCCATTAACAGAGGTAGAACAGGGGGCACTAAAAGACTATATCGATGAAAACCTACAGAAAGGGTTCATTCGTCCGTCTACATCTCCAGCCGGTGCAGGCATCTTTTTCGTAGAGAAGAAGGATCATACCCTTCGACCCTGTGTGGACTATCGTGAATTAAATAAAATCACAGTAAAAAAACGCTACCCTCTCCCCTTGGTACCGGAACTATTTCAGAGACTGGGAACAGCCATCATTTTTTCCAAACTTGATCTCCGCGGAGCCTACAATCTGGTCCGCATCAAGGAGGGGGATGAGTGGAAGACCGCTTTCCGCACCCGATTCGGACATTTCGAGTACCGGGTAATGCCCTTCGGGTTGTGCAACGCCCCTGCCACTTTCCAGTATTTCATTAACGATGTGCTCCGGGACTTCCTAGATCTCTTTGTCATTGTCTACCTAGACGATATACAAATTTTTTCTTCCTCCCTTGATTCCCACCGCAGGCACGTCAGAAGTGTGTTGGCTCGGCTTCGCCAGCACGGCCTGTATGCGAAGGCCGAGAAGTGTGAATTTGAGCTGGAAAGTGTATCGTTCTTGGGACTAATTATCTCCAGCGAGGGCATCAAGATGGACCCTCAAAAGATTGCTGCAATCCTGGACTGGCCAGTCCCGGCGGACAAGAAGGGGATCCAACGTTTCGTTGGATTCGCCAACTTCTACCGCAAATTCATCAGAGGGTTCTCAGCCATCATCGCACCCATCACCCAGCTGACCAAACAAGGGATCCGTTTCCACTGGTCCCCTGGGGCCCAAAAGGCCTTTGAGGCCCTGAAGGGTCTCTTTACCTCTGCCTCTATCTTGAAGCACTCAGATTCCTCATTACCGTTCGTCCTGGAGGTAGACGCCTCGGAAATTGCGGTAGGAGCAATACTGTCCCAAAGACAGGGGACCAGAGCCTTGCTCCACCCAGTAGCTTTTTTCTCTCGCAAGTTATCTGCGGCAGAGAGGAACTACGACGTGGGGGATCGGGAATTGCTGGCGATTAAGTCCGCATTAGAGGAGTGGCGTTATCTGTTGGAGGGGGCTGCCCACCCGATTCTGATATTCACCGACCACAAGAACCTGGAGTACCTGAAGGCAGCGAAAAGGCTAAAACCACGACAAGCCAGGTGGGCGCTCTTCTTCTCCCGGTTCTCCTTCCATGTCACTTACCGTCCCGGTTCCAAGAACATTAAGCCCAATGCCCTCTCTCGGATGTTCCATAAGTCTAAGGAAACCTCTCCTCCAGACACCATTCTTGCTCCTGGAAACTTTCTTCTGCTTCAGGAAGACCTACTCTCCCGGATCAAGCAAGCCTCCACTGGGCAGAGACTCCCCTCCGAACCGGAATTGCAGGCCAAAGATGGGCTGTTTTGGTACCAGAACAGGATCTACGTACCTGAAGAGCTGAGAATAACCGTACTGGAACTCTGCCACGACCATGCCCTTGCCGGGCACTTTGGCGTTGCCAAGACCACCGACTTGGTACAGCGTACCTTTTGGTGGCCTCGGCTCCGCGAGAACTGTAGGAAGTTTGTGGAGTCCTGCATAGTTTGTACCCGAAACAAGGGTTACAAATCCAAGGCCTGGGGACTACTGAGACCCCTACCTGTCCCAGACAGACCCTGGAAAATGCTGTCCATCGACTTTATCATCGAGTTGCCTCCGGCTGAGAGTCACACCACTATCTTCGTGATAGTAGACCGTCTATCCAAGATGGCACATTTCATTCCCATGAAGGGGACTCCCTCAGCTCCCGAAACTGCACAGGTGTTCATCAGAGAGGTCGTCAGACTCCACGGGGTACCAGCCAATATTGTCTCCGACCGAAGGGTACAATTTACCTCCCGGTTTTGGAGATCCCTCTGCAAGGCTCTGGAGATAGAATTGTCACTTTCCTCTGCTTACCATCCCCAGACCAATGGACAGACTGAGAGGACTAACCAGACCCTTGAGCAGTACCTGCGCTGCTTCTCTTCATTCGCTCAGAATGACTGGGTTTCCCTGCTCCCATTGGCCGAGTTTGCCTATAACAACTCTACGCATTCCGCTACCAAGCAGTCCCCATTCTTCGCAAACTATGGTTTCCATCCTACATTCCTGCCCAATTCCCTTCCTGAATGTACGGTGCCCGCAGTCCAGGAAAAGTTGAACTTCTTTTCATCCAACAACCAACTTCTGCAGGAAACCATGACCAAGACTCAGGAACACAACAAAACAATTTTTGACAGGAAGAGACGGGGTGAATTAATGCTGGCACCCGGCGACCAAGTATGGTTATCCACTTTAAACTTGAGGATGGCATGTCCCTCTAAGAAACTGGGCCCCAAATTCTTAGGGCCGTTTCCAGTCAAAAGGAAAATCAATGAAGTGGCTTATGAACTGGAGCTCCCTGACTCCCTCAAGATCCATCCGGTCTTCCATGTATCTCTGCTGAAGCCTTCGGTTCCCAACCCATTTCCAGGCCGAAGTCCGGCTCTCCCTGATCCTGTCATTGTAGACGGGGAGGAGGAATTCGAAGTGGAAGCCATTATGGATTTTAGAAGAAGGAATAACCAGAACCAATTCCTGATTAAGTGGAAGGGCTACGGACCCGAAGAAAACTCTTGGGAGCCTGAGGAGAACATCCATGCTAGAAGTCTGGTGCAGTCCTTCAAGAGATCTCACCCTGAGAAGTTTGCCCGGATGGGCATCCGGAGGCTGCCCCTTGGGGGGGGCAATGTCATGGAGATCCTGCCAGAAGCAGGCGTCCTGGTCTTCCTGATTCTCGGTTGCGCATGCTCCGCCCTGCAGGTGGCGCCAGAGGGGCTATTTAAACCTGTCAATCGCAGACAGTCCCTGCTGTCTGCTCTACAGCGTTGAGTACCTGAAAACCTGATCTGAAGACTTACCTGTGTTTGACCCGGCCTGCCTGTGACTTCTCCAGTTTTCTGCCTGCATCCGACCCCTGGCTTGTTGTGACCTCTCCTCTGTCTGATCCCTCTGTACCTTGCTGCCAGCCAGTTAACTGACCCGGCTTGTCTGACCAAGCTCACTGTTCCTAGTTCCGGTCCAGTCTGCTAAGCTGATCCAGTTTGCTGAGTTCCTGTGTTCCTGGTTCCAGTCCAGTCTGCTAAGCTGATCCAGTCTGCTGAGTTCCTGTGTTCCTAGTTCCGGTCCAGTCTGCTAAGCTGATCCAGTTTGCTGAGTTCCTGTGTTCCTGGTTCCAGTCCAGTCTGCTAAGCTGATCCAGTCTGCTGAGTTCCTGTGTTCCTAGTTCCGGTCCAGTCTGCTAAGCTGATCCAGTTTGCTGAGTTCCTGTGTTCCTGATTCCGGTCCCGTCTGCTGAACGATTCCAGTTTGCTGAGTGTTCCTGATTCCAGTTCGACCTGCTGTGTTCCAGTGTGCCTACCAAGTCTGCATACCTACCTTCACCTTGGTTGATCCTGCCAGGCACTCGTACCCCTCCTAACTCCGCGCCTGCTGTTACCTTACCAGGGGCCGCTGGTGGGAGCCGTAAGGGAGGCCTTCCTCTGCAAGTCCGGGCTCATCACTGCTAGGTACGTGACACAGAAACAGGATCATCAAGGTCAGTCAGCACTTCAGCTTTGGGGATGGCAATCTCCAGATTTTCCACTGCTGATTCTTCAGCCAGGATTTCAGAGTTGTCAACTGGTATTTCCTGATATTCCCAGGCAAAGGGAGCCCCACCCTGCTGCTGAGCAGAGTCTAGCAGCTGTCTGTAGGCGATCTCCAGCTCCCATTCCTGAACGGCCAGAAACTCCAAATCTTCCTGTGCCCAGTGCCCTTCCGAGACATTCAGTCTTCGCTCTCTGTGCTCCATTATTTCCTCCAAGCGCCACTCTCGATCACTCCCAAAGTCAGGGTCCTCAGACAGCCTCCAATACAACAATCCCAGGCCATCATAGTCAAAGCCTTCCGTGGGGCTGTCATCCGCTGACCATGGGCACTCTTGGACTACATACCACCGGAGGGCTCTGTAGCTCTCGTCCAACCGCATCTCTGCCCGGATCAGCCTGCTTAACTCAGCTGTCCACTCCTGCTTCAGATGTTCCCCAATAACAGCATTCGTACTTCATACTGCGACCAGTACCTTACATGGATGGAGGGGGGAACTTTTCCCTGGTGTTGCTGCTCGAGAGCTAGCGCTTTCTTCCGGAGTTCGCTGCGGATAGAATCAGACCATCCCAGCAGGACCTTTTCTGATACTGGTCCTCTATGCTGTATCTGCATCTCTCGCAACCTCCTTCTGAATTCCTCTTCCATGGCGGCTGGTATCTGTACCTCTCCTCTCCTTTCAGTTAGTGCTGCTTCTTTAGGTGTTGTCTCTAATTGTCGTATTTCCACCATTCTCCGCTCATGTTGCCGCTCTAGTTCTCTCTCTTGTCGCTCATCCTGCAGCTGGATGTCTCTAATGGCATTCTGTATGGCGGTCTATGATGGGTTAGCACCATATAATGCCAACCGCTCTCGAACTCGTTGCTGAAACAAGTCTTCAACTGACCGGGGTCCTACATCACCATCCCTCTGATCCATCTCGGCTAGCTCACTGATCAGGGTGGCCTTGTTCTTTGTCCCACCGGTCCCTCCACGGCTCTCAAGTAAGTCTCTTAGCGTGGCTCTCCTGCAGGCTGCATAGCTGGTCATTCACTGTGGTGGTTTGGAGTGTCCCAGTAACTGGAGAGCAAATCCCACCGCTGCCAATCAATGTAACAAGCCCCTTGCTCGCTCGGTTCCACTCTCCCGACACTCCTCTGTGGCTATTGGCTCAGATTGCAGATCGCAACGTCTGATGGTTCGGTCATCCGATGCTCCGGGATTTGAACTACAGCTATGTGCCGTTCAAATCCAGTTGTGATAGCTCAGAACAAACACCAGGAAGGCTGTATGTAAGTTCAAACAGGAATCTCTTTTATTGGATGCACACACACTTTTATACATAGCAGTTTGAACACACCACCCAAACAACCCTTTTCCTATTGGTCAATTGTACAGTACACTCTAGTTCTCCATTAGGTCCTTTTGGCCATGCAAATGAGGACTTGAAACAGGGTCAGCAGGGATTGGTCCGATAGCTTGAATAGGAGGACTGTTATGTGTAATGACACAGAGAAGCCCCAGGGGGTAATTATGTACACAAACAAACAGTCAAACACAGAACAATGTCACAACAGCTAATATAAAAAAGGGGGAAGGGTCTTCCAATGACCATATTTGGACATAACCATATTTGATCAATGACGTCAATGGGTTCCTCAATTATTATTTTATTTTTTATTTTTTTACAATTATTGTTTTAAAGCCCTGTTGAGAGAGCTTTCATGAAGTATTAGGGATCTACAGACCCTTGATGTTGCACTTTTGAGACAGAGAAAGTGATAGAATACACAGTATGTTCTTCTTTGCAGCCTGCATGCTTTGAATGCATACACATAAAGCACTCTGTACAGACACTTACTATTCATTCACAAGCTCAAAACATAGTAAACATAGGAGTAATTGATACAGATCACTCACTGTGTTCATTCAGTAAAGAAAGGGGTTGGTAAACATCCCCCTGCATGCCCACAGCTACTGCCAGTTGGCAGGAGGTAGAGGAGGAAAAGACTGGAGCACTGTAAGGCTAGTCACGGGCAGGGATGAGCCGAACACCCCCTGTTCGGTTCGCACCAGAACCTGCGAACAGACAGAATGTTCGCGTGAACTTTAGAACCCTATTAAATACAATGGACTCGAATGTTCGAAATCTAAAGTGCTAATTATAAAGGCTAATATGCAATTTATTGTCCTAAAAAGTGTTTGGGGACCCGGGTCCTGCCCCAGGGGACATGTATCAATGCAAAAAAAAGTTGAAAAAATTGACGTTTTTACGGGAGCAGTGATTTTATTAATGCTTAAAATGAAAAAATAAAAGTGAAATATTCCTTTAAATTTCGTACCTGGGGGATGTGTATGATATGCATGTAAAGTGGCGCATGTTTCCCATGCTTAGAACTGTCCCTGCATAAAATGTCATTTTTGAAGGAAAAAAAGTCATTTAAAACTCACTCGCGGCTATTAATGAATTGTCGGCTCCTGGCAATACATACAAAAGTCATTGATAAAAAAAAAAAAAAAAGCGTGGCTGTTCCCCCAAATTCAATTACCAGGCCCTTCAGGTCTGGAATGGATATTATGGGGAACCCCACCGCAAATTAAAAAAAAAATGGCGTGGGGTTCCCCCTAAATATCCATACCAGGCCCTTCAGATCTGGCATGGATTTTAAGGGGAACTCCGCCCCAAATTAAAAAAAAAATGGCGTGGAGTCCCCCCAAAAATCCATACCAGACCCTTATCCGAGCACGCAACCTGGCCGGCTGCAGGGGAAGAGAGGGGGACGAGAGAGCGCCCCCCCTCCCTCCTGAACCGTACCAGGCCACATGCCCTCAACATGGGGAGGATGTCCCCATGTTGATGGGGACAAGGGCCTCATCCCCACAACCCTTGCCCGGTGGTTGTGGGGGTCTGCAGGCGGGGGGCTTATCGGAATCTGGAAGACCCCTTTAACAAAAGGGACCCCCAGATCCCGCCCCCCCCCTACGTGAATTGGTAAGGGGTACATTGTACCCCTACCATTTCAGGAAGAAAGTGTCAAAAAATGTAAAAAAAAACCACACCAACACCTTGGAAAAGTCCTTTATTAAAAAAAAAAAAAAAAAAAAAAAACATTCCAGCGATGAAATCCAGTGTCCCGCGGCGATCCCGATGATCAGCGCTGTCCGTCATTGGTTGTGCCTGAGCGGACCTGATGGGGAACTGCCTCTGCAGTGTTTTAAATGTATAGCTGGACATCGGGATCGCCGCGGGACACTGGATTTCATTGCTGGAATGCTTTTTTATTTTATTTAATCTTTAGTTTTTAATAAAGGACTTTTCCAAGGTGTTGGTGTGTTTTTTTTTACACTTTCTTCGTGAAATGGTAGGGGTACAATGTACCCCTTACCAATTCACATGGGGGGGCGGGATCTGGGGGTCCCCTTTGTTAAAGGGGTCTTCCAGATTCCGATAAGCCCCCCGCCCGCAGACCCCCACAACCACCGGACAAGGGTTTTTCGGGATGAGGCCCTTGTTACCATCAACATGGGGACATCCTCCCCATGTTGAGGGCATGTGGCCTGGTGCGGTTCAGGAGGGAGGGGGGGGGCGCTCTCTTGTCCCCCCCTCTTCCCCTGCGGCCGGCCAGGTTGCATGCTCGGATAAGGGTCTGGTATGGATTTTTGGGGGGACTCCAAGCCATTTTTTTTAAAATTTGGGGTGGAGTTCCCCTTAAAATCCATGCCAGATCTGAAGGGCCTGGTATGGACATTTAGGGGGAACCCCACGCCATTTTTTTTTAAATTTGCGGCGGGGTTCCCCTTAATATCCATTCCAGACCTGAAAGGCCTGGTACTTGAATTTGGGGGAACCCCCACGCTTTTTTTTATTTTTTATCAATGACTTTTCTATGTATTGATAAAAGCCGACAATTCATTAATAGCCGCGAGTGAGTTTTAAATGACTTTTTTTTCCTTCAGAAATGACACTTTGTGCAGGGACAGTTCTAAGCACGGGAAACATGCGCCACTTTACATGCATATCATAAACACCCCCCAGGTACGAAATTTAAAGGAATATTTCACTTTTATTGTTTCACTTTAATCATTATTAAAATCACTGCTCCTAAAAAAACAGCCTTTTTTTACTTTTTTTTACATTGATACATGTCCCCTGGGGCAGGACCCGGTTCCCCAAACACTTTTTAGGACAATAACTTGCATATAAGCCTTTATAATTAGCACTTTAGATTTCTCCCATAGACTTTTCGAATTTGCCGCGAACACCCCAAATTGTTCGTTGTTCGGCGAACGGGCGAACGGGCAATGTTCGAGTCGAACATGAGTTCGACTCGAACTCGAAGCTCATCCCTAGTCACGGGGATATCAGTGTATTAGAGGGAGGCCAAGGGGGTTCAGAGCTGTATAGGGAGGCCGGGTGAGATTGGAGAACACAGGGAGATGGAGGAGAGAAGGGGACACACCTGAGAAGAGCACAAGAGAAAACATTTTCTTATACATGGATTGTGTAAGAGCACAGATCACAATCTGTGTAACCATACCAAAGTCATAATGGGTCAGTTGCAAATTCAACAATCAATAATACCCTTGTATTGTGTGTTGTATAATACAAGTAATAGAAACAAAGAAGTTCCAATCATTATATTAAACCTATTAATAATATTCCTATATTACAAGTGAGCATGTAATCTAACTGAACCCTAAACATATCCAGGTAAAGCAGCAGGCCAGATATGGTCTAACTGCACAATGACCATGCATAACATGGTAATTTCAACTAAACATGGAGAACAGCAGAAAGAGACTAGAAAAGAGGAGCAGAAAAGCAAAGAGTGTATCTGAATTGGTAGGCAGGGTGTTCCTGCAGCCTCATTAATCCACTGACATGCATTGAATCCAAAGATTCCACATCCTGTAAAACTTAGCTTCATTGCTTTGGAGGGTGAATGTGAGTTTGTAATCAATCATAACCCAATTCAGCTTTTGTTTACCAATCGATTGCCACTACGGTCTGGTTTCAACATCTCGCTGTAGGTATATTCTAGCAGTAATATATAGGAGATTAACTGTTGGGCTTTTTTTCTGAATTTCAAAGCTCATTTTCTGAAAGAGGGAAAGTTTCTGGAGATCTGGGGATAATTATTCCTGTTACTGATTGGATGAGATGTAAAATTTTAATCCAGAACCTGGATACTTTGGGGCATTGCCACCATATGTAGTACATGACACTCTATTAAGCACCAGGTTCCATCTTAACAATGTCTTGTAGTTCGATTCTATTAAGGTGGTATTAATGGATGTTTTCGTCAAATCGTTAGTGATTTCTTGCCAGTCAGAAATCTTGAACAAGGTTCCAATATCCTGTTCCCACTGTTGCATATTCGGTAACTTCTGATTTGGGTCCATTAGTATATTGTATAGGATGGGGATGTGACTTGAGTGGAATCTCTGGATTTGCAGGACGACTCAAATGACATCAGCATTAAACGACCCGCCAAATTTCACAGTTTCGTTTTGATATAAGATGTAATTTGGTTATATTGAAATAGTTCAGTAGGGGGTAAGTGTAAATTGTCATGGTAATGTTCTAGGGAATATAAATTAGTACCGTTTAAAAAGCCCCCTTTCTTTAAGAGACTTTTTTTTCCCAACCAGTGGAACTGGTGTAATAATAAACCTGGGAATTGGTAGTGAGGCCATAGCAGTAAATAGTAAATTAGACAACTCAAAGCATCAGACAACTCAGCTGTGCATTTGATAAATAATATTTTTTCTGTTGAGGTATATGTTAATACAGGTATCTACTGAGTTTACACAGTCCCAACTGAGCAAAGCTAGGCATTGATTTGAGCTTCAGCTGTAGCACACATCCAGTGGTGAAAGTAATGGCCTGCCCATCTTCCTTGAGCAAACAGACAACAAGCCACTAGTAAGGTGGCCAAACAGGGGACACCAGGCTTTGATTAGGCTCCAAACACTGTCTGTCAGACTTGGAAAGACTTGCCTGGTAAACCTATATATCTAGCAGAATAGTACTTTGAATGATA
The DNA here is from genome assembly GCA_029206835.1 of Rana muscosa. Taxonomy (NCBI): domain Eukaryota; kingdom Metazoa; phylum Chordata; class Amphibia; order Anura; family Ranidae; genus Rana; species Rana muscosa. Next base: position 635,374,420 of record CM055118.1, on the reverse strand, counting down.
TTTCCATCAAAGCTGTCTTCATTGTATGAAGGCTAACATTGCTCGAGTGTTTAGTCCACTTTAAAGTGGAAGTAAACCCCCCTATCGTTTTAAGCCAAGGAAGCTGCCATCTTGGCCTCTGTTTAATCTACAACTGCCATAATGCTGCATATGTAATCAGTTATGACACCGGCCATTGGATGGTTTGACAGCTTGGTTGAGAGCACAACCAATGGGAGTGTTACATTTCCGGCATGTGCCGGAAAGGTACGGTAACTGTTTTATGGATGGGTTTACTTCCGCTTTAAGTATTCTTCTACATGTAGCGGCAGCCCCTCACACTCCCCTCTCGGTCTCGTCTTTCTCTTGTCTAGGGGTATCTTAGAGGAGAGGGAGCGGGGACACTACGCCTAGCTTCCACCACAGATGTTAGTGCGGTATAAGCAACAGTTCTGTATTACCTTCGGGTCAGTGCTGTGCACCTGGATCCTCCCTCCAAGAGTCACCACAAACCATGTCTGTCAGAAAATGAGCTCCACACCATTAAAGTTCAACACTCCTTTATTCTTCTCGTCTGAACACAAACAGGTGAACTCCCTTGATAGAACAGAACAGAAAAGGAGGTGTGGATGCGAACAGGCCCAGACACAATGTAAGCTGCCACTTCCCTTCCTAGAAGTGTGTCCTGGTCTCCGCACGAGGGTAGATTTCCTTCCAGGCCGTCTCCGACGAGAGACTCACTTGTCACCGGCAATATGCTGCACCGGGTCTTCAAATTAGGAGCTCCCCCCGGTCCATTGCGCCTTCCGGATTCGGGTACCCAATCCCTGGGTTCCCTAGGATCTCCTTCCCTCGCGGAACTCAGTGTTGGTCACTGAGCTCCGAACCTCCATCCAAGTACCTCATCCCAGGCTAAAGGTGCCTGGGATGGAACTCGACCTCCGCTGTCCTCTAGGCCTAAGCCACCCAGAGGAGCGACACGACCCACCGTCCCCAAGCTGAAGGTGCCTGGGACTTCGACCCCGTGACAAAGATGGCCGGCTACCTTTATACCCTCTCCCAGCAAGCACGGTGGGTTCCCCGCCCCACAATACCGCTGCCGAGGGAGGACAAAAAGGAGGCACAGCAATGATTCAACCCCAGCCCAGGGCGACAGCGCCACCCACTGGGCCGCAGGGAATTACACATCACTGATGTCTCTGCCAAATTCAAAATTACACCCGGGAAAGTACATACCCGCTACATACAGATAACCTGAGGCATGTTACATGGCAGAAAAGAGCACTTAAACACAAAATAAATATTATTATTATTATTATACAGGATTTATAAAGCGCCAACAGGTTATGCAGAGCTTTACAATATAAAAGGGAGACTACAATACAATAAAATACAAGAGGGTTAAGAGGGCCCTACTCATAAGAGATTACAATCTAAGAGATGGATAAAGGAATTCATACAATGCATTTAACACTGAATTGTATGTTTTTTATGGCATCTGTCTTTAATTAGCTCTGGAATTTATATGTACAGCAGGTTTCACACATCAGAAGTTTCCATAACTTTCACAGGTTTCACACTTACCATAAAACCAGTTATTTCTCCCCCTCACCCTGTCTAATCACTGGAGACAGGATAGATTTATAATGTAAGTATGTAACAGGTAGCAACTAGAATTGGCCTATATCACAAGAAAATTTGCATGCCCGTACAAAGTGCACAAATCAGCATTATTTGAGCATGTTTTGAAGATACTTTTCAGTGTTCACATCATTACCAAGATGCTACCTATCCTCAAAACCACAACGTATTAGTTCCAGCAGCTTTTCACGTCTGGGCCTTGCCACAACTTCCTGCATATATTCTAAACAAACTACCTGCAATTAGCTGGAGTCATACAAGAAACATTGCTGTTCGTTTTATCATGGGTTTACCATCCTCAAACTGCTTTCTTCAGTTAGAAAAAGTTCCAGTAAAAGTGAATCTTACACAAATGATGATCATTTTCTTGTCAAGCAGCGTCCTTTAATGAAATACATACAGTAGCTTTTTGTTATGTGATAGGCACTGTTCATACGATAAATGCTGTTTGAGGGCTCTAATTGACAGCCAGGCAATGTATAAGACAAGAATGACCACAAAAGATATTATTAGGACACTTTTAGGGAAAGTTCCATATATCTCTGAAAGGGACAGTGGGAGGTAAGAGTTAAGCCCCGTACACACGATCGGATAACCTATGGATTTTCGTCCGATGGATTTGTCCATCGGAAATCCGATGAAACTGTTTTTCATCAGTCTTGGCCACACACCATCAGTCAAAAAACCGACCGTTCCAAACGCGGTGACGTAAAACACTCCGATGAGCCGAGAAAAATGAAGTTTAATGCTTCTGAGCATGCGTCGACTTGATTCTAAGCATGCGTGGGTTTTTTAACGGATGGACTTGCCCATAGACGATCGGAAATTCCCATCGGTTTTTTATCCATCGGAAAATTTTAAAACAAGTTCTATTTTTTACAATCGATGGAAAAAAGACCGATGGGTACCATACACGATCGGTTGGTCTGATGAAAACCATCCATCGGACGGTTTTCATCAGTCAAACCGATCGTGTGTACGGGGCTTTATATGTTAGTTGCATTTACTTCCATGCTATCTTTTGGAAGATCTATTTCTCCTAAAACTATATAAAATATGCTATTTGCAGCAACAAATTCTATGCAGAAACTAGCAAGGACTGAAAGAAGTAAAAGCAGGGCCTGTAAGATAGTAGATACACTGCACCCTTGTCACCATTTTAAGAGAGCTGGATCTTGGAATGGACAAGATGAAAGTATAATTAGCAAAGTGCACTTACCTCCTGCTGCATAGCTCCCAACTGTCCCTGATTTTGAAAGACCATCCCTGATTTGGAACCAAGTCCCTCTGTCCCTCTATTGTCCCTCATGTTGGTCAGATCTATATACTGTAGTTACGGTATATATAAAATGCACTTTTTATCTTTCAAAAAGTTTTACTTTGTTAAATCTTTTATCCAAATTCTAAATTGGTGCATTTGTAAAAGCCAGTATAATAGAATAGTAGTGGTGAAAAAAGCACTAATCTTTTTTTTGTACAATTCTCCTTTAAGGGGAAGTGGCAGGGGGTGTGTCCTATGCCTACTTAATTTTACTAATAGGTGTTCCTCATTCCCATCTAAAAAAATGGGAAGGTATGTGCTGTCCTGATATAGTATAGTGTATATTTAGAACTTGCTCTGCCATACTTTTGTTGCTGTATTAGATATAGTGATTTATAGATTAGCCACTCTCAGTTACTATCTGCAGTTCATTCCATCTCCCACTTAGAAAACCATGGAGATAAAAAATCACCCAAGGAAGCATAGGTGTGTACACAGGGTGTGCCAGGTGTGCCTGGGCACACCCTAATCACCATTTGTGGTGCAGATTCCCCTTGTTTAGACCCCTGATATTTCACCAAAGCCCCCTAACGGGGCTCCTAAAAAAAGAAAAAATATATATAATTAAATTAAAAACCACTGACACTGTCCACTGCCCTACTGACACCAATCTCTGCCCTACTGACATGGTCCATTGCTCTGCTTACTGCTCTGGATTGAGACAAGTACACACTAGAGGAATATGCTTTGTTCATATTTCATGCTAGGCGTTTACAGCCACTTTAACACTTTTAAATTATTTATATAAAAAAAAAAAGGAGAGGACAAAACATTCTCTTTAACCTCCCTGTCGGTTTTCCCGAGTGTGGCTCGGGGTTAAATTTCAGTACCATTAGCGGTAACCCCCGAGCCACACTCAGGATTGCATTGCAGGGTCCTGGTGCAGGTTACTTACCTTGTCCCCAGGATCCTGCGATGTCCCCCCCGATGTGTCCACGGGCTGTGTCCTCCGCCCAATGCCTCTGTGTGCCAGGGGCTCCGTTCCCTGCGAGCGTCGGGACGCACGGGGGCGGAGCCTGGCGGCAAATTCAAAAATGACAAAAGTCATAATACATACAGTACACTGTAATCTTACAGATTACATTACTGTATGAAATTATTTCATATCCCTTTTGTCCCTAGTGGTTTGTCCAGTGCTGCGTGCAGTTTTATATTATATATACTGTTCTTTCTGCCTGGAAACTGGGGATTGTCCATAGCAACCAAAAAGTGTCCCTTTATGTCAAAAGTGCTTTGAGACCAGCTAGAAAACAGGGATAGTGAATAAGAACACTTGCAGAATTGAGCGATAGTGAATAGTGGGGAAATTCATTTTATTATAATTATTATATTATTATTATTTTACAATTATTTATAGTTATTATATTATAATTTATGATTTTGTGTTTTAAACTTTATCATACCCGGGATGTCTACTAGACTCTGGTTTGGACAGATTTAAGTGTGTTATTACTAAGAATTAGAGGCCTAAAATATAAAACGCCAAATTTCTATGCAAAACAATTGTACCGCTTTGAGATGCAAAAATCGGACATAATCATACCGCCAGGGAGGTTAACCACTTGCACTGTTTTGAAAAGTCTGGTTTTCTGCCCTATTGCTCCAGGGGGGCAAACATTTCTATCTATTTACTAAAGCTAGCAGCAAAAGTATGACAAATAAATTATGTTGATTAAGAGAGTTTAGTTCCACTTTATTTACCAGGTATATAGAGAAACAAGGTTTTTTAAAACAATAACACATATTGATAATAGTAGTATCATTAAGATTAAAGTGGTTGTAAACCCTCACATATACCCAGTGAAGGCCCCTTTCAGACAGAGGGGATCCGTCCAAGCGTGTCTGCTTGCCCAGCGGGGGATCTGTCCGCTGATCCCTTCTGAGCAGGCGGATGACCGTGTCTGCTCTTCTATGCAAATTGGACACGACCACAGCCTGCTGTCCTCTATGGGATGGTCAGATGGAAATGGACTGCATGTCCATTTCCATGTGATTGTCATACGATCTGATCCGCCGGATGAAAAGCAAATGTATCGCCATCAGTCTAATTTTTAACGGATCGGAGTGGATGCTGCTGACATAAGGATCAATGGATGGTCCGATCGTGTCCATCTGAAAAACGGACAGGCAAACCTGATTGGTCTGCTGGTGTGAAAGGAGCTGCAGTAACTGGGCTCAGGTGATACACAGGGATGAAACAATTCCTCCTACACAGTGCCGGCCGAAGACATTGTGCTGCCTGGTACCAAGAATGAAATGCTGCCCCCCCCCCCCCCCCCCAAAAAAAAAAAAAAAATCACGCCCACCAAAATGCCCCCACATCCATCATTTTATATCATGATAACTAAAGTGGACCTGTCATGGCTCTATAAAAAGGACCTGTTATGGCTCTATTCATGTATATAGGAGTATAAAGAGGACCTTCCATGGCTCTATACATGTATATAGAAGTATAATGAGGACCTGTCATGGCTCTATACATGTACCGTATTTTCCCCGTCTATAAGACGCCCCCATGTACAAGACGCCCCCCACTTTTCCAACCCAAAATTAAGAAATCAATATTTTACACATAGGTAAAACAGAACACATTTTTATTTAGTAATTACCGCAGGTAACGTTTAAATACTAGTATATTATGCAGGGGTTGTTCTTCCTGTTTTCTCCACTGTCTATCATACACTCTGCGGAGGCAAGTCCAAACTGTTTCTCTGCAGCTCTATTCCCACGCTCTTTTTTGCATAGCTGGCTACATTTGGTTTGATTTGGCAGAGTAAGACAATCACTTACTTTTATTATTTTCTGACATCTTGGTCCCAGAACACTCCGGTCCCTGTTGCATCTGTGCATCTCCACTTCCAACAGGATCGCATCTGCTCACTCTCCACCTCCACCCCCAGCTTTAGCTGACGTCAGTAACATACGGCTCGTGATTGGAGAAAGCCACTTGACAAGCTATGGGCCGCGACGCACCTTCGCGGATGTCTCCCAGGCTGACCAACCGTGTATAAGACGCTGTTCGATTTACAGGCTATTATTTTAGGAAAAAATAGCGTCTTATCCACGGAAAAATACGGTTTATAGAAATATAAAGAGGACCTGTCATGGCTCTATACATGTATGTAGGAGTATAAAGAGGACCTGCCATGGCTCTATACATGTATGTAGGAGTATAAAGAGGACCTGTCATGGCTCTATACATGTATATAGGAGTATAAAAGGACCTGTGCGTAGCCGGCGGCCGCGATGTCACCGGCCACACATAGTGGATTGTCACTTGTCACAACGTCACCTGCCACACGTTGCAGATTGTCACTTGCCACAACGTCACCTGCCACACATTGCGGATTGTCACTTGCCACAACGTCACCTGCCACACGTTGCAGATTGTCACTTGCTGTGTCCCAGAGTAAAGGCAGGCAGCAGAGAGCTAATGTAATCTCTCTGCTGCCCGCACAGTGGGGGCGGAACTGCAGTGATGCAGGGCGGGCAGTGAGAGATGATGTCATCTCTCTGCTCCCCCGCCCGCTGTTTGGCCAGCAAGCCCGCTCACTTGCTGACTGTCCCGCCCGCTGACTGTTCCTCTGTTCTGCCCGCATGCTCCATTCACCTTGGCCCAACGCCCAGGTGAATGGAGCGCGCGGGGAGCGGAGCGGGCTGGCTGGCGGGCGGGCGGGCGTCAATTTGCCTCACAGCGGAGCGGGCGGAACGGGTTAGCGACAATTTGCCTCACAGTGCAGAGTAGGGTTGCCACCTTTTCGTCAAGCCAAACCCGAACACATTAGCAGCACACGCCAATATATATATTTTTTTGTAGTACATTAAATTCATTACCTCTGTACAAAGCAATGCACAGCTATTTTTTTTTTATTTAGTATACCCTGTACATATATTTTTGTGATTAAATAAAATTTCTAATCATATGGAGTTAATCACAAGAGTCCCCCTTTATATCAGAGTCAACAGAGTTCTCCTTTAGATCTGAATCTGCAGAGTTCCCCTTTACATCTGAATGCACAGGGTTCTGCAGAAGAGGAGTGCAGAGGGTAAGATGGGGGCAGTATGTACAGGAGAGGAGTGCAGAGGGTATAATGGGGGCAGTATGCATAAGAGAGAAGTGTGGAGGGTATGATGGAGCAGTATGTATAGAAGAGGAGTTGAGAGGGTATGAGGGGGGCGGTTTGTACAGGAGAGGAGTGTGGAGGGTATGATGGGGCGGTATGTACAGGAGAGGAGTTTGGAGGGTATGAGGGGGGCAGTATGTACAGGAGAGGAGTGTGAAGGGTATGATAGGTGCAGTTAGTACAGGAGAGGAGTTCGGAGGGTATGATGGGTGCAGTTAGTACAGGGGAGGGGTTCGGAGGGTATGATGGGTGCGGTTAGTACAGGGGAGGGGTTCAGGGGGTATGATGGGTGCAGTTGGTACAGGAGAGGAGTTCGGAGGGTATGATGGGTGCAGTTAGTACAGGGGAGGAGTTCGGAGGGTATGATGGGTGCAGTTGGTACAGGAGAGGACTTCGGAGGGTATGGCGGTGGCAGAATGGGGAGGGATTTCTTGCTGTGTCTATGGGGTGACCAGGGAGTGATGTTGGGAAGATAGGGGAAGGAAAGTGACCATGAAATGATGGGGGGGGGGGTAGGAAGCAGCTCTGAGTGACGTCTGTATGAAGTGGTCTGGGGGGGGTGATGCAAGCTGGGGGGAGTTGGGGGCTGAGAAGTGGTCAGATAGCGATGTATATAATAAAAAAAAAACTCATCCACTAAAAACATACAACAATAAATCATACAACAGTACTACAGATCTATGTAATGGAGCTCCCAGCACTCTGTATACCCAGATAATGTGAAGGTAATGTATGACCATTCATATAACCCTGTGGTATCCAGGCTCTGAGTCTGTACAATCAGAGGGGTGAACTCACCACATATATACAGGTTACATGAATGGTTATAAATGACTTCACATTATCTAGTCTGAACAATTGGATTGGAGGATGTTTGCACAGACTTTTCATGCTTAGAAGTGATCTGTCAAATGTGATCGGGCTGCTGCAGACCCCCCTCCCCCCCCCCCCCCCCCCCACACTCAAACTCACTATCTCCTCCGATTCTTCTGTCAACTTCTGTTAACCCTTCACTGCATCTCCTGAAGAAAAAACCACCTTGAAAGCAACTACTATCCACCCTAGAAAACTTCTCCCAGAAAAAATCAGCTCACCTCCTCCCTTCCTCTGGCCAGCCTGACAGGAGACAGTGAGCTCCGCCCCCCAGTTCTCACAACACTCCGCACTGGTGATTGGGAGGGGGGAGGTTGAGTCGGAGATAACAAGGACCCCGCACTGCACGAGACTGGAGGGAGGGGGAAGAGACAGAAAGGAGTTTTTTAAATCCAGAACACACACCGCAGCCGCAGGCACAGTGTATTCTTTACAATGCTGCTGCTGCTGTTTCACAGTGAAAGGTGGAGTGGGGGAGAGGAACGGGCGGAATGGGATGGCGGGCAGGCGGCAATTTGCCGCCCCCCTAAAAGTGCCGCCTGGTACAATGGTACCATCGGGTCCCATGGTAGGGCCGGCCCTGCTCCTACATCAATTGTACCTGTTTATCTACATCTGTCTTTCAAAGTGCAGAAGTTACACAGTATCTCCCACCTCTAAAAAGTAGGGGGCGGAGAGTTAAATGCATGTCAGTGAGGAGAGCTCTGAGAGCTGATTGGAGGAAAAGAACACATCCCCCTTTATACAGCACACAGGTATAGAGTTAAAACTGTCAATCACCTCCCTTGTCACCTTTTTTCTCTTGGTGTCAGGAAAACTTGTCAGAAGTGACTCATGCTTATAGCAGAGGAACAGGGCAGGAGACAGAAATTACACCTACTGCTCTGCATTGAGACAAGTAAACACTATAGAGGGATATGCTTTGTTCATATTTCATGCCAGGGGTTTACAGCCATTTTAACGCTTTGAAATTTTATATATATATATATATATATATATATATATATATATATATATATATAAGACAAAACATTCTCTTTAACCACTTGCACTGTTTTGAAATGTCTGGTTTGCTGCCCTATTGCTTCAGGAGGGCAAACTGGTATGTCCTCTCCTTTGCTTACGTCTGTGCACATGCTTGGCACATACAATGTCAATGCTCCCACTGACATTAAACAGTGGAGAGCTTCACCTGAAGGGGCAGAACCATTACAAACAGGTCTGTGCCCTGTAATCTCTGTGATAGTCAATAGTCATAATCACATTGTAATTTGACAGTGCAGATCACATACAAAACGTACAGAGTCAATTAGACTGGCTCTGTACTTTGTAACCATTCACAGCGATCACAAGCGTAAACACTGACTGCAATAAGGAGCCATCTCTCCTCTTCCCATCACCCACACACATTCCTTGTGGGAAGAAAGGGAGAGGTGGCGACTGAGTGCAGCCAAAATTCGTTTACAAAGCACAGTGCACCTACCTAATTACACTGCCCCACCTAATCATACTGCCCCACCCAATCACACTGCTCCTAACTAATTACAGCCAGCACCAACATTTCCAGGTTTTAGGTTTGCAGCCAGTGACATTTTTTTTCAGTCTTATTGATCGCAGCCAGCGCCTGCCTTTCCAGCATTGCTTATTGCAGACAACATCATCAATTCCAGCGTTGCTGATCACAGCTAGTGCCAATATTCAAATATTAGCATTTTTACTAGCCAACTAATCTGCACACATCTTTGAGGGAAATTATGGGTTGGGAGTGTGTGGAGGGTCCATCTGCTACCTAATGGGGTTGATTTACTAAAACTAGAAAGTGCAAAATCTGGTGCAGCTCTGCATGGTAGCCAATCAGCTTCTACATTCAGCTTGTTCAATTAAGCTTTGAAAAAAAACTGGAAGCTGATTGGCTTCTATGCAGAGTTACAACAGATTTTGCACTCTTCGGTTTTAATAAATCAACCCCATTGTGAATTACCAGCTTACACTATATTGTCAAAAGTATTGGGACACCTGCCTTTGCACGCACATGAACTTTAATGGCATCCCAGTCTTAAGGCCCGTACACACAATTTGAAAATCGGAAGTAAAATTCCATTCGACTAACGATCTGCCAATTTTCGGATCGTTAGTATGGTGCTTTCGACAGCCGATTCCGTTTTTTCGTCAGACAAAAGCTGGATGTGCAGACTATAAACTTTTGTCGTACGTGAACTCAGCATCCGATTTTCATTTAATTTGTACGGTTTAAGGTGAGTGAGTTTGGGGTGGAGGAACTTGACCGGCCTTCACAAAGTCCTGACCTCAACCCCATAGAACACCTTTGGGATGAATTAGTGTGGAGACTGTGTGCCAGGCCTTCTCGTCCACATCAGTGCCTGACCTCACAAATGCACTCCTGGAAGAATGGTCAAACATTCCCATAGACACACTCCTGAACCTTGAGGACAGCCTTCCCAGAAGAGTTGAAGCTGTTATAGCTAGCTGGGCCAACTCAATATTGAACCTTACAGACTAAGACTGGGATGCCATTCAAGTTCATGTGCATGTAAAGGCAGGTGTCCCAATACTTTTGACAGTATAGTGTATATGTTGTTCTAACCATCATTAGAAAGTGTGATACAAGGAAGAAATCATAATTAGAAATGTCCTACACATCATTGGACAGAGTGATGCAAGGAACAAATCGTACTTACAAATGTTATCCAACTATCACATACTAGTAGCTGTTATTAAAGTGATTGTAAAGAAAAAAAAATGAATAATAAATATCTCTATACTTACCAGCCCTGAACCTCCTCTTCTTGGGATGCCCCGCTTTCTTCAATTAAGCTTTGATAAATAAACCTGGAAGCTGATTGGTTTCTATGCAGAAATGCACTAGAGCAGGGATATGCAATTAGCGGACCTCCAGCTGTTGCAGAACTACAAGTCCCAAGAGGCATACATAGCAAGATACTGGCAGCCACAATCATGACACCCAGAGGCAGAGGCATTATGGGATTTGTAGTTTTCCAACAGCTGGAGGGCCGCTAATTGCATATCTCTGCTCTAGAGTTTTCACTCTCCAGTTTTAGTAGATCAACCCCATAGTATGAGTTGCACTCCATAGAGGACTTGACCTATTGAGTTGTGGGTACTTGCAATGAGAACGGATGGTATCACATAACTCCCAACATTTTGAGATGTGAATGAGGGACACCTACTAGCAAACGTATGTAGGCATAGGACACACACCCTGCCACACCCCCTTAAAGGATAATTAACCCTCAAAAAATGTTAAATAAAGCTGTGTTCCGCCCCAAAAAAATAATAATTAAAAACCAGCAGCTACACATACTGCAGCTGCTGGCTTATAATAAATGGACCCTTACCTGTCCTGGAGTCCAGTGATGTCGGCACCCGCAGCTGATGTTTCCATCAGCTGTCGGGTGCTGCCGCCGCCATTGTGGGAAAGGGTACCCGGCAGTGTAGCCTTTTGACTTCACGTCGGGAACCCTACTGCGCATGCGCGAGGCCCGCTCCTCTCTCCTCCTGGTCCGGCGACCGGGGGAGGAAGGAGGGAGCCCCGCGCTGACATCATGGCCCGCGGCTCGGACTCCCGGAAGTGGGAAAGAACAGGTATCCTGTCCCCCACTCCCCCCCGAAAGGTGCCAATTGTAGAGGAATCCGATAATCGAAAGTTCCACTTTTGGGTGGAACTCTGCTTTATATCCAAAAGGCCTTTTTTACCACTACTATTGCTTTATATTGGCTTTTAACATTTACAAATGCAGCAATTTCGAGTTTGGATGAAATGTTTAGCACTGGGAAACACTCTTTGAAAGATAAAAAGTGCGTTTTATATACAATTTTATAGATCAGACCAAAACGAGGGACACATGAGAAGGAAAGAGGGACAGAGGGACATTGCTTCAAATTAGGGACAGTCCCTCCAAATCAGGGACAGTTGGGAGCTATGCTACCATGTTATATCCAGCGCTCCAATAATTCCGGTTTTAATTTTTTATTGTAGAAAAAAAATCATATGCATTGATATAACCGACATTTAGGGGCTTTGTAGGGTTACCCTTCTCACTGCAATGTAGTTATATAGATATTACCTTGAGAAAGGGGAGCTTGCAAGGTCCCAAAACATTCGGAGTATCAATGCATGTGAATATTTTCTTATAAAGTCCTAATTAGTATGCCTTCAGTACAACTGCAGCTTAAGTCCTGGATGTGCTTTATGGTAGATTGTATCACAACCTGCCATAGACACTATACTTCTACCAGTTACGAATCTGTTTCCTTTTAATGGAGCATGTGTTACTGTTTACTTCACCTGAAAATGAGGGTCTCTGAGGTTACAGCTAAGTCATCATTATTTTTTTTGCTTTCACATATTCATTTTGCTTTTGTCAGTTATAACTACAAAGTGAACCCACCAAAAGGAGGTCTCATCTCTTTTACCTGTTCCCATCTGAAGCTCAACATATGTGGCAGTTTCCTTCACCACATTCTATATATAGAAGCCTGTATCTGTGGCTTACTGCTTTTTATGCGAAAACAACCCACCTTTGAGTCTAATTCCTCTTACCACCCACAGCAACGGTCACATGTCATAACAGCAGTACATTTTCCACAGGATAACTATGCCATGTCTTAACTGTGTTATTTATTTCTCAGCTTTATTATCAAAGGAGCATCATTTAGCATTGTATATATAGAGACATTATAGATGAGGAACTCATCATCAGATAATCGCACCTAATCTTGAAGGTTTATTCTATAATTTTATATCATTTATTATAAACAACTAATTGTAATTGTAATATTTTACAGCTTTAGTCTAGATGAAATTCTATTTTTGCTTAAAGCGGAGTTCCAGCCTTTTTTTATGTTTATTAAAAGTCAGCAGCTACAAAAAGTGTATCTGCTGGCTTTTAATAAACATACACTTACCTGTTCCACTGTCCAGCGCCGCGGCCGCCCGGAGCTTCGCTCCTCTCCCCCCCCCTTCTCCGCCAGCGCCTCCATTCATTGTGTGGGCACCCGACCGTGACAGCTTTTGGCTTCATGGCCGGGCACTCACTGCTCATGCGCGAACGGCGCAGCGCTCTCTGAGTGGACAGGCGATCGCCTGGGACCTGTCACGTCCCAGGTGATCGCCTATAGGGAGGGGCCGCCAAAAGGCGATATGACGTATCGCCTAGGCAACCCCAGGGTGGAAGGAGGAAGTGGGACAGGAAGTCCCACTCCTACTGAAGCCCCCACTCCCCCCCCCCCAAAAAAAATGACATGCCAAATGTGGCATGTAAGGGGGCGAGGAGTGGATTAAGCGGAAGTTCCAAATTTGTGTGGAACTCCGCTTTAACACAATTTTATGAAGAGAGGTTCAGACAATTTGTAGCAATAAGCTACACTATATTACCAAAAGTATTGGGACACCTGCTTGTACACGCACATGAACATTAATGGTATCCCAGTCTAAAGCCTCGTACACACGGCCGAGAATCCCGTCGTAAAAAAAACGTTGGTTTTCTTAACGAGATTCTTGTCAAGCTTTCCTTGCATACACACTGTCAATCCAAAATCTTGTCGTTGTAAAGCATGGTGACGTACAACACGTACGACGGCAGTATAAAGGGGAAGTTCGATTCCAACGGCGCCACCCCTTGGGCTGCTTTTGCTGATCTCGTGTTACTGTGTGTTAGTAAAAGTTTGGCGCTTTTCAATCTTTGTTCTTTCAGTTCGTTACAGCGTGACGAATGTGCTATCTCCATTACGAACGCTAGTTTTACCAGAAGGAGCGCTCCCATCTCATACTTGATTCTGAGCATGCGCGTTTTTTTAAGACTCGGAAAAGCATACACACCACCGGTTTTCTCGTCGGGACGAGAATCCCGATGAGAAAAACGAGAATCCTGACGAGAAAATAGAGAGCAGGTTCTCTATTTTTCTCGTCGAGATTCCCGGCAGTTTTCTCGATGAGAAACCATACACACGAATGGTCGTGTGTACGAGGCTTTCGTCCGTAGGGTTCAGTATTGAGTTGGCAATTTTTTATTTTGAGAATCTTGCAAACAAGAAACACATTCCAACTTTTGTTTTATACAAAAATACAAAAAATAAATATATATTTTTCCTTTTTTTTTTTTTTTTTTTATATATGCATAACATATTGTATACAAGACTAAAAATAATAAAGGCATACTTCAACCTATAATATATGAACAAACGTTTTTTTCCACCAAGAGAAATATCACTGCATTAAATTATACTATATATACACACACACATCACTACAAGCACGGACATCTTCAAAAATACTACACATTACTCAACTTGATTAACACTCAGACCAAGAAACATAGATTATCATGTGTATGTAGCCTTTCTTCAAAAATTATGTGTATCCTTGAAAATCTAAGGGAGTGCCCAGAGAGAAAACAGGGAAAGAACCCAACACCCAGAGATCAACAAACAGCAGCTACAGGCCTGATATTCCTCCACGCCTTTATCCAGACCCTTTGCCGCCATCTGTCTTTCTCGAGACCCCGAATTTTCCCTACCTCACCAAGAATCTCACACACCACCACCGGAACAGGAAGGACTTTCTGCCGAAGGGATACCTGACACCGTGCATTCCAGGTGTAATATCGGACTACTAAGCTGACTAAAAAAAGAGTGTCCAAATCAAATCCCTTGCGATTCTGCAATGCTCCATACACCCACTCAGCATAAGACATGCTAGGCAAGAAAGGAATATTTAGAGCCCTCCCCACCTTTTTATAGACTTCTATATTGAAAGGGCACTGAAGCAAGAAGTGGTCCATGGTTTCCACTTCACCCTGACACTCCGCTCTTGGACAACCACGATTGTCCAAAGAGCGGCACTTCACGTTCCCCCTCACATAGAGCCTACCGTGGAAAGCAAGCCAGGCCTGGTCCCTAAATTTCAAGGGAATCCGCTCAGAATTTATTAAACGTAAACCTTCCCTCATAATATGACCTGGGCAATCCCTTAAGGCCAGTGGCGCATGAAAGACAGTACCCACGATCTTCTCACCCAGGAGTCTCCTAGGGAGGGACCTGATATCCTCCGCTGTCACATGCCACCGTTTAAGAATTTTCAGGCACGGGGCAACATAAGCCGGGAGCTTACCATGCTTGATCCTTAGGCTTTTCACTGGCCCGCCACTCTCCCAACAGCCCAGAAAAGGTCTAAACCAGATCTGGAAAATACCTACCCATCCAGGCGGTCTCTCTGCTAGCATGTTACCAAAATTGTGTTTCAAAAACATCAGAGAGAAGAACACAACCGGGTTGACCATCCCTAGGCCACCCTTCCGCCTTGATAGGTAAGTCACATTCCGCTTCACAAGATTCAGCCTGTTCCCCCATAATAATTGGAAGAAACAACTATAAATCCTGGTATAGAAGGACTCTGGCAAGATGCAAACAAAGCTGACATACAGAAAGGTAGGAATCAGGTAGGTCTTAATCAAGTCCACCCTTTCCCTCAAGGAGAGCCGCCACCCCTTCCAGCATTTCACCTTGACATCAGCATCATTCAGCCTGGCTTCCCAATTTGACTTACTGTAATCATCAGGGCCAAACTCGATGCCTAATATTTTGACTTTCTGCTGAGGCCTCGGGAAGGTGTCCGGAAGTGCAAAGCTCTCACCTCCCTCGCTCATCCAAAAAACTTCACTTTTATCACGGTTGACCTGGGAGCCCGATGCCTCGGAATACTGCTCTATAACTGAGACCACCTCCTGCGCCTCCTCTGTCCCAGAGATAAAGACAGAAACGTCATCAGCATAGGCTACAACCCTCAAGGGTGGCTCACCAGTAATGCCCACCGGCACCCCGCACAACGGTCCGCTCTCTAGCCTTCTAATGAAGGGGTCGATTGTGAACACATATAGCAAAGGGATCAGTGGACACCCCTGGCGCACCCCGGATCCAACCCTGAAGGGTCGTCCAACCCAACCGTTAACAAGCATGAAGCTCTCTGCCTCTCTGTATAAAGTCTTAAGCCATCCAATAAACCCACCCTCCAGGCCATACTTGTCAAGGAGAAACCAGAGGTACTCATGGTTGACACGATCAAAAGCCTTCGCCTGATCCAATGCCAGCAAATACTTTCCCCAGCCTTCAGCCCTGCAACGTTCCAGAGCCTCCCGGACAGCTAACACCGCTGAAAAAGTGCTCCTGCCCTGGACCGAACAGTGCTGCTGACGAGAAAGCAATCTGTCTGCTACTGACGACAAGCGCCAGAAAATTATCTTCGCCAGAATTTTTCTATCGACATTGAGAAGGCTAATGGGGCGCCAATTCTCAATCATCGAGGGATCCTTGCCTTTTGACAACAGAATCACAGCAGATTGTCTCATGGAGGGAGGGAGCGAACCCTCTTGCAGGCAGCCATTAAATACCTCCACAAGATAGGGTACCAAGCTGGATTTGAAAGTCTTATAAAATTCAGCTGTCAATCCGTCTGGCCCAGGTGTTTTCTTAATAGCCAGACCGTCTATAGCTTTGACTACCTCTTCTGCTGTGATTTCCCCCGTCAAACTTGCCAGCGGAATGTTATTTCCCAGACCTGGTGTAGAATCCAGAAAACTTGACATCTTTGCCCGATCGAGGTACTTCTCCCCCAGAAGATCCACATAAAAAGACCTTGAGACCTCCAGGATCCCTGACCTGGATTTCGTCAAAGAGCCTGTACTATCCCTTAGCCCAACAACCGTCTTAACTGCTGCGCTTTGTTTGCAGTTCTGATAAGGGTCGGGCGAGTGATATTTCCCGTAGTCCCTTTCCAGAACCAAAGAAGCGTGCCGATCATACTGATACTTCCTAAGGAGAAGTTTTACCTCAGAGATTGCCCCTGAATCTCCACCACTCGAGACAAGGCGATCAAGTTTTCTCCGCAGCTGCTGGTAGGCAATGTACCTACCAAGCTGTTTCCTTTTTCCTATGGCCTTGAAAAACCCACTAATCCGGCTTTTGGCAAGCTCCCACCACTCCGACTTACTGCTGCAGAAATCCAGGATAGTTACCTGAGCCTGAAAAAAATCCTCAAAAGATTGTCTTACCTCCTCGTCATCCAGCAGAGCCGAATTCATCCTCCAAATACCCTTTCCTTTAGGTGGCATATCTGAAGCATTGAGAATAACAGACAGCATAAGGTGATCAGAGAACTCCACCATACGACACTCAGGAGCCGAAAAGGCAGAGTCCCCCTTAAAAAAAAACCTGTCTATCCTGCTCTCACAACTGCCTCGTTTAAATGTGTACCCCGTGCTGTCTGGGCAACGCTTAATATGCGCATCTTCCAGACCTGCTTCCCTGGCTATCGAATTAAGAAAGACACTATCACATCTCAGGCTGTCAGTGGAGCCTTTCCTGTCTTTGGGCCTAGTAACGGTGTTAAAATCACCTCCAAAGACAACTTGCCGAGATGTAAAAAGGAAAGGCTTAATCTTTGTAAAGAGGCATTTCCTCTCCCATCTAGTTTGTGGTCCATAAATATTTACTAAACGTAGATCATGCCCCTTCACAGAGACGTCCAAGACCATACACCTTCCAATCTCTACCTCGATAACCCGCAGACACGTTACCATGCCAGTAAAAAGTACTGCAACTCCACTGTAAGGCTCGGCTGCAAGAGACCAGAAGGAGGGCCCACGCCTCCACTCCCTCTTTGCCAGGTGGACATCGGCAAGGCTATTTAGCCGGGTCTCTTGCAAAAATAAAACATCAGCATCCATCTCGCTGAGCAAAAATAAGGCCATGTTACGAGCCCCTACAGATTTTATGCTGGCAACATTAATGGTTGCCACCTTTATCGGAGTGGGAACTGCCATCAGGATGATTGAGGTAGGCGTTTCTTAGCCTGAGCTCCCTCCCCCTTTACTGGAGACCTTGACCTCTTTAGGGAGCACTCTACCTCATCCTCCTCCATCTGAGATACGGAATTAGAAGACTCCTTCTCCCCCTCAGATAAGGACCCAAACTTGTTTCCCAGAGGTAGATCATCTACCTCTAAAGATGAAACCGAGGAGGCAGAGGTCAGGACTACCTTATTCCTCCTTCTGCCCACCTTGGTCCACTCTCCCTCCTCCCCTGAAACATCACCCTGAAAGGCCTCATCTACATCATTAGCAGTGGCAACTTCCCCCTTCTTCCCCTTAGAACCTCCACTAGAGGTCTTACGTTGCCTCAGGGAAGGCCCAGGTGAAGCTGCCACCTCAGATCGGCATGAATCTGCCCCTTTGGCAGCCTCAGCCAATCTGGATGACTTATTTACACCTGGAACACTGGGCACCTGAAACACTGGGGAAGAACACACAACAGAAGTAGACACTGATACAGTAGGGAGCACAGACTGGGGAGCAGACACAAGAGGGGTCACACCTTCAGATTGGGAAACTGACACCTGGGGGGGCCCCTCAGGACTAGCTGAAACAGCTCCACCAACCCCTTGCTGCCCCCCACGTTCCTCCTCCTCCATCCTCAGCAGTTCTTCCACCACCTCTGGCTGATTATGGAGGGCTTCAGGGCAAAGGCTATAGGGGTGACCTAACTTGTTACAAAGATTACAACGAATACTATTGCAGTCCTTTGCAACATGCCCTGAGCCCTGACAGAGGGAACATTTCTGCGCAGAACATGAGCTTGAAAAATGGCCCTTTTCACCACAGCGATGACAAAGCTTTGGTTGCCCTGCATAAAGTGTAATAATCCTGTCACGACCTATAAAGGCAGACGAAGGGATGTGCTTAACAACATTACCCGTGACATGTAGTTTTAATAACACTGTCCATCCTCCTGTCCATATCCCCCTGTCATCTACAACTTTCCTCAAGGGGGCTTGGACATCCGCATATCTCCTCAACCACACCACCAGATCCGCAGCAGGAATGGACTCGTTACGCACTAGAATGGTGACGTTCTTGTATAATGGCTGGCGGGAGACTACTTTAGGTGACAAACCTGCCCATCTTGGGGACTCCTTACACCTCTGCTCATACCTCTCCCAAAAGACATCTAAACCTTCCGCCTTGACAAAGGAGAGGTCATATTCATATGACCCAACTGGGCTGATAAGGGCAAAAATCTCCTCTGCTTTAAAACCCATCCCCAGAATACGGTCCACCACATCTCTCGCATTTGGGGGGGGAGCCTTCTCCAGTCCACCTCAATTGGACCACATTGCGGCGTTTAAAGGAGCTACCAGATGGTGACAGATTGGCCTGACCTTCACTCACATTACTCCCAGTGACCGCAGAATAACTGGTCCTACTCACCCCGGGGACAGGTGCAGCCAGTGCTGCAGCATGGGAAATAACCGCACTCCTTGCAACATCAGGCACATCACTTTTAGTAACAGACCCTTCTTTAGATAAAGTATTAACATTATTGTCAGGAACAGATGGAGCAGAGACTTCTGACACAGAAATGTCATTTACATTACCCTTGGTAATTCTTACTTCATTACCAGCAGTAGAGATGTCTTTGTCAGCACTCTTCTCAGCAGAGTCTGCACTGGCTGGCTGTACACAGGTGTAAGTCTCAGCCAGGAGATGAGCTTGCTCTCCGCTGCCCTCTACTGCACCATCCATAGGAACTACACCTCCATTACATTGTACAGGCAAGTCATGACCAAAAACTTCTTTTTCTGTCACCCGATGTTTCAAAGGTTTTGGGAGGACATCATCAACCTCTTCTTCATCCTCAGATGATCCAGACACTTCAAACTTGCGACCATGCAAAGGTGATTCCATTTCTGATATGAAGTTCAGCATACCTGCTCCCTCCACAGGCTCAGATGGATCATCTTGCTCCATGGCCTCCTGCTGCGGTGGTAAGGGCACAGAACTTCCTTGGCCCAATGACATACTGCCAGTCAAAACACCTGACTGCTGATCACCCGCAGCCTGTGTGCCAGAGCTTTCTCCACTTTCTGCAGGCATACTGATAGTTGGCTCGGGATGCAAAGATTTTCCAGCGTGCTGGCCAGAAACACAATCCGAGCCCACAGAAACTTTTTTGCTTTGCACTGACCTTTGCTTCACGCACTCTGATGATGCCTGCCCTCCACTGGCCTCTATGGCCCCTCTGCGCATTGCACGGAAGCGATCATCGTTGCCATACTTCTCCTTGAAAGCACCGCTGGTTTCTTTCAATGTGGCCACCAGCAGACTCTGCTTTTCCACTTTGGCCTCCAAAGCCATTAACTCAGGCCGCATCTGTTTCCTCTTAGAACTGTGAAGCCGGTCACTTGCAATTTTTTTATGCTTGAAGTCAAACTTCAACTTCGCCAGTACTTCTTCCTCCTTAGCGACTCTCGCAATCCTAGCACAAACCTTCTTTCTGTAGGTTGCCAGGCTTTCACCTTTAGCTGGGCCATTTCCTAGGTCCTCAAACACTGGTATGGGAGGACCAGTACTCTGGCCATCCGGGGGATCCTCCCCTGGGTCCACCCCAGGTTCCTGCATCCACCCTGGGTATAGGGAGTAATCAAGCTCCCTGGATCAGTAGGCCTCACTGGAGCTCAGGAGATCAGCTGTAGTGCAGCCACACCCTTTGCAGCTATAACAGTTTTAACTCTTCTGGGAAGGCTGTCCACAAGGTTTAGGAGTGTGTCTATGGGAATGTTTGACTATTCTTCCACAAGTGCATTTGTGAGGTCAAGCACTGATGTGGACGAGAAGGCCTGGCTCACAGTCTCCGCTCTAATTCATCCCAAAGGTGTTCTATTGGGTTGAGGCCAGGCCAGTCAAGTTCCTCCACCCCAAACTCACTCATCCATGTCTTTATGGACCTTGCTTTGTGCACTGGTCCAAATCATTTGGTGGGGGGGTTATGCTTGGCCCCTTAGTTCCAGTGAACTCTTAAGGCGTCAGCATACCAAGACATTTTGGACAATTGTATGCTCCCGACTTTGTGGTAACAGTTTGGGGATGGTCCTTTCCAGTTCCAACATGACTGCGCACCAGTGCACAAAGCAAGGCCCAGAAAGACACGGATGAGCGAGTTTTGGGTGGAGGAACTTGACTGGTCTGCACAGAGTCCTGACCTCAACCCGATAGAACACCTTTGGGATGAATTAGAGCGGAGACTGTAAGTCAGGTCTTCTCGTCCACGGCAGTGCCTAACCTCACAAATGTGCTTTTGGAAGAATGGTCAAACATTCCCATAGACAGACTCCTAAACCTTGTGGACAGCCTTCCCAGAAGAGATGAAGCTGTTATAACAGCAAAGGGTGGGCCAACTCAATATTGAACCCTACGGACTAAGACTGGGATGCCATTAAAGTTCATATACTTGTAAAGGCAGGTGTCTTAATACTTTTGGTAATATAGTGTATTAGGTATAGTTTTGTAAAAATAAATGAAGAACTGAGTGAATAAATGGAAAGAAAAGAGGATATGGAGCCATATGTATAAACCAGTGAATGTGACATTTACCAAACATTTACTCCAGGCAATTTCAGGAAGATTAAAGTAGTTCTAAAGGTTGAAGGTTTTTTTACCTTCATGCATTCTATGCATGAAGTTAAAAAAAACTTTCAGTATGCAGCCACCCCGGCAGCCACCCTAATACTTACCCGAGTCAGATCGCGATCCATGTGAGTGGCTGCTTTCCCCAGTCTCTGCGTCCTCATTGCCTGAAAGACAGCAGTGAGAGCTATTGGCTCCTGCTGCTGTCAATCACAGCCAATGAGGAGGGAACAGGAAGCAGGGCTCGGGATCGAGCATGTACAAGTGCCCCTAAAGCAAGCGGCTTGCTATGGGAGCACTCACAGAAGAGGAGGAGCCAGGAGCACTGGCGGGGGACCCGTGAAGAGAAGGATAGTAGCTGCTCTGTGCAAAGCCATTGCACAGAGCAGGTTAGTATAAGATGTTTATTATTGAAAAAAACTATTAACCTTTAACCACTTCCCTACCGCCCACCGTCAAATGACGTCCTTGACTTTGTGCGGTGACATCTGAATGATGCCTGCCGCTGCAGGCATCATTCAGATATCATTCATTCAGCCGGCGATTCTGTGCACGATAAAAATGATCATAGCGGCAGTTCCGCCGCTTGATCGTTCTTATAGGCGGCGGGAGGGGACGTTCCCCCCCTCCCGCCGCCATCCAGTGCTTCTCCGGGCTCTCCTGTGCCATCGGGGGCCCGGAGAACGAATTGGCCGGCGCCGGATGGGAAGCATAGAGATGACTGGTGACCAGATGGTCACCAGTCATCTCTATGACCGTCGGAGGCCCGGGCGCGACGTTATGACGTCACACCGGGTTCCCGTATGTAAACAAAGCCGTGATCTCGGCTGTCAGCATGAGATCAGTGATTTTTTTTTACCGATCTCATGCTTTTCAGCCTGGAGGAGAGATGTGGGGTCTTATTGACTCCGCATCTCTCCATAAAGAGGACCTGTCACAATAGAATCCTATTACAAGGAATGTTTACATTCCTTGTAATAGGAATAAAATTGATAAAAAAAAAAAAAAAAATGTAAACGCGCTCAGAAGCGAACACACACGTAAGTCCCGCCCACATATGTAAACGCTGTTCAAACCACACATGTAAGGTATTGCTGCATGCGTTAGAACGAGTGCAACAATTCTAGCACTAGACCTCCTCTGTAATGCGAAAATGGTAACGTGTAAAACTTTTTAAAGCATCGTCTATGGAGATTTTTAAGTACTGAAGTTTGGTGTCATTCCAAGAGTGTGCGCAATTTTAAAGCGTGACATGTTAGGTATCTATTTACTCAGCATAACAACATCTTTCACATTATATAAAAAAATTGGGCTAACTTTACTGTTTTGTTACTTTTTAATTCATGAAACCGTTTTTTTTCCCAAAAAAAGGCATTTGAAAATTTATTGCATAAATACCGTGTGAGATAAAAATTTGCAATGACCGCCATTTTATTCCCTAGGGTGTCTGCTAAAAAAACATATATAATGTTTGGGGGTTCTAAGTAATTTTATAGCAAAAAAATTATGATTTTTTACCTGAAGGAGAGAATTGCCAGAATAGGCCCGGTGCTGAAGTGGTTAATATCACTTTAACCACTTGTCCACCGGGCCTATTCTGGCACTTCTCTACTTCATGTAAAAATCATAATTTTTTTGCTAGAAAATTAATCAGAACCCCCAAACATTATATATATATATATATATATATATATATATATATATTTTAGCAGACACCCTAGGGAATAAAATGGCGGCCATTGCAACTTTTTATCTTGCACGGTATTTGCGCAATAAGTTTTTTGGGGGGAAAAAAACGTTTTTCACAAATTAAAAAAAATAACAAAACGGTAAAGTTAGCCCAATTTTTTTGTATAATGTGAAAGATGCGGTTACGCCGAGTAAATAGATGCCCAACATGTCACGCTTTAAAATTGCACACACTCATGGAATGGCGCGAAACTTCGGTACTTAAAAATCTCCATAGGCAACGCTTTAAACATTTTTACAGGTTACTGTTTTCAAGTTACAGAGAAGGTCTAGTGCTAGAATTGTTGCTCGCACTCTACCGCACGCTGCAATACCTCACATGTGTGGTTTGAACAGCGTTTACATATGTGGGCGGGACTTACATGCGTGTTCGCTTCTGAGCGCGAGCTACCGGGGACAGGGGCGTTTTAATTTTAATTTTTTTATTTTTTATTTTTATTTTACTGATTTTTTTTTTATTTTGACACTTGTTTTTACATTTTTTTTCTTTTTGATCACTTTTATTCCTATTACAAGGAATGTAAACATCCCTTGTAATAGGAATCATTGTGACAGGTCCTCTTTATGGAGAGATGCGGGGTCAATAAGACCCCACATCTCTCCTCCACACTGGAAAGCATGAGATTGGTGAAAAAAAATTCACTGATCTCATGCTGACAGCCGCAATTGCGGCTTTGTTTTCTTCTGGGTACCAGGCGTGACAACGTCGCGCCCGGGACTCCGATGGTCACCATCTGGTCACCAGTCATCGCTATCGTCGTGAGCCGGCGCCGGCCGATTCGTTCTCTGGGCCCCCGATGGCACGGGAGAGCCCGGAGAAGCACCGGATGGCGGCGGGAGGGGGGGTGTCCCCTCTCGCCGCCTATAAGAACGATCAAGTGGCGGAACTGCTGCTATGATCATTCTTATGGTGCGCAGAATCGCCATAAGAACAGAATGATATCTGAATGATGCCTGTAGCTGCAGGCATCATTCAGATATCCCCTTCAAAGTCAAGGACATCATATGACGTCCCTGGTGGAGAAGTGGTTAAGGAAGGAGATTGTTACATTCACGGCTTTATAAATATGCCCTATAGTGTCTCCAACTCACCCACTGCGCAAACATTAAAGCAGTATTAAACCCAAAAGCAAACATTTATTATATTGCAGCTTACCAATTCTTATGCCGCGTACACACGATCGTGATTCACGGCGGTGAAAACACCGCCGTGAATCACGACATGAAATTAAATGAAAAACGAGGGAACGGCATTTTCCCCCACACACGACCGTTTTTCCCGTCATTTTTTTCTTTGTCGAGAAAAACGACCGTCTGTGGGCTCCGCGGCAGTGTCTCCCTATGGGAAAACTGCCGCGGAAAAAAATGATGGAAAAAACGATGAGAAAATTTAGAACATGTTCTAATTTTTCTCGTCGTTTTTCCTGCCGTTTTTCTCAACGAGAAAAACGGCATAAAGCCCACAGACGATCGTTTTTCTCGGCGAAAAAAAAAAATGTCATTTTTCCAGACGGGAAAAATGATCGTGTGTACGGGGCATTAGAAGTGATGGCTGTATTATGCCGCGTACACACGATCGGAATTTCCTTGGATGGTTTTTCCGACGGAATTCCGCTCAAGCTTGGCTTGCATACACACGGTCACACAAAAGTTCTCTGAACTTTCGACCGTCACGAACGCGGTGACGTACAACACGTACGACGAGCCGAGATCAATGAAGTTCAATAGGCAGTTCGGCTCTTCTGTTGATTCTGAGCATGCGTGTTTTTTTTGCGTGTCGGAATCCATACGGACGAACGGAATTTCCGACAAGAACTTTTTCCGTCTGAAAAATAGAGAACCTGCTCTCAATCTTTTGCTGGCGGAAATTCCGACAGCATAAGTCCGATGGAGCATACACACGGTCGGAATTTCCGACCAAAAGCTCACATCGGACTTTTTCTGTCGGAATTTCCGATCGTGTGTACGCAGCATTAATTTCCTTTTTTAGGCTTTCTTTCTTCTATTTTCATCTGGTAGTCCAGCCAGCAAGGTTTTTTTTTTTTTACAGCACAAGCTCTCCAGCAGAATATACCAGTTTACATGGATGAGACAAACCACTTAACACTTGCGGGGGGTGATTAAATTTATCAGCTTTTATTTATTCATGCAAAACCTTTATTCCAAAATGGAAAAAAACTGTTTGCTGTAACAGATTATAAAATGTATGATGGAGTTTGGTTTCAATTTGAAAGTGGTTTTACATCTGCTAATACATTTAACACTCGCCTCCACCCAGACTGACATTGCTGTGGTCTGCTGTGCCTCCAATTCTCATTCCTCCAGAGCTGTGTCTCACTAATATAGGAGGTGTGTTACTGGACAGATCACCAGATGAAAAGCCAAAGAAAGAAAACGAATGCAGCCACCACATCTAAGGATTGGTAAGCTGCAATATTACACATTTCTGTTTTTTGCTTTAATACCACTTTAAAAGACAGCAATGGACTGTAGTAGTATTACAAATCAAAGTGCCGCGCTAAAATTATAAATCAAAGAACATGTTATATATCAGTGAACATGCATAAACAATATTCCAAATATGTGTTACAAGGATGCGTGTAACATACATGCAAAAAAGTGTTATTGTGCTAAAAAAAGCAATAAAACTTTTACACATAAATCAATTAATTAAATAATGCTATCCCACGTGTATAATACATGCTCAATAATAAATGTCTATTGTTAGTAATCCAAGAAAGATTTTCAAATTTAAATGGATCCTTGTGATAGTGCTCCAAACTTAATGATAAGTGCCAACACTCTCCAACCCCCCTCATTTGTAGTTATCCTCACTTCAGGGCGTGTGGCCGCACACTCAAGTTTGGTCACTATACCCTGCTGAACCACCCCTGGGCTCTATTTTTTATGGACTTTGTTGGTTCCTGAGCCGTTCTAACAGTATATCCTCGATGCATAAATGAAAAAAAAATAATAGATAGTGTTTTATCGTTAAAAAACACAATTTATTAAAAAGTTCCCATGCAGGGTACTCACACATTCAAGGTGCTTGTAGCGCACCAATCTATATCCAGCAGAACTGTATATAACCCAGTGGAAGCCGTAGGTCCGTATGTTTATTCACAGCTAGTCGTTCCTAACACTGCTGCTTCTGCCTACATCGTCCTGTCCCATCCCCAACGCGTGTCGACACAGGCAATCACGTGTCTTCCTCGGGGGATTGCAATTCCCCCAAGGACCTGGTTGCAATTTCTTCATCCACATTTCTTCACCCATGTTATTTGAATAATTTTACAAGGCAGCAGATAGCACAACGATTAAGTGCAAATGAGAGTATCCCACAGCATTAAGTCTTGGTTCACACTGATGCAGTGCGGGATTCGCACCGATTCCTGTGCGTATACGCACCACATTACAATCGCACTCTGTGCATGCTAACCTCTGCCGGTATCAATGTTAACTAAAGACAGCCCAAAAACAGGTTGCAAAATGCAGTGCGATTGGCTAAATGTGATTCCAGTGGCAAAAAAGGTTAATGCATCTTTTTCATGCAGGTACGGTGCGGTTTGAGCCATACAAAATGAATGGGCTCAAATTGCACTGCAAAGAATCGCATGTGATGTGAACAGGAATGCAGTGTGATTCCTGCCCGAATCACATGCGGTTTCCCAGTGTGAACCAGCACTAAGTCGATTTTTACTTTCATCAGTTAGAACAGTAAAAAAATATCTGATTGAGCATTAAAGCGAGTGTAAACTCAAAGTTTTAAAAAAAAAATAACAAATAGGTTTATATTTACCTGCTCTGTGCAATTGAATTGAACAGAGTGGCCCCAAGCCTTCTCTTCTTAGATCCCCTGCCAGTGATCCTGGCGTGCCACCATATGTAGCCGCTTTCTATCATGGCACACCTGCGGGCTTGATCCAAAGACACGCTGCCTGTGTCCATTGACACAGATAGCATGGCTTGGCCCTGCCCCTTGTCACAGGATTTGACTGACAACAGCAGGAACCAATGGCTCCTGCTGCCTCAGCAAAGCATGTGAGATCAGGAAGTGAGAAGAGAGAGACGCTGCAGATGGGCATAGCGCTGGATCGGATGAGAACTCAGATAAGTATACAGGAGAGTGAAGGGGGATTATTTTACCTAAAAAATGTTTACCTTAATGCAAGGAATGCATCAAGGTAAAAAAATGTTTACGCTTTAGAACTACTTCAAGGCTTATCTAAGGCTTTTAGAACCACTTCAAGGCTAATATTCTTAATATGCAAGGACTACGCGGCTCTCTTGTCAATCTTTTGGGATAAAAGATTTACATGAATAAATAAAAGATTATCATTGTAAACACCCCTGTCAGTGGTAAATGGTTTGTCTCAACCCTTTCACTGCTAAATCTGCAAGACAGATTATGCTGTTGAAAAAAAAAAAGGGAAGCTGCAGTATAATACATGTTTGCTTTTGGGTTTAATATCACTGTTGTCCTAATTGGCAGGTAGAGATACTCTTATACATTATTTGAATAATGTGTTTTGAGGCCATATCAATCTCCTGAGTGCTGTTTACAAATCAGACAACCTAATTACTTTAGATATGCTTTCCTTCAGGAAGTACAAGAAAAGAAAATGCTTTCCCCATCAGTGGTGTAGGAAGCATGACTCACGAAGCAAATATTTTTCACCAAACTTATATTCACGTATACTGTACATGCAATTACTAAGAAGTAAAATGGATACAGCACAAAGCACAGTGTTTTCTGATATGACAGGTTTGCTTATTCATTGTTAAGCTGGCCCTGCATAAGCAGATCTGGCTGCTCATGATTCTTGTTCTTAGATACTATTGTCAGTTAAAGTAACACAGTGCCGTATCACAAAAAATGGCCTGGTCACAAATGGGCTAAAACCTTCCAGGGCTGAGGTGGTCAAGGCACAAACTCCCTTATGCCGCGTACACACGATCGGTTTTTCTGATGAAAAAAGACCGATGGACTTTTTTCATCGGACAAACCGATCGTGTGTGGGCCCCATCGGTCTTTTTTCCATCGGTATAAAAAAATAGAACATGTTTTAAATTTATCCGATGGGAAAAAAAACAATAGCAAATTCCGATCGTCTGTGTGGAACTCCATCTGAGAAAAAACCCACGCATGCTCAGAATCAAGTCGACGCATGCTCAGAAGCATTGAACTTAATTTTTCTCGGCTCGTCTGAGTATTTTACGTCACGGCGTTTGGGACGGTCGGAATTTTGACTGATGGTGTGTAGGCAAGACTGATGAAAGTCAGCTTCATCGGAATTCCGATGGTAAAATCCATCGGATTTTATTCCATCGGAAATCCGATTGTGTGTACAGGGCATAAGAGATCATTAAAATGGGTGGCAAGGGATGGTGAAAATAGAAGATTAAGCCCACCTAAAAAAAGGACATGCAGTCACTGCTTCACAGTCATAAAATTGGGAGGATTCCCCCATGGGGTTTTTTAGCAGTGGTGTGACAGGATCAAAAGTATAAGTATATATATAAAAATTCCTTTATTAAAAAAATTGCAATATCATGATACAGTTGAAACATGGATTCTGGCTATATTGTACAGTACATTTTCCACAATTCAGCAATGCAAACATAGTTATACACAGCATCCCATTACATAATGTGAAACTGTGTGGCAATCCCGACGCGTTTCAACCTGTGCATGTATGGTCTTCTTCTGGGGAATAATTTGCTCTAGGGAGATACATAAAAATCTCAGTTTTCCTAATATTACATTGTGCACCAAAATAAATAAATATAACATTAGTACTACATTTACCACTGAGGAATGGAATGGAAAATTCTCATAGCCAGAACGGTTGGTTAAAAATCAGGTAGATGATCCAGGAGGTTCTGTGATTGTTCCCTCCTCCCCAACGGAGAAGAGCCAAAACCAAAGGGGCTTGCAAGGAGCCACACCTAAGACACCCCCAGAGGGACGAGGGGGGAAGAGAGAAGGACCCAGCACCTGCGACAAATCACCAAACAATGACCATATATATGTAGCGGCCTCACTCTCCCTCTCCGTTTCTATCGCCTGGTTGGCTGGTTTTGTCTAGGGGTACTTGGGAGAGGAGAGTGCAGGAACACAACGCCAAGCTCTCCCCTTGTATGTATATGAGGGTTGAGAAAAGTCACTTGAATTACCTCTGGATCTATTCACTGCATACGAAGCCTCCGAATTGTTCCGTGGATGTGTCTGCCAGTAATAGAGCCCCACACCAATTAAAAGTCCAACACTCTTTTATTTCTCCATAGCCAAGATGAACATAATAGTTGAACTTTCAGTAACAGACAGACAGGGGTGTGGATACGAGTAGGCCCAGGCACAAATAAACTCTCCTATTCCTTTGCAAGCAAATAGGCCTGGCGCACGTTCTCTGCCACCGTCCGTGAGATTGGTCGCTGCCACCGACCGGATGAACTGTTGAGGCCCCTGCCACAGGCCTAATAGCAGGTCTCTGCCACTGACCTGAGTTGACTAGTTGGACCACTGCCATAGAAAATGAACCACCCTCCTCTATGAACTTGGCCCCTTTTCGGGAAAGATATCCATCCGGGCGGTCTCCAGAGGTTCACCCGGCACTGGCAATATGCTGCACCAGATCTTCGGATGAATCCCTCCTCCGGTCCCTTTCGCCTCTGGATTCGGGTGCCCGACTCCCGGGGCACCCTAGGACAATCCCTCCCTTGCAGGACCCAGTGGAAGGTACTGGGCCCCAGGCCTCCGGCTGAGTACCTCACCCCAGACTGAAGGTGTCTGGGATGGAACACAAACTCCAAGTGTCCTAGGCCACCTGGACACCGACCGCGGACAGCAACCCTCAGGCTGAAGGTGCCTGGGACTCGAACCTCGTGGCGAAGATGTCCGCCCCTTTATACCCTCTCCCAGCAAGCACAGCGGGTTCCCCGCCCCGCCGTACAACTGCTGCGAGAGGTCACAAAGGGTACGGCACTGCAGCGATGGTTCAACCCCGGCCCAAAGTGACAGCGCCACCTGCTGGGTCGCAGGGAACTAGACGTCACTAATGTCTTCACCAGAATTAAACACTTTGAAAAGTATATACCCGCTACACTCTCCCCCTGGTTATTGGACACTGGTCCCCAGTGTCTGGAGCAAGCTGTGCCCAAAAGGGGCTGACATAGCCCGATCCAGAAACCGACTAAAAATTCCAAAAACATAAAAGTTTTTTTTTTTTCTAAAGAGTTGTGCCGGAACCTGACATGAAAGGGGAGCGAAAGGAAACAAACAACACATAACAACAACATTTTGAAATCACATGTTCACATTAACATTTTTCCCCACCCATCCTGGCTAAGACCCACCGCATTCTCAGTGGTCTTGATGGGATGCTCTCCTGCAGAGGGGAAAAAAAAAAGTTAAACACACAGATCCCTGATACATATGTTCGTGTGAGAACGAAAAAACTTCTCCGCAGAGAAATCCTTACCTTCTGTAAGTGTGTGAGTGAACAGTGAATATCGTTGCGCAACACTGCCACCTGGTGACAGTGCCGCGGTAACTGCACTTGTTGAAGATTTATTTTTCCCCATCTTCTTCTGTAGCTCTAACTGACCCAAAGTCCATGATCACTTTGTGGGATGGAAGAATGAAGAACAAACAACGCCAACAGTCCTTCAATTCCTCCTAAGAGCACAAACACCCATTAAACTCGGGTACAATGACTGGGTTTTCCGGGAAACAACCCCGGAAAGTTCAGCAGCAGCAAGGTAAAACAAGAACGGAGTCTTTCTCCTACAAATAGAATTTTGGGTGCGGCAGGACAAGGGGTTTTAAGTGCTGGTCCATTGTCTCTACATGGTATTCGACATCCTCCCCCTCTTTGCGCCGAATCAATACCTTGTCTGCGTGGATGTGCCGATCCAGCATCCATTCTGCCTTGCAGTCCTTGAACCGTTGAGAGGCTTTGGGGGAACACGCGAGGTACCGGCGGGCATGTGGGACCTGAATGTGTGTCCACACAAAATTGTTGTACCAGCGTTCCCGACTGACTTCCATTTCATACAAAAGTTCCTTGGGTAAGTATGGGTACTCCCACCCGTACTCGTTGGCAACTTTTTGGCAGAAGAGGCATTGTAGTCTAGCCAGCGGAGGCATAGTGGCCAGGTCTCCCTCACCCGGTAGGACGATGGTGTCCGGGTGACGAGGTGCCTTGATCACCTCCATTCTGGGCATAGGCGCCCGCAGCAACAGTCTCTTTTCCCTGGTGCTAGATGCAGGTGGCACCGGAGGTAGAAGGGCAGGCTGGGGACTAGATTCCTCCTCAGGCGCTGGTGCCTCCACCTGGGGTGTACTATCCCCTGTAGACATGGGTGGATCCCTGACTCTGTGGGACGAGGAGAGAGGCATCTTGTCCCAGCCCTTTTTAGCAAAAAGCTCATCTATGATGACGTCGTCTCCCAGATCGGAGAGCGACTCCAGATCGGAGGTGTCACACTCCTCCGCGGGCTGGTAGCCTGTAGTGGAGGCTGAATTGCTACCCCCCGCGGGCGCACAAGGCCGTGAATCCCCGACACCTCTGCCCCAACACCAAGTCCCTCCGCCCGGCTTACCTCGGCCCAAAGTTGAGAAGGGATGTCCAGGACTCTTCCGACCGGATCCATCCGGGCCGGGCGAAGGCGAGCAGGGTGATCCACCGCGACCGCTGGATGGGGCAACCAAGCCGGTCTTCCTCTTTGGCGGTGGACACTGGGAAACAGTGGTGACCGAGTCAGCATCCTCTGAGTTCTCCCGTATCTCAGTGATTGCGACCTCCCCTGCGGTCGCTGCAGTGCACAGGGATGGCTGTAAAAGCAGCGATTCCTCCTTCCTGAGTGGTGTTGCCTGTTGCGCGGTTGAGGTGGATGGTTCTGGGTTTCTGGGTTTCTCGATAGATGGTTCCACCTCAAATAAGAACTCTCCGCAGGCCTTGCAGCACCCGAATGGCTTCAGCTGACACACCAGTCCCGAACAGCCGGGACAAATCAAACCCAGGGCCTCAACGTCCATGCATGAGTACAGGGCGAATCGTCCCCGGGGCTTTAGCCGAATCTCCGTATCCGTTATCGGAGCAGCAGTAGTCAAACTCGTGGTAGTAGGATGAAGTGGAATCCACGATGCATTACTGAACATGGCGACTCTCTGCTGATCCATTGCGTACTGCATTGTTGGCGCCAAAGTCCCCACGTGTAGTCCTTCACACGATTGGACTCCTCCCCTCTTGCGCTCCAGTTCGCGGGCTTTCTCCTTCCCTGGGTCACGCCCACAAACTGAGCAGGGAGGGTGTGCCTCGTGGCGCAGTGGCCAATATGGCCGACCTACTCAGAACTCTTTCGGGCAGACACGTTCAAATTCCAACAACTTCAGCTCCATTGTACCACGAACACATCCCGGAACCGAGCCCCCACGTGTAGTGGCCTCACTCTCCCTCTCCGTTTCTATCGCTTGGTTGGCTGGTTTTGTCTAGGGGTACTTGGGAGAGGAGAGTGCAGGAACACTACGCCAAGCTCTCCCCTTGTATGTATATGAGGGTTGAGCAAAGTCACTTGAATTACCTCCAGATCTGTTCACTGCATACGAAGCCTCCGAATTGTTCCGTGGATGTGTCTGCCAGTAATAGAGCCCCACACCAATTAAAAGTCCAACACTCTTTTATTTCTCCACAGCCAAGATGAACATAATAGTTGAACTTTCAGTAACAGACACATACAGGGGTGTGGATACGAGTAGGCCCAGGCACAAATAAACTCTCCTATTCCTTTGCAAGCGAATAGGCCTGGCGCACGGTCTCTGCCACCGACCGTGAGATTGGTCGCTGCCACCGACCGGATGAACTGTTGAGGCCCCTGCCACAGGCCTAATAGCAGGTCTCTGCCTCTGACCTGAGTTGACTAGTTGGACCGCTGCCACCGGTCATAGAACATGAACCACCCTCCTCTATGAACTTGGCCCCTGTTCAGGAAAGATATCCATCCGGGCGGTCTTAAGAGGTTCACCTGGCACTGGCAATATGCTGCAGCAGATCTTCGGATGAATCCCTCCTCCGGTGCCTTACGCCTCTGGATTCGGGTGCCTGACTCCCGGGGAACCCTAGGACAATCCCTCCCATGCGGGACCCAGCGGAAGGTACTGGGCCCCAGGCCTCCGGCTGAGTACCTCACCCCAGACTGAAGGTATCTGGGATGGAACACGAACTCCAAGTGTCCAGGCCTAGGCCGCCTGGACATCGGCTGCGGACAGCAGCCCTCAGGCTGAAAGTGCCTGGGACTCGAACCGCGTGGCGAAGATGTCCGCCCCCTTTATACCCTCTCCCAGCAAGCACAGCAGGTTCCCCACCCTGCCGTACAACTGCTGCGAGAGGTCACAAAGGGTACGGCACTGCAGCGATGGTTCAACCCCGGCCCAAAGTGACAGCGCCACCTGCTGGGCCACAGGGAACTAGACGTCACTGATGTCTTCACCAGAATTAAACACTTTGAAAAGTATATACCCGCCACATATAAATGGTAGATGGGATCATTTTGATTCATTGGTTAAGACTGTTCCTGAATTAGTGAGATTGCCTATTAAATTGTAAATATTTACTGTCGGTATAGACTTACTCCAACCATCAGTTATCCTAGTATCAACTCCCTATAGTAGCATATGGTACCCCATAACAATGAAATTAAACTATCTAGAAATGTTTTGTCGTATATTCGAATGGTAACGGTGTGTTATTGTAAAATTTAACTGTTTAATGATGTTTTGTCGTGTGAACGGTGACTGTATGTTGTGTTAGTCAGATGGTGAGACTGATAGAGTGTCATAGTGAACGTGAGATAAAAAATAATAATAAAAATAATAAAAAAATGTGCATGAATAAGCTGCCCAAATGGGGCAGTCTGTGTGAGAGAATGGTGTGAAGTGAGGAATAAAAGTGATCAAATAAATTATATTCAATGAGTAATATGTGTACCCCGCTGTGTGCTCGCGGGGTGTGAAAATGGTACGTGGGGTGAATACTGTACAGCATTAAATGTTTAAGGATAAGAATGTCAGCATGAGTAATAGATGAAAGGGAAGGTATGTGTTTATTGATATGATTGGTATTAAGTACAAAAGTGGCTCATATGAGCCATAGATTCAATATAGTAAGATACCCGAATGCAATTATGCAAGGGGGGTGGGGGCTCTGTATATGCTAGGGGGAGTGAATCCATTGATTATCGTGTGATGATTCTAATTAGGTCCTTTACAACAGTTATTATTAGTCTTCTAAACCAGCCATATAGTGGCTGGTATGAGGCATTAGTCGATCTAACAAGATTCAATTTTTGTACTCACAAGGGACCAGGAACAGCGGTGACCATCCGTCCAGACGTCCATGGGATCATGACTTGATCCACATGCAGTCCTGTATTTATGCGGTACCTTCATATTGTAAGTCAGGTGACCAGGTGTAGCCCCACCCCCCCCCCCTCCCCCAGTTGAAGGTGCTTCACAGCCATAGGAAGGATTAATCCCCAATTGAATGAGCCACACCACAACCGCTTGCAAAGCACATGGTTGCAGCATGGAGAATAGCTTTTTCCAGGGTTAAAAAAGGTGGTGAGGAGGCAATATGTTGTCTCTGAATTGCCTCTCAACCTCTCTCTGAAAAGAAATTCATGACAATGACTTCAGTCAGCATCACTGGCCACTTTGTTGACATTCAGCATATTTTTTTTTTTTTTTTTATCAATTCTTTATTTTTACGTTTTCTTTTACATTCACAAAGATACTTATACAACCTTTCATATAATGCATCTATACAAATGATTCTGTTATTTCACTCATAGCATCTTCCATTTGTTTTACGTTTCCTACTCTTTACACATCCTCGCAAATCTC
This sequence comes from Rana muscosa, assembly GCA_029206835.1. NCBI lineage: Eukaryota > Metazoa > Chordata > Amphibia > Anura > Ranidae > Rana > Rana muscosa. Next base: position 635,339,335 of record CM055118.1, on the reverse strand, counting down.
AGCTATTGATGGGATGTTAGTAGAGGACTATCCATCTATATAACAATTAATCAAATACATTCCATTCCTCTAGTTCCTCCCTCCTCTCTCTCCTCTTTTGTCATTGTAACCGATACCTTTTTCCTATTCTACTTTAATATCTTTGTCTCGTTTTTGTTCCCCAGGGACCCCCCTGAATGTCCCCCTTCCCTTGTACAGTTTGCCCTAAGTATTCGGGCATAGAAAAAAAAAAAAAGACTAAATTAATTTAAAATTATTCACATCCACCGGTCTCCTCCCCCCCCCCCCCCCACTATCTCAGTCGCTCCCTATATATATCATAGGGAGCCCAAGTTTGACGGTAATTGTCTTCCTACTCCCTTATCATCATGGTGAGATTTTCCATTTTTTGGATTTCTGTTATCTTATTGAACCATTGTGCTCTGGTTGGGGAAATGGTACTTTTCCATAAAGCTGGAATACATGCTTTTGCTGTAATAAGCAGATGCCTCATCAATGATTTTTTATAGTTTTCGGTCGAGAGGGGAAGATCGAATAACAAAAAGGTAACCGGATTTTCTTCAAGAGACACATCTATAATTTCTGTAATCGTTTCGGAGACCATTTTCCAAAAATCCCTAACTGAACATTCCCAAAAAATGTGCAACAATGTGCCCACTGCTCCTTGACATCGCCAGCAAAGGTTTGACACTTGTGGGTACATTCTATTTAATACTGCTGGGGTTCTTTACCACCTGGTTAGTATCTTGTACCCCCCTTCTTGGTATCTAGTTGCTAGTGAGGCCTTATGTGTGAACCTAAACATCTTCTTTTTCTGCATTTCGGATAATGTAATCCCTAGGTCTCTTTCCCAAGCCTGTATAAAACCCAGTTCTTCCGGGGCCTTTAACTCAGTCAATAAGGCATACAGCAGGGACACTGTGTGTCCCACTGATTCTCCTTTTAGGCACAGCTCCTCAAACTTAGAGAGTGTTGTTACTTCTGTCATTCGCTTTGATATTGATCGGAGAAAAGCATTCAGCTGCATTCTCCTGAATGGGTCCAATTCCTCAGAAAACTCATGCTCAATCTCCTCCCTGGGCATCACTCGGTTGTCCTTCATAAAGTGTACGAGTCTGCCTTTACCCTATCGTTTTAGATTCCTAAAGCCTCGATCTTTTAAGGCTGGTTCGAAGGCCGGATTACCCACAATCGGGGTCATTGGTCTCGGATACATCGTCATTTTTTTTTTTTTATATCTTTTTCACATACAAAAGTGTGGCGCCCACCGTCGGATGGCGTTTTACTGTCTGCGGTATCAGCGGGTCCTGAAGCCATACTAAATCCTCCAAGGGTAACTCGGACGTTGCCTGTTCCAAGTGTATCCATGGCTTGTCTTTTTGAAATACACACCAGTCCGTAACCCTTGTTAGGTGTAGGGCTTCATGGTACCCAACCAGATCTGGGAATCCCACCCCTCCCTTCTCTTTAGGTAGAGTCAAGATGTCTCTTCGGACTCTTGCTGGTTTTCCTGCCCAGATAAACCCCGCAAACCTAGTTCTCAGATCCCTCAGAAATCTTTGGGGTATCTTAATGGGTAGGGTCTGTAGCACATATAGCAATCTTGGCATTACGTTCATTTTTATGATATTAATTCTGCCGAACCACGTAAAGACCTCCTTGTCCCACTTCCGTAGATCTAGTTTGATCTGTCTTGCTAAGGGGGCAAAGTTAAGTTCAAATATTCTATTTAGTCGTCTCGGTATTTTAGTTCCCAGATATCCTATATGAGAATCTGTCCATCTAAAAGAAAAAAAAGTGGATAGCTGTTGTTGCAAACCTAAGTCCACCTCCACACCCCTTGCTTCTGATTTATTGTAGTTTACCTTAAAGTTGGACAGCCTCCCATATTCGCATATTTCCGACAGTAAAGGTGGAAGAGACAATGCCGGCATGGTTACAAAAAACAAGAGGTCATCCGCGAATGCTGCTAATTTCTGATCCTTTCCCTTTACTGGTATACCCCTGATATCTGAGTTAGCCCTTATTATAATTAAGAGTGGTTCCAGCGTCAAAATAAAAATAATGGGCGATAGCGGACATCCCTGCCGTGTTCCATTACCAATATCAAAGGGTTCCGAAAGTATATCATTTACCTTAGCCCTAGCTTTAGGTGTGGAGTATAAACTCATAATCCAATTTTGTATCCCCTTCCTCAATCCTATATGTTGCAAAGTGGTTTTTAAAAAGGTCCAGTCTACCCTATCAAATGCTTTTTCTGCATCGATAGATAACAACACTAATGGTTTTTGCTGGTTTTGGGCAAAGTGTATAGCACTTATAACCCGTTGTGTATTTTCCTTACCTTCTCTCTTAGGCATAAACCCCACTTGATCAGGATGTATTAGGGCAGGGATATAGGGTAATAATCTGTTTGCAAGTATTTTCGTCAGAATCTTTAAGTCCACGTTTAACAAGAAAATTGGATGATAACTCGCGCATTGGGAAGGATCTTTCCCCTCTTTGGGGATTACTGTTATATGAGCCATTAATGTCTCATCCGGTATCTTTTGCCCCTCTCGTACCGAGTTAAAAGCCTCCAAGAATCTTGGTGTAAATTTTTCTGCAAAGGTCTTATAATATAACAGAGTGAATCCGTCCGGGCCAGGAGCCTTACCTGTTTTTAATATTTTAAGGGCTCCTAGAAATTCTTCTGCCGTGATTGGGCCGTCTATCTCTTCTGCTCCCTTTTCCGGTATGCCCGGCATACCCGAAGCCTCTATATACTCCTTTGCCCCCCCTTCATTGGGCCTCCTTGTGGCCCGTTGTTGATCCTCTATCTGATATAAATTTTTATAATAATCTCTAAATGTCTTAGCGATTTCCTGTGAGGAATTGACCAATGTATCTCCCTGAGTTTTAATCCGTTCAATATGGTTTCGTTCCCTAGTCTCTTTAAGCGCATTAGCTAGCATCTTACTCAGTTTATTTCCGTATTCGTAAAAGGCTTGTTTGCATCGAGTTATTGTAGCTTTGGCTTTATCCGTTAATAACACTTTTAATTCCTCACGTAGACCGGCTAACTCTTCCTCCGTCTGTACTGCTTGTAATTTCTTATGCGCCCTTTCCAGTCTACGGATCTCCCCAAGCAGCGCTTCTAACTTGGCTCCCCAACGGCGTTTTCTACGTGTTCCTAGAGCGATAAGGATTCCCCTGATATAGCACTTGTGTGTTTCCCATGCACACATTGGGGTTACCTCTCCTGAATCATTTATTGCAAAAAAAGACTCTAATTCCTGAGCTATCTGTGTTTCGCATTCTGGTTCTTTCAGCAGAGTCTCATTGATCTTCCAATACCATTCTCGGGGAGCTGGCTCTCCCCATTCCACTATACAGTTAGTTGGTGCATGGTCTGATATTGTAAATGAGCCAAAGGAGGTCTCCACAATACACTGCAGGGCATTTTGAGCTATAAAAACGTAGTCTATCCTAGAGTACGTTTTGTGTTTTGCGGAAAAAAAAGTATAGTCCCTGTCGTGTATATGGAAAGTTCTCCAACTGTCCATTAATTGCACTTCCTGAAGAAGTCTTTTTGCTTTGCTCAATTTGGCGTATGATATATGTGAGGTGCCTTTCGATACATCTAAGGTCGGTTCTAATGCCATATTTAGGTCCCCTCCCATTATCAGGATCCCCTCCTTATTCTGTTGTATCAAATTCAAATATCTCTCTAGGGCTGGGACTTGTCCCTCATTGGGCAAGTATACGTTAACCAGGGTAACCTTTTGATCATACAGAAATCGCTTTACTATAAGGAGACGTCCTTCCTCATCTGTTATTGTCTGATATTCCTTCCACCTTATCTGTTTTGAGAGAATAATTGAAACCCCCTTCGCTTTTGATGTCAATGATGCACTATGATACACACTCGGGAATCTGGGGTACTTAATCTTGGAATTTTGTTTTTCTTAAAATGTGTCTCTTGGAGGAATATTATGTGTGATTTAAGTCTCCCTAGCTCCGCTAACAACATATTTCGTTTCTCTGGGGAATTTAATCCCTTCACGTTATAGGATGTTAAAGTTATCCTAGTCATCTTAATATCTTGTGATGATTCTAATTAGGGATGAGCTGAACACCCCCGGGTTCGGTTCGCACCAGAACCTTCGAACGGACCGAAAGTTCGCGTGAATTTTCGAACCCTATTCGTTATATTGGACGCGAACGTTCGAAATCAAAATTGCTAATTACAACGGCCAATATGCATGTTAATGTCATAAAACAGGTTTGGGGACCCGGGTCCTGCCCCAGGAGACATATATCAATGCAAAAAGAAATTTTAAAAACTAACGTTTTTTCGGGAGTAGTCATTTTAATGATGCATAAAGTGAAAAAAAAAAAGTGAAATTTTCCTTTAAATATGGTACCTGGGGGGTGTCTAAAGTATGCCTGTGAAGTGGCATGTGTTTCCCGTGTTTAGAACTGTCCTTGCACAAAATGACATTTGTAAAGGAAAAAAAGAAGCCATTTAAAACCACTTGCGGCTTTAATGTCATGTCTTGTCCTGGCCGCCATATGGCTGAAAATCCTTGAGAAAAATGGCATGCGTACCCCATCACCCCCCCCCCACCCCAGCCCCTTTGGGTCTTGTATGGATATTAAGGGGGACCCCGCACCCAAAATAAAACCCTATACCTACAACCCTATATACTCTGAACAGCAGTATATAGGTGGTGCAAACAAGACACGGACTGTAGGTTTGTTCTTAAGTAGAATCTGAACAGGTACATTATGAAGTGTAGCTCCATCCCAAAAAAATCTATTTTTAAGCTTTTTTTGGAGAACATAGGGAGGGGTTATCACCCCTGTAACATTTGCTGTCTTTGCACATCTGTTCAGAACATGTCACCTCACTTTCCGTCCCAATGACAAATGTTTTTGGAAAAGTGGGGTTTTAATTGAAACAAGGATTGGTGATAAAGCATCAGTAGAGAGGAAAAACCTTTTTCCCAAATTAAATCTAACAGGATAGAATTTCCCTTCCTAGGGGTAGATTTCCTCTCCCTTCCTGTTTTCTCTTGCCGTTTGCAAGTAGGAGTCATTTGTAAGTTGGATGTTTGAAAGTAGGGGCCTGCCGTATATACTCTGCAGAAATTTGCCCTATTAGATGTTGGTGTAGCCACAAGACTGGTGGGCACAGGAATGGGCCCTGCTGTGAGTTAATAGATCAAGATTTGTACTTGCATGCACCTGTTGAACCGGGCAGAAAAATTGGGCCTTTGGTGGTGGTGGTGGTGGTGGTGGACGGTGTTGCCACAAGACTGTAAGCCCTCACAGTTACTCTTGGTGGGTGCAGGAATGGGCCCTGCTGTGAGTTATTAGATCAAGATTTGTAATTGCATGCACCTGTTGAACAGGGCAGAAAAATTGGGCCTTTGGTGGTGGTGGTGGTGGTGGTGGTGGTGGACGGTGTTGCCACAAGACTGTAAGCCCTCACAGTTACTCTTGGTGGGTGCAGGAATGGGCCCTGCTGTGAGTTATTAGATCAAGATTTGTAATTGCATGCACCTGTTGAACAGGGCAGAAAAATTGGGCCTTTGGTGGTGGTGGTGGTGGTGGACGGTGTTGCCACAAGACTGTAGGCCCTCATAGTTACTCTTGGTGGGCGCAGGAATGGGCCCTGCTGTGAACTATTAGATCAAGATTTGTAATTACACGCCCCTGTTAAACAGGGGCTGAAAAATTGTGCCTTAGGCATTGGTGCTGGTGCCACAACACTGCAACCCCTCACAGATACTGTACTTGGAGCACAGCAGTCACACCTGTTGCGAAGCATCTTTTTAAAAAATTGTAATTACACGCCCCTGTTATACAGGGCCGAAAAATTGTGCCTTAGGCACTGGTGCTGGTGCCACAACACTGCAACCCCTCACAGATACTGTACTCTGAGCACAGCAATGAGACCTGTTGCAAAGCATTGCCTAAAAATTGTAATTACACGCCCCAACAGGGGCTGAAAAATTGTGCCTTAGGCACTGGTGCTGGTGCCACAACACTGCAACCCCTCACAGATACTGTACTCTGAGCACAGCAATGAGACCTGTTGCAAAGCATTGCCTAAAAATTGTAATTACACGCCCCAACAGGGGCTGAAAAATTGTGCCTTAGGCACTGGTGCTGGTGCCACAACACTGCAACCCCTCACAGATACTGTACTTGGAGCACAGCAGTCACACCTGTTGCGAAGCATCTTTTTAAAAAATTGTAATTACACGCCCCTGTTATACAGGGGCTGAAAAATTGTGCCTTAGGCACTGGTGTGGTGGCATGGATCATTGAGGAGGAGGAAGAGGATAGTCAGTGAACATAACAGGACAGTCACTCAGCATCAGCATAGGCAGTCTTGAAGGGATGTGACATTATAAATTATTCCGTTATATCCGCTTCAGGTGTCTGGTAGCTGGTGGTGATCCAAGACTGATACATTTTTATGAAGGTCAGTCGATCAACCGAGTCGGTGGACAGGCGCACCCTATGATCGGTGACAAATCCTCCAGCAGCACTGAATGTGCGTTCGGAAAGAACGCTGGATGCAGGACAGGCCAGTAGCTCAATTGCATACTGTGCAAGCTCTGGCCAGTGATCCATCCTCAAGACCCAGTAAGCCAGAGGATTTTCGGTGGAAAAGGTGTCCAAGTCTGACCTTGCCCCTAGGTATTCCTGCACCATGTATATCAGACGCTGGCGATGGTTGCTGGAACAGATCATACCTTGGGGCTGCGGACTAAAAAATTGTCTGAACGCATCGGTCAGACGTCCACCTTCCCCACCGCTCCTTCTGCTACTGACCGAAGCCTCAGCAACTCGTCGTCCAGGACCAGGAGTTTGTAACCTCCCAGTTTCTGGGAACGCGTTGCACAGACCTTTCTGCAAGGCCTCCCTGAGATGTCTCATCCTCTGCTCCCTCTGCGACGGCAAGATAAGGTCCGCAACCTTACCCTTGTACCGTGGATCAAGGAGAGTGGCCAGCCAGTAATGGTCCCTCTCCTTGATCCGAAGAACACGAGGATCCTTCCGCAGGCTTTGCAGGATCAGGGAGGCCATGCAGCGTAGGTTAGCTGAGGCATTCGGTCCGGAGTCTTCTGGGTCACTGAGGATGACATGATCGCCAGCCACCTCCTCCCAGCCACGTACAAGTCCACTGGTTTGTTGGGACTGTACATCATCCCTAAAAGACTGCTGCTGCTGATGCTGAGTGCCAGGCTCCACCTCCATGCTCACACAATCCTCCTCCTCCTCCTCCTCCTCATCCTCATCCTCTTCCTGTGTGATGGGTGGGACAGAAGGAACACTGTCTGGATAAAGGGGGCCTTGAGAGGCAAGGAAGTCCTCCTCTTCCTGCCTCTGTTCTGCCTCAAGTGCCCTGTCCATTATCCCACGCAGCGTATGCTCCAACAGGTGGACAAGAGGTACAGTGTCACTGATGCATGCACTGTCACTGCTCACCATCCTCGTGGCCTCCTCAAATGGTGAGAGGACAGTGCATGCATCCCTGATCATGCTCCACTGGCGTGGGGAAAAAAAGCCAAGCTCCCCTGACCCTGTCCTGGTGCCGTAGTCGCAAAGGTACTCATTGATGGCCCTCTGCTGCGTGTGCAGTCGCTGCAGCATGGCCAACGTTGAGTTCCACCTGGTGGGCATGTCACATATTAGGCGGTTCTTGGGCAGGTTCAGCTCCTTTTGCAGCTCAGTCAGCCGAGCACTGGCATTATAAGATCGGCGGAAATGCACACAGACTTTCCTGGCCTGCCTCAGGACATCCTGTAAGCCTGGGAACCTGCCCAAGAACCGCTGCACCACCAGGTTGAGGACGTGAGCCATACAGGGCACATGGGTGAGCTGCCCCTGTCGCAGGGCGGAGAGGAGGTTGGTGCCATTGTCAGAAACGACCATTCCTGGCTTAAGCTGGCGTGGCGTCAACCACCTCTCGGCCTGCCCCTGCAGAGCTGCCAGAACCTCTGGCCCAGTGTGGCTCCTGTCCCCCAAACACACCAGCGCAAGCACGGCATGGCATATTTTTGCCTGCGTACTCGCGTAGCCCCTTGTACGCCTACGGAGCACCGCTGGTTCCGAGGACAGAGCACTCGAAGAGGACATGGAGGAAGAAGAAGAGGAGGGGGTGGAGGAGAGAGGTGTGTCACAACCAGTAGTAGCATTTTGGAGGCGTGGTGGCGGAACAACCTCCAACACTACTGCACCTTGTCCTGCATCCCTCCCAGCTGCCAATAGAGTGACCCAATGGGCCGTGAAAGAAAGATAACGTCCCTGTCCATGCCTGCTGGACCATGAGTCAGCGGTAATATGCACCTTACCGCTGACCGCCCTGTCCAGCGAGGCATGTACATTGCCTTCCACATGCCGGTAGAGAGACGGAATCGCCTTCCGTGAGAAAAAGTGGCGTTTGGGAACCTGCCACTGAGGAACCGCACATTGAACAAACTCACGGAAGGGGGCCGAGTCTACCAACTGAAAAGGCAGCAGTTGAAGTGCTAGCAATTTAGCCAAGCTAGCATTCAACCGCTGGGCATGTGGATGGCTGGGAGTATACTTCTTTCGACGGTCCAGCAGCTGGGGCAGGGAAATTTGCCTGCTACAATCGGACGTCGGTGTACTGCAAGTACTTGGTTGTGACACACCTAATTCTACACCTTCAGTCCTCTCAGAGCAGCTTTCAGAGAGGATTGAAGATATAGTGGGGATGGAGATCCCAGCTGATGAGGAGCAAGGAGAGGTACGCTTTGTTCTTTGGTGTGGGTCTTTTATGTGTGCTTGCCAACGAGCTGCATGGCAGGTCGACATATGTCTGCTCATGCTTGTGGTGCCCAAGCGGCTGATGTTTTGGCCAGGCGAGATACGCTTGAGACAAATATTGCAAATAGCAGTGGTGCGATCTGATGCACTCGTCTCAAAAAAGGCCCACACCAAAGAACTTTTGTGATAACGTGCAGAGGCAGCGCCCTGCACAGGCGGAGCTCTGCGGTGTGGTACAGTTGCTGTGCTGGCCTCTAGCTGGCCTCCAGGGGGCATCCTGCCTCGTTGGACATGTGACGCCGCATCCTCCTCCTCCTCCTCCTCCTCCTCTCTCCCTTCAGGCACCCACGTGGAGTCAGTGACCTCATCATCCCCTCCCTCTTCACCACTAGAGCAAACCTGGCAGTAAGCTGCAGCTGCTGGAACAGTACTGCCAGATTGCTGTCCTTCAGCATCCCCTCTCTCTGCGCGCACACTACTGACTTCCTCAAGCTGGGTATCATCATCCGAGCCTTCGAATCGTTGGGCATCCTCCTGGAGCATGTACCCAACACTGTGCTCAAACAGTTCGGGGGACTCCTCAGGAGGACATGGTGGGTCTAGGGAAGGGGTGGCTGATGATGCCATTGAGTACGCGTTGGCAGCTGCTCTGCCAGTACCCTGAGCCTGGGTGAGAGAGGATGAGGAGGATGAGGAGGGCTTGGTCATCCATTCTACCAAGCCTTCGGCATGATGCGGCTCCACATGTCCAGCTGCCGAAAACAAAGACAAGCGTGTCCCATGGCCACGTGCTGATGACGATGCACGACCACGTCCACGGCCAGCACTGTTGTCTCTAGAAACAGAGCCTGCCTGCCCTGTGTTCTTGCCTCGGCACGCTCTGCCTCTCCTTGGCGGTCTTCCAGCCATTGTAGTCGGTAGTGTATATAGTATAAAAAATAGAGCTCCTATGTGTGCTCACAACACACTGTAGGTCCTATGGGTGCTGACACTAACACACTATAGGTACTATGTGTGCTGCTGACAAGAAAATATAGGAGCTCTGTTTGCTGCCACTAACACACTAGAAGTCCTATGGGTGCTGCTGAGAAGAAAATATAGGAGCTCTGTGTGATGCCACTAACACACTAGAAGTCCTATGGGTGCTGCTGAGAAGAAAATATAGGAGCTCTGTGTGATGCCACTAACACACTAGAAGTCCTATTGGTGCTTCTGAGATGAAAATATAGGAGCTCTGTGTGATGCCACTAACACACTAGAAGTCCTATGGGTGCTGCTGAGAAGAAAATATAGGAGCTCTGTGTGATGCCACTAACACACTAGAAGTCCTATTGGTGCTTCTGAGATGAAAATATAGGAGCTCTGTGTGATGCCACTAACACACTAGAAGTCCTATGGGTGCTGCTGAGAAGAAAATATAGGAGCTCTGTGTGATGCCACTAACACACTAGAAGTCCTATTGGTGCTTCTGAGATGAAAATATAGGAGCTCTGTGTGATGCCACTAACACACTAGAAGTCCTATGGGTGCTGCTGAGAAGAAAATATAGGAGCTCTGTGTGATGCCACTAACACACTAGAAGTCCTATGGGTGCTTCTGAGAAGAAAATATAGGAGCTCTGTGTGATGCCACTAACACACTAGAAGTCCTATGGGTGCTGCTGAGAAGAAAATATAGGAGCTCTGTGTGATGCCACTAACACACTAGAAGTCCTATGGGTGCTTCTGAGATGAAAATATAGGAGCTCTGTTTGCTGCCACTAACACACTAGAAGTCCTATGGGTGCTGCTGAGAAGAAAATATAGGAGCTCTGTGTGATGCCACTAACACACTAGAAGTCCTATGGGTGCTTCTGAGAAGAAAATATAGGAGCTCTGTGTGATGCCACTAACACACTAGAAGTCCTATGGGTGCTGCTGAGAAGAAAATATAGGAGCTCTGTGTGATGCCACTAACACACTAGAAGTCCTATGGGTGCTTCTGAGATGAAAATATAGGAGCTCTGTGTGATGCCACTAACACACTAGAAGTCCTATGGGTGCTTCTGAGATGAAAATATAGGAGCTCTGTTTGCTGCCACTAACACACTAGAAGTCCTATGGGTGCTGCTGAGAAGAAAATATAGGAGCTCTGTGTGATGCCACTAACACACTAGAAGTCCTGTGGGTGCTTCTGAGAAGAAAATATAGGAGCTCTGTGTGATGCCACTAACACACTAGAAGTCCTATGGGTGCTTCTGAGATGAAAATATAGGAGCTCTGTTTGCTGCCACTAACACACTAGAAGTCCTATGGGTGCTGCTGAGAAGAAAATATAGGAGCTCTGTGTGATGCCACTAACACACTAGAAGTCCTATGGGTGCTTCTGAGAAGAAAATATAGGAGCTCTGTGTGATGCCACTAACACACTAGAAGTCCTATGGGTGCTGCTGAGAAGAAAATATAGGAGCTCTGTGTGATGCCACTAACACACTAGAAGTCCTATGGGTGCTTCTGAGATGAGAATATAGGAGCTCTGTGTGATGCCACTAACACACTAGAAGTCCTATGGGTGCTTCTGAGTTGAAAATATAGGAGCTCTGTTTGCTGCCACTAACACACTAGAAGTCCTATGGGTGCTGCTGAGAAGAAAATATAGGAGCTCTGTGTGATGCCACTAACACACTAGAAGTCCTATGGGTGCTTCTGAGAAGAAAATATAGGAGCTCTGTGTGATGCCACTAACACACTAGAAGTCCTATGGGTGCTGCTGAGAAGAAAATATAGGAGCTCTGTGTGATGCCACTAACACACTAGAAGTCCTATGGGTGCTGCTGAGAAGAAAATATAGGAGCTCTGTGTGATGCCACTAACACACTAGAAGTCCTATGGGTGCTTCTGAGATGAAAATATAGGAACTCTGTGTGATGCCACTAACACACTAGAAGTCCTATGGGTGCTGCTGAGAAGAAAATATAGGAGCTCTGTGTGATGCCACTAACACACTAGAAGTCCTATGGGTGCTGCTGAGAAGAAAATATAGGAGCTCTGTGTGATGCCACTAACACACTAGAAGTCCTATGGGTGCTGCTGAGAAGAAAATATAGGAGCTCTGTGTGATGCCACTAACACACTAGAAGTCCTATGGGTGCTTCTGAGATGAAAATATAGGAACTCTGTGTGATGCTACTAACACACTAGAAGTCCTATGGGTGCTGCTGAGAAGAAAATATAGGAGCTCTGTGTGATGCCACTAACACACTAGAAGTCCTATGGGTGCTTCTGAGAAGAAAATATAGGAGCTCTGTGTGATGCCACTAACACACTAGAAGTCCTATGGGTGCTGCTGAGAAGAAAATATAGGAGCTCTGTGTGATGCCACTAACACACTAGAAGTCCTATGGGTGCTTCTGAGATGAAAATATAGGAGCTCTGTGTGATGCCACTAACACACTAGAAGTCCTATGGGTGCTGCTGAGAAGAAAATATAGGAGCTCTGTTTGCTGCCACTAACACACTAGAAGTCCTATGGGTGCTTCTGAGAAGAAAATATAGGAGCTCTGTGTGATGCCACTAACACACTAGAAGTCCTATGGGTGCTTCTGAGAAGAAAATATAGAAGCTCTGTGTGATGCCACTAACACACTAGAAGTCCTATGGGTGCTGCTGAGAAGAAAATATAGGAGCTCTGTGTGATGCCACTAACACACTAGAAGTCCTATGGGTGCTTCTGAGATGAAAATATAGGAGCTCTGTGTGATGCCACTAACACACTAGAAGTCCTATGGGTGCTTCTGAGATGAAAATATAGGAGCTCTGTTTGCTGCCACTAACACACTAGAAGTCCTATGGGTGCTGCTGAGAAGAAAATATAGGAGCTCTGTGTGATGCCACTAACACACTAGAAGTCCTATGGGTGCTTCTGAGAAGAAAATATAGGAGCTCTGTGTGATGCCACTAACACACTAGAAGTCCTATGGGTGCTTCTGAGATGAAAATATAGGAGCTCTGTTTGCTGCCACTAACACACTAGAAGTCTTATGGGTGCTGCTGAGAAGAAAATATAGGAGCTCTGTTTGCTGCCACTAACACACTAGAAGTCCTATGGGTGCTGCTGAGAAGAAAATATAGGAGCTCTGTGTGATGCCACTAACACACTAGAAGTCCTATGGGTGCTTCTGAGATGAAAATATAGGAACTCTGTGTGATGCCACTAACACACTAGAAGTCCTATGGGTGCTGCTGAGAAGAAAATATAGGAGCTCTGTGTGATGCCACTAACACACTAGAAGTCCTATGGGTGCTTCTGAGAAGAAAATATAGGAGCTCTGTGTGATGCCACTAACACACTAGAAGTCCTATGGGTGCTGCTGAGAAGAAAATATAGGAGCTCTGTGTGATGCCACTAACACACTAGAAGTCCTATGGGTGCTTCTGAGATGAAAATATAGGAGCTCTGTGTGATGCCACTAACACACTAGAAGTCCTATGGGTGCTGCTGAGAAGAAAATATAGGAGCTCTGTTTGCTGCCACTAACACACTAGAAGTCCTATGGGTGCTTCTGAGAAGAAAATATAGGAGCTCTGTGTGATGCCACTAACACACTAGAAGTCCTATGGGTGCTTCTGAGAAGAAAATATAGAAGCTCTGTGTGATGCCACTAACACACTAGAAGTCCTATGGGTGCTGCTGAGAAGAAAATATAGGAGCTCTGTGTGATGCCACTAACACACTAGAAGTCCTATGGGTGCTTCTGAGATGAAAATATAGGAGCTCTGTGTGATGCCACTAACACACTAGAAGTCCTATGGGTGCTTCTGAGATGAAAATATAGGAGCTCTGTTTGCTGCCACTAACACACTAGAAGTCCTATGGGTGCTGCTGAGAAGAAAATATAGGAGCTCTGTGTGATGCCACTAACACACTAGAAGTCCTATGGGTGCTTCTGAGAAGAAAATATAGGAGCTCTGTGTGATGCCACTAACACACTAGAAGTCCTATGGGTGCTTCTGAGATGAAAATATAGGAGCTCTGTTTGCTGCCACTAACACACTAGAAGTCTTATGGGTGCTGCTGAGAAGAAAATATAGGAACTCTGTTTGCTGCCACTAACACACTAGAAGTCCTATGGGTGCTGCTGAGAAGAAAATATAGGAGCTCTGTGTGATGCCACTAACACACTAGAAGTCCTATGGGTGCTGCTGAGAAGAAAATATAGGAGCTCTGTTTGCTGCCACTAACACACTAGAAGTCCTATGGGTGCTTCTGAGATGAAAATATAGGAGCTCTGTGTGATGCCACTAACACACTAGAAGTCCTATGGGTGCTTCTGAGATGAAAATATAGGAGCTCTGTTTGCTGCCACTAACACACTAGAAGTCCTATGGGTGCTGCTGAGAAGAAAATATAGGAGCTCTGTGTGATGCCACTAACACACTAGAAGTCCTATGGGTGCTTCTGAGATGAAAATATAGGAGCTCTGTTTGCTGCCACTAACACACTAGAAGTCCTATGGGTGCTGCTGAGAAGAAAATATAGGAGCTCTGTGTGATGCCACTAACACACTAGAAGTCCTATGGGTGCTGCTGAGAAGAAAATATAGGAGCTCTGTGTGATGCCACTAACACACTAGAAGTCCTATGGGTGCTTCTGAGAAGAAAATATAGGAGCTCTGTGTGATGCCACTAACACACTAGAAGTCCTATGGGTGCTTCTGAGATGAAAATATAGGAACTCTGTGTGATGCCACTAACACACTAGAAGTCCTATGGGTGCTGCTGAGAAGAAAATATAGGAGATCTGTTTGCTGCCACTAACACACTAGAAGTCCTATGGGTGCTGCTGAGAAGAAAATATAGGAGCTCTGTGTGATGCCACTAACACACTAGAAGTCCTATGGGTGCTTCTGAGATGAAAATATAGGAGCTCTGTGTGAAGCCACTAACACACTAGAAGTCCTATGGGTGCTGCTGAGAAGAAAATATAGGAGCTCTGTTTGCTGCCACTAACACACTAGAAGTCCTATGGGTGCTGTTGGGGTGCAATGCTGTGCTAACAGCACTGCGGTTGGTACTACTGCAACACTGTATCAACAGTAAGCACGCACCAGACTAATCCCCAGCAGCAGCTAATAACACACTAACTGTGCAATCAGCAGCAATGAACGATCAATGACTTAGGTAGCAATGGTTTAGTAAAGAAATAGCCAATGGTTTAGCAAAGAAGAGCAAATCTTTCAGTATCAAGCAAAGACAGAATCAGCAGACTGATCTCTCCTAAAGCCGGAACTCATGTGACCGGGGCCGACGGCGTGGCGGCCTTTTAAATGGTGGGGCGTGTACTAAAGCCCCTGAGCTGTAATTGGCTACAGGCGTCCTGCCTGTAGCCAATTATTGCTCTCCGAGTTTCGGGCGCTGTGATTGGCCAAGCATGCGGGGTCACAGTGCATGCTTGGCCAATCATCAGCCAGCAATGCACTGCGCCGGCCGCGCCAGCCGCAATGCATTGCGGGGCCGCTCGCATCACACGAATGTGATGCGAACGGCCCAAATAGTTCTGGGCTCGCCGAGCGAGCGAACGCCCGGTGCTCGTTTCGAACGTGGGTTCAAATCGAGCACCGGGCCCATCCCTAATTCTAATTAGATCATCTACAACAGTTATTATTAGTCTTCTAAACCAGCCCTATGGTGGCTGGTATGAGGCATTAGTCAATCTAACAAGATTCAATTTTTGTACTCACATGGGACCAGGAACACCGGTGACCATCCGTCCAGACGTGCATGGGATCATGACTTGATCCACATGCAGTCCTGTATTTATGTGGTACCTTCATATTGTAAGTCAGGTGACCAGGTGCAGCCCCACCCCCCCTCCCCCAGTTGAAGGTGCTTCACAGCCATAGGAAGGATTAATCCCCAATTGAATGAGCCACACCACAACCGCTTGCAAAGCACATGGTTGCAGCATGGAGAATAGCTTTTTCCAGGGTTAAAAAAGGTGGTGAGGAGGCAATATGTTGTCTCTGAATTGCCTCTCAACCTCTCTCTGAAAAGAAATTTATGACAATGACTTCAGTCAGCATCACTGGCCACTTTGTTGACATTCAGCATATTGAGTGCATGTAGGTTGGCATTGCTCATTGCTCCTCCTTTTACTGGCCAGGCAGGTTACATGCCTGGCTAAGGGTCTGATATGGATTTTGAAGGGAACCCATGTTTTTTTTTTTGGGTTGCGGTGCCTGGAAAATCTTTTAGGACACCCCAAACCATATCAGGAAATCTTTTAGGACACCACAAACCATATCAGGCCACATATTCTCAATATGGGAAAGGTACCTTGCCTGGAGAGGTGGCTAGAGCCAGGCAACCTCAAGCAAGCTCATTAACCCTGGCAAGGCAGCCTCAATTGGCAACCATAAAAATACAGAAGGGAGTGCCAGAGCAAAATTGGCTAAAAGAGTTCAAGATAATTTTAATTGTTGTTAAAAAGTACTATAAAAACAGTCAATTCGTTCATTATGTGATTTTCTAGAATTAGTGTTATATATTCATATGCATATCTGTTTTTGTTTTTTCTTGTATCCCTGATAAAGGGGAGTGGTGTTGCCCCGAAAAGTGTTGGCTGTTTATATATAACTTTTTATCATCAATTAAATTGATCTTGTACTCTCACCTGATTTTGGTATTTATAATGTTAATGTATTGGTCAGAGAGAGAGTCATCAAAGCTAATTTTGATGTTGCAGTGGTTAGAGCGGGTGGGGCAGACCTTTGGCCACCTTTCATTTATGGTGAGAGATCTGCCCATCTATGGCCACTCTATGAAAGCTGTCATACCAGATGAATGAAACATCATAGAAAATATCTTCAGGTCCAATAGGTTCTCAAAACTTTGACTTTTATTCTTCCTTATTTTAAAATGTGCTAGTCCTTTAGCTTTACTAAATTATGTTTCAAATTTCACAATTTGCATGAATTCAGTACACACAACTCACTGCACTCCCACACTTTTGGAATGAGAAGAAAAGCTTAAATACTAAATGTAATAGACTGAGCAAGCACACATAGCTTAACAGCTACATATAGAATTACAAAATGTCAAGTGTCAGTAACAAACTACTTTTATTTGCATTGTAAAACAGCTGGAGTCTGTGTTACATTCAACCTTTGAGGACCAGTAAACCTTAAATACAAGTTATCTGGCATGACGGAACTATATAACATTCACACAGTATGACCAAGCTTCCGCCGACATATATTTTATTGTCAGACAGAACTTAAAGTATTTGACTTTCATAAAAAGATTATAAACAGCATAAAACTATGCTGTGTGCAGAAACTAAACTCCAATTATAGCTTTATCCTAAATGTCGAAAGTTAAGATTGCTTGTTAAGATATTTATTTAAACATTACCAAAAAAAAAAAACTGTCATGAGAGAAACATAAAGGTTGTCACTGCTTCTTCTACAAATGCTAGTTGCCTGTCTGTTATGTTGACCCCATGGTTTCTGAATTGTAAACCACAGACTAAAACATGCGGATATTGATAATGATATGTGACATTTCTCTGACATTCCTGACCTGCATTCTTGTTCCAGGTCAGTGTCTTGTACAAACATTCAGCCAGGCAACAAGCATTTCCAATATTTTATTGGCACTTGCATCCCTCATATTACTCTTATATATATATATATATATATATATATATATATATATATACATATACATATATATATATATATATATATATATATATACACTATATTACCAAAAATATTGGGACACCTGCCTTTACACGCAAATTAACTTTAATGGCGTCCGTAGGGTTCAATATTGAGTTGGCCCACCCTTTGCAGCTATAATATCTTCATCTCTTCTGGGAAGGCTCTCCGCAAGGTTTAGGATTGTGTCTATGGGAATGTTTGACCATTCTTCCAGAAGCGCATTTGTGAGGTCAGGCACTGATGGGGACAAGAAGGCCTGGCTCGCAGTTTCTGCTCTAATTCATCCCAAAGGTGTTCTATTTGGTTGAGGGCAGGACTCTGTGCAGACCAGTCAAGTTCCTCCACCCTAAACTGGGGCTCATCCATGTCTTTATGAACCTTGCTTTGTGCGCTGGTCCAAATCATTTGGTGGAGGGGGGATTATAGTGTGTGGCTATTTTTCAGGGGGTTGGCTTGGCCCCTTAGTTTCAGTCAAGGGACTTCTTAAGGCATCAGAATACTAAGACATTTTGGAAAATGTCATGCTCCCAACTTTGTAGGAACAGTTTGAGGATGGCCCCTTCCTTTTCCCACATGACTACACAACAGTGCACAAAGCAACCTCACAAATGCGCTCCTGGAAGAAAGGTCAAACATTCCCATAGACACACTACTAAACCTTGTGGACAGCCTTCCCAGAAGAGTTGAAGAGTTCCACTCTTATCAAGTATGGGTAGCTAATTATTTCCGGTATTACAAGTTGCCCACATGTTACACAGAACATTCTGTAGATTGATTGTCACCAAGACAGCAATGCAAAATCCTAAATTTTAGAGTTGTCACCAAGAACGATAGACAATCCTCTAATCTGGACACCCATTCATATGGCAACTCTCTAAAAATGAAAATTCTGTTCACTTGGGTCTCAAGAAGTGAAGGGAAATCTCCCCAGTAAGAGTAAGTAAATAGTAAGTAAGCAGGCAACAGGGATGAGATTTATGTTCGACTCGAACCAGAGTTTGACTCGAACATTGGCTGTTCGCCCGTTCGGCGAACAGTGAACAATTTGGGGTTTTCGCTGCAAATTCAAAAAGCCGCGGAACACCCCTTAAAAGTCTATGGGAGAAATCTAAAGTGCTAATTTTAAAGGTTAATATGCAAGTTAATGTCAGAAAAAGTGTTTGGGGACCTGGGTCCTGCCCCAGGGGACATGTATCAATGCAAAAAAAGTTTTAAAAACTGACGTTTTTTCAGGAGCAGTGATTTTAATAATGCTTAAAGTGAAACAATAAAAGTGAAATATTCCTTTAAATTTCGCACCTGGGTGGTGTGCATAGTATGCCTGTAAAGTAGCGCATGTTTCCAGTGTTTAGGACTGTCCCTGCACAAAATGTAATTTCTAAAGGAAAAAAAGTCATTTAAAACTACTCGCGGCTATAATGAATTGTCGGGTCCCGGCAATACAGATCAAAGTCATTGAAAAAAATGCCCCCCCCCAGTCCATTACCAGGCTCTTTGGGTCTGGTATGAATATTAAGGGGAACCCCGAACCAAAAAAAAAGTGTGGGGGTCCCCCCCACATTCCATATCAGGCCCTTCAGGTCTGGTATGGATATTAAGGGGAACCCGCAACAAAATAAAAAAAAATGGCGTGGGGTCCCCCCAAAAATCCATACCAGACCCTTATCTGAGCACGCAACCTGGCAGGCCGCAGGAAAAGAGGGGGGCGAGAGAGCGCCCCCCCTCCTGAACCGTTCCAGGCCACATGCCCTCAACATGGGAAGGATGTCCCCATGTTGATGGGGACAAGGGCCTCATCCCCACAACCCTTGCCCGGTGGTTGTGGGGGTCTGCGGGCGGGGGGCTTATCGTAATCTGGAATCCCCCTTTAACAAAGGGGACACCCAGATTCCGGCCCCCTCCTATGTGAATTGGTAACGGGGTACCCCTACCATTTCACAAAGAAAGAGTAAATTGTAAAAAAAACACACAGACACAGTTGGGATAAGTCCTTTATTAAAAATAAAAAAATAAAAACTCAAAAAAACATTCCAGCGATGTAATCTAGTCTGTCCAGCGTTGTTCTCTATGTCCCGTGGTGATCCGATGTCCAGCGCTGCTGCAGTCTCCACTCCACAGGAAGCCGACATGACGTAAGAGGGGGAGGGGTCATCTGTCCACATCATAGGGTAAGCCCGGATTTCCCCGGCAAGCGGGGGAATACCCAATGATGTCGGCGGGTGACTCCGCCCTGTGACGTCATATGGCGGGGTCACCTGCCGACATCATTGGGTATTCCCCCGCTTGCCGGGGAAAGTCGGGGCTTACCCTATGATATGGACAGGGTTTGTGTGGAGTGGAGTGGAGACTGCAGCTCAGGACATCGGATCACAGCGGGACATAGAGAACAACGCTGGACATCCTCCCCATGTTGAGGGTATGTGGCCTGGTACTGTTCAGGAGGGGGGGCGCTCTGTCGTCCCCCCTCTTTTCCTGCGGCCTGCCAGGTTGCATGCTCGGATAAGGGTCTCGTATGGATTTTTGGGGGGACCCCACGCCATTTTTTATTTATTTTGGTGCGGGGTTCCCCTTAAAATCCATACCAGACCTGAAGGGCCTGATATGGAATTTGGGGGGACCCCCACACTTTTTTTTTGGTTTGGGGTTCCCCTTAATATTTATACCAGACCCAAAGGGCCTGGTAATGGACTGGGGGGGACCCCTGCGTTTTTTTTCAATGACTTTGATCTGTATTGCCGGGACCCGACAATTCATTATAGCCGCAAGTAGTTTTAAATGACTTTTTTTTTTTTTTCCATAAAGTTTTTATTGAGCAAAAGTCACAAACATCTTATTACAAGGTACAAGACAGAACAAGTGCAGTCAAAGAACCAGCTTTAGGAACATCATATAGTAACACTACAAGCATGTATGGGAACATACAGAACACTTGTGAAAGAGATAAGGAACGTGTAATCGGACCGAAGCCCTTAATGCTGGCACTCGTATTTCGACTATCTACTAAGTTTGCTACTCGTCGTATTGCTTCTGGCATCGAAAGAGAGAGAGAGAAAAGAAAAAAGAAAAAGAAAGAGAAGAAAAAAAAAAAAGAGAAGAGAAAGAAAAAAAAAAGAAAGAGGGGGGGAAGGTGGTGTCAATGGGATAGAAGGAAGGAGATGGGGTGAGAGAAAAGAAGAAGAGAAAAAGAGTAAGAGAGAGAGGGGGCCGGCCTACAAATTGGAGACAAGAGAGGAAAAAAAAAGGGGGGGGGAACAGGGAATGGGGAGGGGGGATCAGGGGGTGGGGGGCTAGGGGGCAGCCACCAAGGCGGGGTTCATGCCTCACCCACAGATGGGGGTAGGGGTATATTTTAGAGAACGATGAAGGGGATAGGAGAAGATATAGCCTGGAGGGCTAGAACGCGTAGGGTAGCTGATAAAGTGACGGGAAGGGGGCAAGATGGGGGTAGAGGGTAGGGGTGAGGGTGGGGGGAGTGACCACTCGTTTAGTTGTCCGTGAACCTGAACGAGGCTGTGTCGCCCCAGTGGATCTTTCTCTAATCTGGGGGAACATGTTGTTTGTATTCTGCTGTTGTCGTGAAGTGCGACCAGCAGGACCAAGTGGTCGAGAACTTCTCCATTCTTTCCTGGGAAATGTGGATCAGCTCTTCCATGTCACACATCCTTGAAATAGTCGTAAACCATTCCTTAAGTGACGGTATATGACCGGAGCGCCAGTGTTTGGGGATGCACAATCTAGCCGCGTTAATCATGTGCATGGCTAGGGATTTGAAGTAGACTTTTCTAGATAGGGAGGTGTGGTGCAAGAGGAATTGTGCTGGTGTGAAGTCCAGGGAGTATGTGGTGACCGATGTGATGATCCTGTGAACTTCCCTCCAGAAAGGTTGGATATGTGTGCAGTCCCACCAGATATGTAACATGGTTCCCACTTCCGCATTACACCTCCAGCATGTGTTGGAGGTTGAAGGGGCAAATTTGTGAAGGAGGGATGGGGTTCTATACCACCTAGTGAGAACTTTATACCCGTTCTCCTGAATAGCGACATTCAGTGATCCCCTATGTGTATATTCATGGACTCTCATCCACTCAACTGGTGTCAGGGGGGTAGGAAGATCCCTATTCCACGAGACTTGCGACGGTGAGGAGGCCGAGTCTTTAGGGTCTATAAGTAGGAGGTATAGAAGGGAGATGAGGTGTCTCTGGGGGGTTTTCTGATGACAAAGGTTTTCGAATGGCGTGAGTGGTCTTGTCCAGCTGTCGTGAGCTACCTGAGTGGAGAGAAAGTGATGTATTTGTCTGTAAGTCCAGAAGGGGAAGGACAAAGTGTTGGAAATGCGCTTGAGGTCTTCGATCGAGGCAAGCTTACCGTCTATGTACAGTTGCGAAGCAATAATGTCCTGAAATGGCCATTCCTGTTTGAGGAAATTGGGTGACTCACCTGGGAGGAAATCAGGATTTCCTCTCAGCGTAGTTAACGGGCCCGGGGTGGGTGCAAGGGATCTGGTGGTAGGGGATGACCTGAGGAGCGCCAAGGAGGTGTGAATGAAAGGGTGTGAAACTACGGACTGTGGCCATTGTTTCGGGGATAGCCAAGGGAGGAGTCGTATTGGAATGGGCGAAAAGGAGTCTTCCAACGCGGTCCAAATCTTTTCATAGGAATGAATACACCAATCCGCTATTCTCGTGAGATGGCAGGCCACAAAATATTTGTACAGGTCTGGGAGAGCAATGCCCCCTTTAGATTTGGGCCAGGTGAGTCTAGCGTACTTGATTCTAGGGGGGGAGGCTTTCCACAAAAATGTGGAGCAGGCCTTTCGATAGGAAGAAAAAAATCCTGCGGGGATAGACAATGGGCTGGTTTGGAACAAATATAGCAAACGTGGGAGTAAGATCATTTTAATCAGGGCGGCTCGGCCAAACCATGAGACATTAAGTGTCGACCATTCCCTAAGGTGTTCTTGGGCCTTGCTCAGAGCTGGGAGGAAGTTAAGGGCATAAAGATCCTTAAGACAGGGCGGGATCCGAATTCCAAGATAGGAAATTGCGGTCTTTTCCCAATGAAATGGGAAGGACTCCTGACAATGGGTGACCTCCTGTGATGAAAGGGTGACATTCAGGGCCTGGGACTTTGTGTAGTTAATTTTCAGGTTTGAGATTACCCCAAAGGCTTCCAAATCTTCCAAGAGCGATGGGAGGGAGGTACGCGGCGAAGCGAGAGAAAGCAGGATGTCGTCCGCGAAGGCGGCCACCTTAAATTCCCTGCCCCCAACCATCAGTCCCTTAACATCCGCGTTTTCTCTAAGTTTGTTTAAAAAGGGTTCTAGGGAGAGGATGTAGATCAAGGGGGAAAGGGGGCAGCCCTGGCGAGTGCCATTGTTGATGGGGAAGGCGTTCGACAGGTGGCCGTTTTTAAATGACTTTTTATCCTTTAGGAATGACATTTTGTGCAGTGACAGTTCTAAGCACGGGAAACATGCGCTACTTTACAGGCATACTATACACACACCCCTAGGTACGAAATTTAAAGGAATATTTTACTTCTATTGCTTCACTTTAAGCATTATTAAAATCACTGCTCCCAAAAAAAGGCAGTTTTTAAAACTTTTTTTTGCATTGATACATATCCCCTGGGGCAGGACCCGGGTCCCCAAACACTTTTTATGACAATAACTTGCATATTAACCTTTAAAATTAGCACTTTAGATTTTTCATGTTCATGTCCCATAGACTTTAACGGTGTTCGTGTGTTCGAACTAATTTTTTACCTGATCGCATGTTCTCGTGCGAACCGAAACCCAGGGTGGTGTTTGGCTCATCCCTAGCAGGCAACAAAAAATATTTTGACAGATATTTTAAAATGACACTAAGCTCTGGATGAAAGAGAGAAATTCTATTCAAGTATGTATTAACGGAAAAAAATGTCTAGAGTTATTCTTAGCTCCTCTAAATCTACAAATTCCTTTTCCTTTTTTTTTTTTGGTTCTGTGATCCAACTTCAAATTAGACGATAGCTACGTTCTCCATGAACCCACTGTATGTAGCAATGTAGCCACCTTTACTTGCTTGCTTCCGAGATGGATTAGGGACTTTGGGAATTTCAGTATTCAAAAAGCAGCACACATGACTACAACTAATTTGCACTGTTCATTCCAAATAAACTTAAGAGGCCAAAAGGAGAAGTTAGAGATCTCACAGAGGACATTATCAGGTGGCATTAAAACACAATAGTGAAGAATTTCAAGAAAAATAGTACAGGGCCTTTAAGTAGTGCATGTGTAATAGATTATTTTTGGACAGTAAGTGTCACTTTAATTCTTTGTTAGTTTATCACAAATTTAAAAATAGGCTTTAAATGCATTTTAATTGGATTCATTAAATTCACATATTAGCACATTATGACAGATTTACCTTTCAAATGGAGCTCTCCAGTGCTGAGTGGTCACTTCTCCCAGTGCTTCCAAAGTTCAAAAGTGTTACTAATACATACATATATCAAAATGGACCACCTTGATCTGTTTTGATGCTTAAATTGTTAAAAAACAAAGATTCAATTGCTGTCTATGAGAATGGGGAGAAGAGGGGGCATAATGTACCTTTCTCTGAAACAACAGTGTTTTCTATTTAGTCCGATATAGTGTCTGTAGTGTGACCCAATAATTAAAGAGAAGTCAAACAAGCTTGTAATAGAGCACCCAGCCCTGGATCACCTTATGATAATCCTCCGGCTCCTCCACTGGCTGATGGTTGTGACATATTTAAATAAGATAGTGTAAAACAAGAGGCTCATCATCCCACACAGATGTGGAGGTAGGTCTCCTATCACAGCTCACCTGGATCCTCACTAGATGACCAGCAGCAGGGGGGGGAAGATAGATGCCAGAAGCAACATGGACGACGGACTTCCAGGACCAGCTTGGAGCACATGCACTGTGCAATAGTGTTTTATGGTAAAATAAATTTCTCTCTCCCCATTCTCATAGACAGCAATTGAATCTTTGTTTTTCAACTATTTAAGCATCAAAACAGATCAAGGTGGTCCATTTTGATATATGTATGTATTAGTAACACTTTTGAACTTTGGTGCAACCACAGTATAACATAAATTCACCTTTAATTACAAACATACTCCAGTCAAACTCAATAATGTACAATGGCAGAAAAGGTATTTTTCTCTACTTATTTTATTCCCCTATGCACAACCGCAGTAGAAGTTAGTATCTCAAAGCTTCATGCCTTTGGTAAAGTTTTGGACACATGTTCATGCAACCTGGAAGCACTTTGACCAAAGCTCACATGAGTTCTGGCACCTGAGCACAAACTTCTTGGCTTCTCTAGGTAGCTATATACATGCTGTATAAAAGAAACATGTTCCCAACATGGTATAGCCAGTTAACTTCCAAGCTTGGTGATTTTGAGGTTTCAGAATCTTACAATATTGACATGAACTTTTGTTTTGCCACAGCTGTTGGGGCTTTACATATGAATAAAAATAGAGTATTCTTAGGTACTCGCTAAAGAGACTAGAACAAGATGTTAACATTAGCAACCAATGTGAGTGAGAGAGCTACAATAGAAATGGGTGGAATAGTTTTGTTGTGGATAAGTAACTTGCCAAGGACTATATTCAAACAGTGGCAGCTGCTGTCCGCCTGTCGTTATCTTAAAGGAGAAGTCCAGCCTGAGCTTTTTAGGCCGGGCTTCTCCTAAGGGTCACAGGAGTGCAATTACTTTTGCACTGCTGTGACCCATTTTCAAAAAAAACATACTTCTCTTTTAAAAAGGATTAGCAGCCGCTGCTATTCGCATACCCTGGTCATTCCAGCAGCAAGAATCTGCTGATTCTTGCTGCTGGAATCTACTGACTGTATGTAAACAGCCATGTGAATGTGGCCTTACACTTTCCATTCCTTATCAGACACAGTTTACCTTCCAATGCTTTTGTTTTTTATTGTGACAATGTATTTTTTTTAACAGGCCACCTGTTACCCAAAATACACTAGTTGCCAGCAGCCTACATTTTATGCTAAACAGCTAATCCCCAGTCTGCAGTTCCATAAGTCATGGATCTTTAGCCATTCTGCACTCTACCTATCACACTTTTGATCATTTAGGAATAAATAATTTTTCAGATATGTCTGTCTGTAAGCCCAGCACAATTTTGCAATGGGAAGATAATTAAAAAAACTTAAATTAAGGTAAACTAAGGATATTTTTGTTACCTAAAGATATTGGTGTAATAAAGGATTCCTATGTGACAGCAGGAGTAGCTGGTTGCAATAGAAGACCTGGATGATAAATATGATAAATATAATGTTTGCAGCTACATAAGTTTATTGTATTTAAATAGGTGTCCAGCTTGATTTGCAATGAGCAGTGGAACATTAAATATAGATGACAAAAAGTATTTTCTTAAATGTTGGCTATCATTCATATAAATGTAGAAGTAAACTGGTGAGCAAGGTTTTTCCAGGATGCAGGCAATAATGCAAGTCTTAGACTGCATCTCATTCAACTTACTGAGCATCACCACCCTACTTGTTGCTGAGGTTTGAAGAGAAATGTTCATCTGCTATCAACTGACGTGAAGTTCCACAGAATTATAGAAAGGCAAATCCACTTTGCACTACAAGTGCAAAGTGCACTTTAAATTGCACTGAAAGTGCAGTTGGAAGTGCATTCGCTGTAAATATGAGGGGTAGATCTGAAATGAGGGGAAGCTCTGCTGATTTTATCATCCAATCATGTGCAAGCTAAAATGCTGTTTTTTATTTTCCTTGCATGTCCCCCTCGGGTCTACAGTGACTGCACTTCCAAGTGCACTTTGCACTTGTAGTTTGCACTTGTAGTGCAAAGTGGATTTGCCTTTTTTAAATAACCCCCCTGGTGTTTGAAGTCTGGTATCCTGCACACTCATCTATCATAGCTGCACAAGCAAAGGCCTTGACTTCCATGCCCATACTGAAAAAGTTTGTACTTCGTTTCAAAGATAGCCAAATATATTTTCCTAGCAACTGGGACACCACCCACTGAAAGAAAGTAAAATGGAAATAGCAGAGTGGTGTGTGCGTGGGAGCTGGGGGAAGATAAATGCTGGTTGCATTATCATTTCATCAAATTATTTTATTTTTTGATGGTACATTTTTGGTAAAATGATTTTTACTTACGAGGGAGGTTTTGTACGGGAGTTCGTTTTTCATACTAGCTGTAACATGTCTTTGAATTTTCAATATGCAATCTTAACAAACCAATGCATGCTTTATTAACCAGGAAAGATGTCATGCTATTGGTTCCTACTCATCCTAGGAGAGAGTTGTCACAAGGACGTCCAAGGGATTTTAATAAAACCTGGTTTTTACACTACAGCATCAGCTTTGAAGCATGGGTCAGAAATGTTCTCCTTTTGTCTAATGCTTTGCATAGCTAGGTTAATTGCTCTTGAAATAAATTGTGAGTTACTGAATGCAGATTCCCTTAATACTAATTGATAGTCATTACTCAGTCTGTTTGAAATGAATTGGTATTCCCACATCAGCTGCAAGCAAGCAGGTGTCCAAGCCACAAAATGAACACTCACAATTCACACTAATTGACAAGTTAGGAAACAGTCTCAGAGGAAATTCGAAAAATTGCTTTGCAGTTATCCCCAGTGGAAGTATTTGCCAAGTCAAAATCAGCAGTACAGAAAAACCATCACATGTAAGGACTATCCGAATCCATCATTTATACAGAATTATTATTTCTATCAGAATGAACTAATTACACAAACAGGTCTCCCAGCACCTTGTAATGTTTTATATTATCCTAGATATCATGGACTTCTAGAACCAGAGACATCTTGTGCTTAATAAATGCAAAGTGGCCCTAAGTCCTTTCCGAACCTTAATGCTGTTTAACAAGGTTCTACGACCAACTGTTCGACAAAGGTCCAGCAATGAGAGAAAAACCTAAGTTCACTCTTCCCTCTTTGGGACTTTTTTTAGCATAGCATACACATGTCTGTTGTTTGGGGCAATACATGGTTAAAGGAGTTCTAAAGGTACAAGGTTTTTTACCTTAGTGCGATCTATGTATTAACGTAAAAAAAAACGTCTCTTTGCAACCTTATCTAAATCCAGTGATGTGCAAGAGAACAGCGCTTCTCTCGACATTCTCCCTCCTCATTGGGCAAAGAAGCAGCAGTGGGAACCTGCTGCTGTCAATCACAGCCAGTGAGGAGAGAGTGGGGAATGGGGCTGAGCCGTGCTCTGTGTGTCAAAGCAGCTTGCTATGGGAGCACTCAGCATGGGGGAGGAGGCAGGGGCACCGGAGGGAGACTCCAGAAGTAGAGGATCAGGGCTTCTCTGTGCAAAACCATTGCATAAAGCAGGTAAGTATAGTAGGTGACATGTGTGTTATTTGAGAAAAAATGTTGCCTTTAGAATCACTTTAAATCTGAGGGCAACTGAATACTAATAGTGAGTGTCAGCACGTGTCTCACACAGTGAGCCCCACTTAATTAGTATGCATTCCTTGATCATTAATTGACCCAATATTACTTTATTACAGAGCATATTTGCCTAAAAAAAATGGGCACTGGTTTTAATTCAACATCAGAGAGGTTACATACTGGAATTTATTTAACCACCTCAATACAGGGCACTTTCACCCCCTTCCTGCCCAAGCCATTTTTCAGCTTTCAGCGCTGTAACACTTTGAATGACAATTGCGTGGTCATGCAACACTGTACCCAAATGAAATGTTTATAATTTTTTCCCCACAAATAGGGCTTTCTTTTGGTGATATTTGATCACCTCTGCGATTTTTATTTATTGCTCTATAAACAAAAGAAGAGGGACAAGTTTGAAAAAAACATAATATTTTTTTACTTTTTGTTATAATAAATATCCAAATATTTTTTTTTTAAAACAAATTTTTTCCTCGGGTTAGGCCGATACATATTCTTCTACATATTTTTGGTAAAAAAAAATTGCAATAAGCGTATATTGATTGTTTTGCGCAAAAGTTATAGCATCTACAAAATAGGGGATAGATTTATAGTATATTTATTATTTATTTTTTACTAGTAATGGTGGCGATCTGCGATTTTTATCGTGACTGCGATATTGCAGCGGACATATCAGACACTTTTGACACATTTTTGGGGCCATTCACATTTATACAGCGATCCGTGCTATAAAAATGCATTGATTGCTGTATAAATATGACTGGCAGGGAAGGGGTTAACACTAGGGGGTGATCAAGGGGTTAAATGTGTTCCCTATGGAGTGATTCTTACTGTGGGGGGAGGGGACTGACTGGGGGAGGTGACCGATCGGTGTCCCTATGTACAAGGAACACAGCATCGGTCTTCTCTCCCTGACAGGATGTGGATCTGTGTGTTTACAGATCCACAGTCCTGCTCAGTTACTGGGCAATCGCGTGTGCCCGGTGAACATCGCGGCCGCCGGGCACGCGCATCGGGTACCCAGTGACGCAGCACGCGCGCCCCCTAGTGGCTCGGGAAGGCACAACGTCATGTGACGTCCGCCCAGAACGAAAGGCTCATCGTCCCACCGTCATATGACGGCGAGCGGTGGGCTAGTGGTTAAAAGCATTGTGGAATCATAACAGAGAACATGTTCCTCCTAAAAACACTTTTCTCACTTTGTTGATGAAAACATTTTAGTAATTCCTTAGTAAATCAGCCATTAATATTCTTTATATACACTTAGAATATATACATATATATATATAGATATATATATATATATCTATATATATACACATTTTTCCTTGAATACTATAACCACGCTTTGTTGTATACATTGACTTTTCTATTTTGCTGCCAGGCTGGCATCATTATTTTTCTTTCTATATACTATATCTAGCAGGTATTGTCTCCAAACATGCCTAGATTGCAAAAGAATTTATACAAAGTCCGTGCCACATACTTTTTCTGCATATCAATGTGTAGTTTGTGCTTTTGTTCTATTGACCCTAAAGCAGATGTCCAGAGTTAAGGTACTTCTGGGAAGTAGCGTCCCAATGTACAGTCCCACCATTAAAAGCTGGTGAGATAAAGGATAGAACAGATGGCACAGAGAAATAGGGATCTCAGTTCCATGGTGAGGGCACATGGCAGTAGAAAGAACGCTGAGAATTCTTTTTCTGTTTTCCCTGTAATCCTGTTCAAGGAATGTTTATTTTTTTCTGGACATTGTAAGTGTGCATGCACATAAACTTTGCATGAAAAATCATTGTCAGACTATATGTTCATATCCAGCTGACATCTTGGTCCTGATGTGTGAAGCTGCAACACCATATAGCAAATGCTAAAGTGTAATTTACTATGTATGATAACATTTTATGTTTTTCATTTTTATACTTTATGCTTACCTTTTCCACAAATTTCTACAAGTCAGACTGGTTATATGATGCACAGGGTCTTTTTCATCTTTCCCTCTTCTCCAGCACTGACTGGTACCTATGAATGAAGAGAGCTGGACCACTCTCTTCATCATTACAATAGGAGTTCATTCTGCTATTTTGAACTCTCCTCATGACATTATTCAATCTGGAACACTGTACCTGACTTCTGGAAAAGGGAATGACTGTGAGAGGCAGCACTGGAGGGGTTGTGAGTATTGCAGTCAGAGATGCACCTCCTAGGAGACTATTAACAACAACAAAAAATGAACAATGTTTGGCCTAAATGTTGTTTTGTTTTTTTTAGGGCAAAATTTAATTCAATAAAAATATTTAACAAATGTAAAACACTTTTTTCGTTTAGGATAGAACGAGGAACGATTAGAACCCCTGTAAAGTTTTAATTGCTGTCCCTGCTAGGGATATTCACTGTCTCTATATGTTCTAGGGACCATTGTCACCAATACTGAAAGTGGGAAAAATCCAAAAATATTGAGTTAGCACCATAACAGGGATAGAAGAGATATCTTCATGTGGGGGCACGTGTTCTGGTTGCAACTGTCTAAGAGAGGGTTTCCATCAATTTGGAGAGGTTTCCTCTCACTTCCTGTTGTGTCAACAGAACAGGAAATTAAGAGAAATCCTTTTTAAAAAGAACATATGGCAGAAAAAACCTGAGAGGGATGTTTACCATGTCCCACCCTACCCAAAATGAAAAACAGTTAAGCCTTTAGATGTACTTTAGAACATTATATTGTTACCTTTGTGCTTTACCATCTGATTCTCAGCATTTCTTTAATATGTAGAAAAGCTAATTTTGGATGTTAAAGTAGAACTAGAGGCAAAACATTTTTTTTTTTCATTTTGGATAGAGTAAGGAAGGGTTAGTCAGATTTGTTTCCCATTGCAGAGATTTCCCTTTCACTTCCTGTCCCATAGCCAAACGTGAAAGTAAATCCCTGCAAATTGAGGTAATCCCTTGGGGACCCCTAGGTCACCAGAACTAGTGTACCCATTGGAATATTTCACCTCTATTACTTTTCTGGGGACAACACAAAATTTGGGATTTTACTTTCACTTTTAATGAAAATGGTAACCATGACAAACAGAGAGGTTGAATCTCCCTAACGGAGGCACAGACAGCAATAAAAACTGACAAGCATTCAAATCCCTCACCACTAGAGTTGAGCGGACACCTGGATGTTCGGGTTCGACGGGTTCGGCCAAACTTCGGAAAAAAGTTCGGGTTCGGGACCGAACTTTAACCCGAACCCGAACCCCATTGAAGTCAATGGGGACCCGGACTTCTAAGGACTAAAAAGGCTCTAAAAAAGTAATGGAAAGGGCTAGAGGGCTGCAAATGGCAGCAAAATGTTGTTAAGAGCATGGCAAGTGCTCTGCAAACAAATGTGGATAGGGAAATAACTTAAAATAACATAAAAAAATAAAAAAATATGCTGGAGTCTTCGTTTTCAGCAGAAGAGGTACGGGAAGTCATTAAGAACCTCAGAAACTCAACGGCACGATGCCACACATATGGTGGGAATGCCCCAGAATACGCCCTTTCTGGAATAAATTATTCAATTTAATGGATAAGCTAGTGGGAAAATAAAATACTTTGAAATAAAAATGTAGCGGGGTGCTAAATTTAAGGGAAGTGTTTGAGTGGTAAATAGGCTCAAACACCCTAATTCTGTAGGATTCATGGACCATTTTGTCCTCGGGGGACAGTATTGGTGTGCAGTTCCCTGTGGCCTACAGGTGGCGCTGCCATGGTAGACTAGGGTTGAACCGCCGATACAGTGCTGTGCCTTTCGTGTCCCCTCTTGGCAGTAGTACAGCGGGGCGGGGAACCTGCTGTGCATGCCGGGAGAGCATATAAAAGGGGCAGACCTTTGGCCTGGGGGCTGATGTCCAGTGGGGTCCACGCCCAGGTGCCTTCGGCCTGGGTGCATGTGTTCCTGTTCCATCTCGGGTACCTTTAGCCCGGGGTGAGGTACTATCCTGGAGTTCCTGCTGCCCTGGGTATGGAGGCCTAGGTGCGGGAGTAAAGCCTGGAGTCCAGAGCCTTCGTCTGGAGTCCGCTAAGGGTCGAGGAGTCTTAGGGTGCCGCCTCGTGTAGGGGACCATGTTCCAGGGAAGGGAGGATCATTCTGATGGACCGATGCAGGAGTCACGGTGAAGGAAGGGTCTGTTGACTCCCTGGAGAGATGTCTTCCCCTTGATATGGGCTAGGTTTGTAGAAGGAGAAGCTCAAGGTCATCTTGACTGTATCAGAGGCCTTATTCACCCGGCCCGTGGCAGGGGCCTTATACACCCTGGTCTGTGGCAGAGACCAAAGTTCTCCAGGTCCGTGGCAGGGGCCTTGTACACCCGGTCTGTGGCAGAGACCAACCTCAAGGTCTGTGGCAGAGACCGTGCACCTAAAACTGTTTGAGAAACCTAAGCATTGAAGTGAATGTGCTACGTTTGTGCCTGGACCTCCTCCACACCTTAAGCTGTCCTGTTTCTTTGCTCTAACCTTTTCTATCCGAGTAGAGTTTATTTTGCCATGAGAGAATAAGAGTTGTAATTTCAGCTGGTGTGGACATTGACTTTACTGGGAATTAAAGGACTTGCCTCTACCTACAGTAGAGGTGAGAATCATCCTTTGGAGGAGTTTTGACTCCAGCTGTGGACACGGCCCGTCAAGTACACCGCTCAACCCCTTTATATAGGAGGGTACGGGCTGGTAGTG
This sequence comes from Rana muscosa, assembly GCA_029206835.1. Classification (NCBI taxonomy): domain Eukaryota; kingdom Metazoa; phylum Chordata; class Amphibia; order Anura; family Ranidae; genus Rana; species Rana muscosa. Next base: position 635,306,703 of record CM055118.1, on the reverse strand, counting down.
TGGTGTGCCTTTCTCCCTCCTGCGAGGACCCAACAACATAAAGGCAGGTAAGGGGGAAAGGATCTGTGCGCTACAAAAAAATAAAATAAAAATTATAATCTTGACCTAGGAGGACGAGGTCCATATGGAGTAGGAGGTTGAGGTGGCGGTGGATGTGGCTGTGTAGGTGGAAGCGGCGGTGGAGGAGGACGAGGTAGGGCCAACACATATTTTTTGTGGCCCTAAATGGCATTTTTTGGAAGACCACAACACACCCACAGTACGTAACCGCTGAATCGCACAGCTACAGAACTGCAGAAAATGCTATTCAAAAAAAATGTTTTTTTTTTAGTATAGCACAGTAGGAGAAAACTATATAGAAATTGTTTATTTCACACACCTCCACATATGTATAACACACTGCAAAATATTTTTTGTGGCCCTAAATGGCGTTTTTTGGAAGACCACAACACACCCACAGTACGTAACCGCTGAATCGCACAGCTACAGAACTGCAGAAAATGCTATTCAAAAAAAATGTTTTTTTTTTTAGTATAGCACAGTAGGAGAAACTATATAGAAATTGTTTATTTCACACACCTCCACATATGTATAACACACTGCAAAATATTTTTTGTGGCCCTAAATGGCGTTTTTTGGAACACCACAACACACCCACAGTACGTAACCGCTGAATCGCACAGCTACAGAACTGCAGAAAATGCTATTCAAAAATTTTTTTTTTTTTTAGTATAGCACAGTAGGAGAAAACTATATAGAAATTGTTTATTTCACACACCTCCAAATATGTATAACACACTGAAAAATATTTTTTGTGGCCCTAAATGGCGTTTTTTGGAACACCACAACACACCCACAGTACGTAACCGCTGAATCGCACAGCTACAGAACTGCAGAAAATGCTATTAAAAAAAAATGTTTTTTTTTAGTATAGCACAGTAGGAGAAAACTATATAGAAATTGTTTATTTCACACGCCTCCACATATGTATAACACACTGCAAAATATTTTTTGTGGCCCTAAATGGCGTTTTTTGGAAGACCACAACACACCCACAGTACGTAACCGCTGAATCGCACAGCTACAGAACTGCAGAAAATGCTATTAAAAAAAAATGTTTTTTTTTTTAGTATAGCACAGTAGGAGAAAACTATATAGAAATTGTTTATTTCACACACCTCCACATATGTATAACACACTGCAAAATATTTTTTGTGGCCCTAAATGGGGTTTTTTGGAAGACCACAACACACCCACAGTACGTAACCGCTGAATCGCACAGCTACAGAACTGCAGAAAATGCTATTCAAAAATTTTTTAGTTTTTTTAGTATAGCACAGTAGGAGAAAACTATATAGAAATTGTTTATTTCACACACCTCCACATATGTATAACACACTGCAAAATATTTTTTGTGGCCCTAAATGGCGTTTTTTGGAACACCACAACACACCCACAGTACGTAACCGCTGAATCGCACAGCTACAGAACTGCAGAAAATGCTATTCAAAAAAAATGTTGTTTTTTTAGTATAGCACAGTAGGAGAAAACTATATAGAAATTGTTTATTTCACACACCTCCACATATGTATAACACACTGCAAAATATTTTTTGTGGCCCTAAATGGCTCTTTTTGCAAGCGTACATTAAAGTGCAAATTTTATTTTTTATTTTTTTTATAAACAGGTCTTTTTTTGCACGAGCAAAATAAAATGCAAATTTTTTATTTTTTTTGCCCTTAATGGGTCTTTTGGAAAAGAGCACAATAAAGTGCCTTTTTTTTCCCCCTAAATGGATCTTTTTCCAAGAGCAGAATACACCCACAGTATGGAAACGGTGTATCTCTCAACGTAATATATGCAGTGCTGGTGCACTGAGCTTGCAGATAAAAGGTAGATTTTCTCTGACACTGGGCTCATGGCAGTGTAAAAAGACTGCACTGCAACACAAACAGCTAAACCTATGCAGATCGCTGAGTTATATCTCTGAATCTGGACTCCTATTCCTATATAATATATCTCTCTCCCTGAAAGCACCAACAGGACTCTGGCCCTATACTACACTGTCTCTCTATCTTTTCCCTCAGATTTCAGAATCAGGACTAACTCATGTATTTTTCTATCTCTCCCTAAAAGCAGCAGCAGCAGACAAGATCCTCTCCCTATCTATTCTGAAGCAGAGTGACGTGTGTGCTGTGTGCCTCTAGCTTATATAGAAGCTGGGTCACATGTTGCACTGACCAATCACAGCCATGCCATTAGTAGGCATGGCTATGATGGCTTCTAAGGGCACACCAGCTAATCAAAAGGTGATTGGCTGGCCCCTGAAGCATTTCTAACTGCGTAATTAGATTGCCGAACCCGGACTTTTGCGCAAAGTCCGGGTTCGGGAAAAAGCTAAAGTTCGGTACGGACCCGAACTTTACAGTTCGGGTTCGCTCAACACTACTCACCACTCTATCCAAAACTTTAAAAAAAAGTTTTGCTTTTAGCTATACTTTAACATCACTTTGGCTTTTCAACTGCAACTTCAAAATCTAAATGTTATACAGTCTGTACTAGTACTGTAACATTACAGAGACTCAAATATAGGTAACCATAAACTAAAAAGATAAAGTAAAATAAAACAATAAAAAAAAAAAATTCTGGTAATAAAGTATTTCAAATTTTATATCTCACTGGCTACCATTTCAAGCAAAGTACAACAGCTGAATGAGCATTTAGATGTTTTCATTTGTAATTATTTACCTTTAAAATATTAATTATTTTGGTTCACTGTTGCCAAAGATGTAGAAACACTGCATGTAGAGTGTGCCATTTTATCTTCCAGAACTGCTAACCCCTGTGATTTATTTTCCAAAGCTATAGTCTTCACCAACCAAGACGCTATGAGCCCTTGAACCTTTGTTTGAACCTTATGTACTCTAGTATAAGAAACCAATGATATATGCCACAAGCAGTATTAAAAAACATGTTTTACATGTTATAGTAGATATTTTCAAGAAGACATACAACCATATTCAATAAAAATACATTTTTCTTAAGTGCTCATTCATGAGAGCTGTACCCTATTACAACCAACCAGTATTTATTATGCCGAGGCCACAAAAGGACAAGGTGGATTGAGGATGTTTGCTATGGGTAACAGCACTCAAGAAGAAGTACATAAAAACATAAACTCTTTATTTAATAAGGACAAATGTTCCTGCTGAGTAGTTGCAGTGCAAGTGGGTAGGGCACGTGGCAACTTGTAACAACCTGCAAATTTTATGTTGGAGATACAGAATTGTGCGTAGTTTGTGAAACACTGTGAAGGAATCTGAGATCTAAATAGTTCCTGTGGTTACCTCATATTGTAAACTATCATTGCTCTTGGTCCTTCATTACTGAATTAGGCCACAGGTCTTGTGCTGCAAAGTATGGCAAAATATCACTGGCTTCTATTTAAAATTTAAACAGAATGTAGCCTAATAATTTTTTATTTTTTTGCACTGTATTAGTTTAGAAAAATATGATTCTTGTTAGGTTACTATGGGCAAGAAAGCCTGTTTGACACCACTCTTCCTTCAGATATGTTGAGAAGTTGTGTGGTAGTTATGGCTTCAATCTTGCTGTAAGCATATAGCCCAATGCTCCTAGTGTTCTCATACTTAATACTAATTATTAGGGATGAGCTTCGAGTTCGAGTCGAACTCATGTTTGACTCGAACTCATGTTCGACTCGAACATTGCCTGTTCGCCCGTTCGCCGCACAGCGAACAATTTGGGGTGTTCGCTGCAAATTCGAAAAGTCTATGGGAGAAATCTAATAGACCCTTCAGGTCTGGTTTGGATTTTAAGGGGAACTCCACCCCAGATAAAAAAAAAATCCATACCAGACCCTTTATCCGAGCACGCAACCTGGCAGGCCGAAGGAAAAGAGGGGGGGACAAGAAAGCGCCCCCCTCCTGAACCATACCAGGCCACATGCCCTCAACATGGGGAGGATGTCCCCATGTTGATGGGGACAAGGGCCTCATCCCCACAACCCTTGCCCGGTGGTTGTGGGGGTCTGCGGGCAGGGGGCTTATCGGAATCTGGAAGACCCCTTTAACAAAGGAGACCCCTCTATGTGAATTGGTAAGGGGTACATTGTACCCCTACCATTTCACGAAGAAAGTGTAAAAAAAATGTAAAAAAACACACACCGACACCTTGGAAAAGTCCTTCCGGAGCGGACCTGATGGGACCTTCAGGAGCGGACCTGATGGGGAACTTCCTCCGCAGTGTAATAAATGAATACACCCGCCCCTTCTAAAGTTCCGAATCAGGTCCGCTCAGCCAATGACGTAGGTGTAAGGCTGAGGACCTGATGTGGAACGTGTGAAGGGGTGGGTCTATTCATGTATTATACTGGAGGAAGTTCCCCATCAGGTCCGCTCCTCCAATGTAGGCGGGGTCTGACATATGAGGGGGCGGACCTTATGGGGAACTTCCTCCACAGTTTAATACATGAATAGACCCGCCCCTTCTCACGTTCTGCATCAGGTCCTCACCCTTACACCTAGGTCATTGGCTGAGCGGACCTGATGGGGAACTTTAGAAGGGGCGGGTGTATTCATTTAATACACTGTGGAGGAAGTTCCCCATCAGGTCCGCTCAGGCTCAGCCAATGACGGACAGCGCTGGACATCGGATCGCCGCGGGACACTGGATTTCATCGCAGGAATGTTTTTTTTTATCATTATTTTTTTTTTTAACCACTTCCCTACCGCCCATAGTCATATGACGTCCACAGATGGGATCTCCCATCCTGGGTGGACGTCATATGATGTCCTCAGATTTGAGGGGGGATATCTGAATGATGCCTGCAGCTAGAGGCATCATTCAGATATCCTTTTCTTGTGCCGGCGATTCTGCGCACCATAAGAATGATCATAGCGGCGGTTCCACTGCTTGATCATTCTTATAGGCGGCGGGAGGGGACATCCCCCCCTCCTGCCGCCATCCGGTGCTTCTCCGGGCTCTCCCGTGCCATCAGGGACCCGGAGAGAATTGTCCGGCGCCGGTGGTGGGTCACGTGACGAGCATAGAGATGACTGGTGACCAGATGGTCACCAGTCATCTCTATGATCGTCGGAGGCCCGGGCGCGATGTGATGACATCACGCCCGGGTCCTCAGATGTAAACAAAGCCGCCATTGCGGCTAGTAAGTATGAGATCAGTGAATTTTTTTTTACTGATCTCATGCTTTCCAGCCGTGAGGAGAGATGTGGGGTCTTATTGACCCCGCATCTCTCAATAAAGAGGACCTGTCACACACATTCCTATTACAAGGGATGTTTACATTCCTTGTAATAGGAATAAAAGTGATCAAAAAAAGTAAAATAAGTGTTAAATCGCCTATGGAGATTTTTAAGTACCAAAGTTTGGCGCCATTCCATGAGTGTGCGCAATTTTAAAACGTGACATGTTAGGTATCTATTTACTTGGCGTAACATAATCTTTCATATTTTCCCCAAAAATTGGGCTAACTTTACTGTTATGTTATTTTTTAATACATGAAACCATTTTTTTTCCAAAAAAAAGGCGTTTGAAAAATTATTGCGCAAATACCTTGCAAGAAAAAAAGTTGCAATGACCGTCATTTTATTCCCTAGGGTGTCTGCTAAAAAAAACATATATAATGTTTGGGGGTTCTGAGCAATTTTCTAGCAAAAGAATGATGATTTGTACATGTAGGAGAGAAGTGCCAGAATAGGCCCGGTATTGATGTGGTAAAAAAAGCCCAGTGTTGAAGTGGTTAATAAAGGACTTTTCCAAGGGGTCGGTGTGTGTTTCTTTACATTTTTTTACACTTTCTTCGTGAAATGGTAGGGGTACAATGTACCCCTTACCAGGAAAAATGTGAAGAAAAGAGTGGGAGTGTCATGTACCTGGGTGTATTTGAACCGGGATCTTCCTGGTCCCAAAGCTGCAGCCTTACCTGTTGCGCTACTGAGCAGATCTGGACTTTTGGCAATGTCCTCTCAGTGTTAAACATTACCTTGGACTCACTAGCCCCACCTGCTGCCAGATGTGGACAATTTTCAATCAAAGCAGCCCTTAAAAAGGAAGTGATGCTATCTCTCAGCGCCCGTTTGTGTGGAATAGCTCCCTGGGTGTTGTGACTGCTTTTGATCCTGATTTTCGTGTTGAACTTCTGCCTGAATTCCTGACTACTCTCCAGCCTGCTGATTTTGTACTTCACTGCCAGCTCGTGTATGACCTTTGCCTGCCTGACCACTCTCTGGATTTCGATCGTGTACCATTTTGCCTGATCTGTTGCCAACCTAATCTGCCTGACTACGTTTTCGCCTGAATCCTCAGCACACAAGTTCCACTTCGGACACTACCTATCACAGGTACCTTACATTACAAACGGGCCACAATGACAGTGGACCCTGCTGAGATTGTTAAGGCGATTTCACGTCAGGGACAATTGATTGGAGCTCATGAACAGCATCTTTCTTCCCTGGACGCCAAGTTAGATGAACTTTGTACTATGCTTAAATCTTGTTTGCTTCCTCTGCAACGGTCCAGACTCTGGATCCTACTCCTGCTACGATCCAACCCACCTCTTCTGTACCACCCAAACTTCCTATGCCTGACAAATTTGGTGGTGATACTGAGGACTGCAGAGGCTTTTTAAATGTTTGCCGTTTGCATTTCCGCAACAACCCTGGGACCTTTAGCACTTCTTCTGCCAAAGTGACTTTTGTAATTTCCTTGTTAAAGGGGAAGGCCCTGGCCTGGGTCTCTCCTTATCTGGAACGCAATGATCCTGTGCTGCAAGACGCTGACAAGTTTCTGGCTTCTCTCCAGACTGTATTTGACAAGCCAGATAGAGCTTCTGCAGCTGAGTACTCACTCTTGGACATGCAACAAGGCACCAGGTCTGTGGCACAATATGCTATTGAGTTTCGTACCCTTGCTGCTGAGACTACTTGGGACTCAAGGGCATTACGTGCAGCCTTCCGAAAAGGTCTTGCAGATCGCATCAAAGACGAATTAGTCTATAAGGATTCCCCAGAAGACCTAGAGAAATTCATAGAGCTCTGTGTTCGTCTGGATGTCCGGTATCATGAAAGGTGCCAAGAGAGACTTAGAACTCGCAAGTTTCCTCGGCCAGTCTACTGTTTGGCCCCTAACTTCCAAGCACCACCTCAGCCAGAACCTGAAATCTCAGTTGAACCCCAGACACCTGTGGAACCCATGGATGTAAGCCGTCTCCACCTAACTGAGTCTGAGAAACAAAGGAGGCGTGCATTGGGCCTATGCCTATACTGTGGACTTAAAGGACATTTATTATCTGTCTGCCCTTCCCGTCCAGTAAAAGGCAGGGTCTAACCAGTGTTGGAGGAGCTGGCTTAGACCTTACAGGTATATCCTCCAAGACCAAGATTACCATTCCTGCAATTATCCATTTACCCTCTAAACTTGTCTCCTGTGAGGCTTTTGTGGATTCTGGAGCTGCTGGCATATTCTTGGACTACACTTTTGCTAAAAAAAATAATATCCCATTTGTTCCAAAATCTAGACCCCTGAACATTACCACCGTGAATGGACAACCCTTGGGAGATGGCATTGTAAAATTTGAGACTATAACAATCACCCTTCAGGTAGGCGTACTCCACAAAGAGGAAGTTGTCTTGTCTCTTATTGATTCTCCACTTCTGCCTGTTATCCTTGGTTACCCATGGTTACAACAACATAACCCTTCTTTTGATTGGGAAAATGGAGAACTAACCTCTTGGGGGTCGTTCTGTCATTCAAACTGTTTGTCTCAACCCAAAAGACTTCCTGCTTGTATGTTGGCTTCCGTGGCCGTCCCACCTACCTTGCCTCATGAATACCATGCGTTTGCAGACGTATTTTGCAAGCAAAAGGCAGAGGTTTTACCTCCACATCGTTCTTTTGACTGTGCAATTAAATTGATTCCTGGAGCACCTCTTCCCAAAGGAAGGACCTATCCCCTGTCTTTGCCTGAACAAAAATCCATGGAGGAATACGTAAAAGACAACTTGGAAAGAGGTTTTATCCGACCCTCTTCTTCTCCAGTAGGGGCAGGTTTTTTCTTTGTTGAAAAAAAAGATGGGGGTCTTCGACCATGCATAGACTATCGAGGGTTAAATCAAATCACTGTAAAAGACTCCTACCCTTTGCCTCTCATTCTTGAACTGTTTGATGTACTTAAGGGGGCTGTTATCTTCTCCAAGCTAGACCTACGAGGGGCTTATAATCTAATTCGAATTAAAGACGGGGACGAGTGGAAGACAGCATTCAACCCTCGTAATGGACATTTTGAATATCTGGTTATGCCATTTGGGTTGTGTAACGCCCCTGCTGTCTTCCAACGTTTCATGAATGAAATTTTTCATGATTTCAGCAACAGTTTTGTGATCATCTACTTGGACGACATTTTAATCTTTTCCAAGACTCATCTAGAGCACATCTCGCATGTAAAGCAGGTATTGCAACGACTGAGAGAAAACCATCTTTACGCGAAGATTGAGAAATGCAGTTTCCATCAAAGCCGTATTCCTTTCCTTGGATACATTACAAGTGCTGCCGGTTTCCAAATGGACCCTCAAAAACTTTCCGCTGTCTTGCAATGGCCCCAACCGACCACTTTAAGAGGGCTCCAAAGCTTTCTAGGGTTCGCAAATTACTACAGACGCTTCATCAAAGGTTTTGCCTCCATTGCGGCCCCCCTTACTGCTATGACTAAGAAAGGTACAAATTGCAAGGTATGGTCCTCAGAAGCAGAATTGGCTTTCCAGCAATTAAAAGACATGTTCAGCAAAGCTCCAATTCTTCAGCATCCAAATCCCGATCTCCAGTACATAGTTGAGGTTGATGCCTCTGAAGTAGGAGCAGGTGCCGTGCTCTCCCAGAGACAGCCTAAGTCTGGTAGAATCCATCCAGTAGCATTTTTTTCTAGAAAGTTTTCTCCAGCGGAGATGAATTACGATGTTGGGAATCGAGAACTACTGGCCATCAAATTGGCATTGTCTGAATGGCGACATCTTCTGGAAGGGGCTCCCAAACCTTTTTCTATCCTCACTGACCATAAAAACCTACTGTACCTTCAGACTGCAAGACGTTTGAACTCACGTCAGGCTCGATGGGCTCTGTTTTTCTCCCGTTTTAATTTTGTTCTTTCTTATGTTCCTGGGCATAAAAACAAGAAAGCCGATGCTCTTTCCAGACAGTTTGCTACCTCTGAAGAAGACCAACCTACCGAGCAGTATATAATCCCACCTCACAAAATTGTCGCACAGATCTCTACGGCTCTTTCCCAACAGTTACAAGAAACCCAGAATTGTGTTCCCCAAGGCTTGAAGATACCACCAGGTCGCCTGTTCGTAGCCCCTAGCCTCAGAAAACCTGTACTCCTCTGGGAACATGATGGTGTTTTATCTGGTCATCCTGGTGTCACCATCACTCTTAAGACCTTGCAGCGTCATGTCTGGTGGCCTCATATGAAAAGGGATGTTACTGACTATGTGGCTGCCTGCCCAACTTGTGCTGCTAATAAAGTACCCCGTACATTGCCTACTGGACTGTTACAACCACTTTCAGCACCTCGTCAGCCTTGGACCCATTTGACTATGGACTTCATTACAGACTTACACAAGTCCGAGGGCATGACTGCTATATGGGTCATAGTGGATCGCTTTTCAAAAATGTCTCATTTTGTGCCGCTCCCGGGATTACCTACAGCGGAAGCACTGTCTACTCTCTTCCTTTCCCATATTGTGAGATATCATGGCATACCTACCAATGTCGTCTCAGACCGCGGATCCCAGTTTGTTTCCCGATTCTGGAGAGCGTTCTGCAAGAAACTGGGAGTAACGCTTTCACTCTCTACCTCACATCACCCTCAAACAGATGGTCAAACCGAACGCATGAACCAGACCCTAGAAACCTATCTTCGACATTATGTCAATTCCTTACACTCCAACTGGTCTGAGTATTTGCCTTTAGCTGAGTTCGCCATTAATTCCCGTTGGCACAGTGCTCTTCATACCACACCATTCTACGCAGCCCTAGGCTATCACCCTCAGACTTTTCCCCTACTTCAGCCTTCTTCTGGTGTACCAGCAGCAGATCAGCGGGTTAAAAATATTCTGCTACATTGGAAAAAGATTTGCTTATTACTACGGAAGTCAGCAGGCAAGTATGCACTTTTTTCCAACAAACGAAGACGCCATATACCTCCATATGTGGTGGGGGACAGAGTTTGGCTATCAACCAAATATGTGAGACTGAAACAACCTTCTACCAAATTGGGCCCTCGATTCATTGGTCCTTACAGAATTATTGCTCGAGTCGGGCCAGTCTCCTATCGGTTGAATTTACCCTCCTCTCTCCGAATTCATCCTGTGTTCCACGTTTCCCTCCTCAAAAAAGCAATTTTCAATCGCTACTCCAGAACGCAACAGCTACCTCCTCCTGTTCTTGTTGATGGACAAAATGAGTTTGAAGTCTCCAAGATTCTTGATTCTAGAAGACAGGGTCGTGGCCTTCGGTATCTGGTTCATTGGAAGGGATATCCTGTCACAGACCGTTCCTGGGTTCCAGCCAAAGATCTGCATGCCCCTTCTCTTATTCGAGACTTCCATGCCTCCTTTCCCACTAAGCCCCGCTAGGCCCCCTGAGGGGTCCACTGGGGAGGGGGCCCTGTCATGTACCTGGGTGTATTTGAACCGGGATCTTCCTGGTCCCAAAGCTGCAGCCTTACCTGTTGCGCTACTGAGCAGATCTGGACTTTTGGAAATGTCCTCTCAGTGTTAAACATTACCTTGGACTCACTAGCCCCACCTGCTGCCAGATGTGGACAATTTTCAATCAAAGCAGCCCTTAAAAAGGAAGTGATGCTATCTCTCAGCGCCCGTTTGTGTGGAATAGCTCCCTGGGTGTTGTGACTGCTTTTGATCCTGATTTTCGTGTTGAACTTCTGCCTGAATTCCTGACTACTCTCCAGCCTGCTGATTTTGTACTTCACTGCCAGCTCATGTATGACCTTTGCCTGCCTGACCACTCTCTGGATTTCGATCGTGTACCATTTTGCCTGATCTGTTGCCAACCTAATCTGCCTGACTACGTTTTTGCCTGAATCCTCAGCACACAAGTTCCACTTCGGACACTACCTATCACAGGTACCTTACAGGGAGGGACTATAGCGGTGCTGATTTTAGTATCTATATAGCAGTAGAAAACTCAATTATTATTCAGTAAAAAAATATATAGTTTATTTAAACAATCAATACAAAAAATATATATATATATATATATATATATATATATATATATATATACAGTGGGGCAAAAAAGTATTTAGTCAGCCACCAATTGTGCAAGTTCTCCCACTTAAAAAGATGAGAGAGGCCTGTAATTGTCATCATAGGTAAACCTCAACTATGAGAGACAAAATGTGGAAACAAATCCAGACAATCACATTTTCTGATTTGGAAAGATTTTTTTTTGCAAATTATGGTGGAAAATAAGTATTTGGTCACCTACAAACAAGCAAGATTTCTGGCTCTCACAGACCTGTATCTTCTTCTTTAAGAGTCTCCTCTGTCCTCCACTTATTACCTGTATTAATGGCACCTGTTTGAACTTGTTATCAGTATAAAAGACACCTGTCCACAACCTCAAACAGTCACACTCCAAACTCCACTATGGTGAAGACCAAAGAGCTGTCGAAGGACACCAGAAACAAAATTGTAGACCTGCACCAGGCTGGGAAGACTGAATCTGCAATAGGCAAGCAGCTTGGTGTGAAGAAATCAACTGTGGGAGCAATAATTAGAAAATAGAAGACATACAAGACCACTGATAATCTCCCTCGATCTGGGGCTCCACGCAAGATCTCACCCCGTGGAGTCAAAATGATCACAAGAACGGTGAGCAAAAATCCCAGAACCACATGGGGGGACCTAGTGAATGACCTGCAGAGAGCTGGGACCAACTTAACAAAGTCTACCATCAGTAACACACTACGCCGCCAGGGACTCAGATCCCGCAGTGCCAGACGTGTCCCCCTGCTTAAGCCAGTACATGTCCGGGCCCGTCTGAGGTTTGCTAGAGAGCATTTGGATGATCCAGAAGAGGATTGGGAGAATGTCATATGGTCAGATGAAACCAAAGTAGAACTGTTTGGTAGAAACATAACTCGTCGTGTTTGGAGGAGAGAGAATGCTGAGTTGCAACCAAAGAACACCATACCTACTGTGAAGCATGGGGGTGGCCACATCATGCTTTGGGGCTGTTTCTCTGCAAAGGGAACAGGACGACTGATCCATGTACATGAAAAAATGAATGGGACCATGTATCATGAGATTTTGAGTGCAAACCTCCTACCATCAGCAAGGGCATTGAAGATGAAACGTGGCTGGGTCTTTCAGCATAACAATGATCCCAAACACACCGCCCGGCCAATGAAGGAGTGGCTTTGTAAGAAGCATTTCAAGGTCCTGGAGTGGCCTAGCCAGTCTCCAGATCTCAACCCAATAGAAAACCTTTGGAGGGAGTTGAAAGTCTGTGTAGCCCAGGGACAGCCCCAAAACATCACTGCTCTAGAGGAGATCTGCATGGAGGAATCTGCCAAAATACCAGTAACAGTTTGTGACAACCTTGTGAAGACTTACAGAAAACGTTTTACCTCTGTCATTGCCAACAAAGGATATATAACAAAGTATTGAGATGAACTTTTGATATTGACCAAATACTTATTTTCCGCCATAATTTGCAAAAAAAAATCTTTCCAAATCAGACAATGTGATTGTCTGGATTTTTTTCCACATTTTGTCTCTCATAGTTGAGGTTTACCTATGATGACAATTACAGGCCTTTCTCATCTTTTTAAGTGGGAGAACTTGCACAATTGGTGGCTGACTAAATACTTTTTTGCCCCACTGTATATATATATATATATATACACTCTTTAAAAAGGGGGTTGTATATATAACACATTTACATAATGAGGCACTGTGCATGGTGGTTATATTGATATTTAGTTGAAGAGATCATACATGGTCCCAACATGTTTCGCCCATCGGGGCTTCGTCAGGGTAAGTATGTCTCTAATATCGTTTTTTTGGTTTGAATGGGAACAACTAATAAAAAAGAAGAGAAACACATTAGTATATTACCAACAAACTCATATATTTCATGAAGATTAATCTGTAAACAAATCCACAGTTGACACAATAGTGGTGACTTACCACCAAATGACCCAAGCTGGAAGAAATTAGCGGCAAAGCCAAGAATGACCCCACACACTAGGGGGGAAGATGGAATCTCCTCCTCGGTGATGAGCAGAGACAGAGCCCCAAGCAAAACAAACCCTCACAGTGACTTCTCATAAAACCTGGCCAAAAAGAAAGGATGTAGAGAAATATATCTATAATGTGACAAACACCCAAAGGTTTTTATTATTATTATATATATTACATAGGGCCACCATGGATCCATGCACATATATATCGCAAAAAAAATATGGTGAAAATCACGCTAACCCGTGACCAATCACTATGACAGTAATGGGATGAATTAAAAAATAAATAATAACCAATGAAAAACACAAATATAATAAGTGAAATCAGAGGTATAATACAGAGAATAAACTATAAATGTATGAACATCAAATATAGATTTATAAATAATAGTCCATCAGAAAATCTTTGAATAAATCCAAATGAATAACACCAGTGCTTCAAGTGAAAATCATAAAGTGTTGTGTCCACATTCATCTGTGACGTTCTACCACCAAATAGCAGGATTTCTCCTTACCAGCTGTGCACGACCCCCCGTAACAGAGGGTCAATATGAGCATCAAGTAGTTTCTCCCACGAATCACCGCAGCACATAGCCCATAAGATTCCTAAAGCACCAACTTCCGGTTCTCATCAATAAGCACATATATATGGAAAGAATGGAACACACTCCACATAGTGCATTAAACCTTTTAAAATTTATTCCATAAAAACTAATTGCACTTACACGTATGCAGTTTTAAAACGCCTGTTTACGTCTGGTGTGCCGGCCGTAGCACATTCAACAGACACCCGTCCTTGTCGGAAGTGTTAGAGGTGACGTCAGCGCGCCGCTCCGCCCTACGTCTGTTTCGTAACAGCTTACTTCTTTGGAATTTTTTTTTCCAATTCCTACCATGTATGGTAGTTCACATTTTTAAATCGCAGCTCCCAACATTCACGAAGCTACCAGCTAATGTCTGGGGTTTCCTTTCATTTAGCTTATTTAGCGCAGTTTCTTTTCTCTTTCACATATATATCGCAGCTTATGGACCACAGCTTGAGATTAAACATTATTGTCATATATATTACTTATATTACATAGGGCCCTCATGGATCCATGCACATATATATCATGGCTTATGGATCACAGCTTCAGATTGAATTAAACAATCCTACTGACCCAATAAAGTACACACTAATTTTAAATGATCATTATGTTGAAGATATACTTAAAACCAGCAGTTGAAAAGAAACAAAGAACGAGTCAGCTTTTCAAAAAGCAAGTAACCAATAAGGAGGCGCCTGGTGATATTAGGTCCACAAGTTGGGGTATACCCACTTAGTCAGAGTCCAAGGAGTGTATGCCACCAAGAATTTCAATCCGGTTGTGAAAGAAATCACAAGAACTGAATTGTTCTAAATATAAAATAAATTAAAAAAGAAAAAATATATATATATTTTCCACTTTTTATTTAAAATTTAATTTAGATATACCAAGTTAATGGTTTGAAAAAACAGACATCTCGAAATGACAATAGCAGAGGGCTGTCTATCTAAATATGAATCAAGACAGACTAAGATATATTTAAGATAGCCGCTGAATGGTCAAGTAGTTGACAAACAAACAATTCATCTAAAGCCCAAACAGGACAGACTTTAAAATTAAACACGCATGGCTATTAAGCTCCATAAAGAGGAGAAGAGAGGAACATCAATCTTCTAGGCGAAAACAAAGTTATTACCTTAGATATTAAGCTGTGGACACGCATCAGGACGTCTCACCAACCGGCTCTATTGATCTGAAGCCAGAATTGCCGGTTTATGAGGAGTCACCACTCAGCCGGCATCTGAAGTCACCGGCCGAACGCGGACGTGAAAACGTCCGTGCGCATGCGCCCAGAATTCCAGAAGCCGCTTCCGGACTACAAGACCCAGAAGGCCAAGCGCCTAAAGGGAGGCGCTCGGAGCGCGATGGAATCTATAGGAACACCGTGTTCCTATGCGGTAATACTGAGTCATTGGCAGTACCGATGGTGATTGGACCAGGTTTTGTAGATGTTAAAACCTAGAGGAAAATGGGATTGCATAAGCACAACGAAGCGTACATGGGCAGAACCGGTAAAAAAAAAAAAAAAAAATACCAGTTTGTGCCCCGGGCGTCCATATGAGGGCAGAATGTAGCCTAGCGGCTCGATCACTTCCAAGCACCTTGTGGGGGCCATCAAGGGGTGCCACTAAAGCGGGTATTGGTGAAGTCACATTTTGGTCAATAAGGGCGGAGACACATAACCACAAACGCCGTCCCAGCCATTTTCCAGGGATACATTTACAGAGAAATCCACAAAGGAAGGGGAATTATTATTAATCAACAGAGCTATCTGACCCATCAACATGCAAGGATATATATGGCAAATTCAATTATTTTAAAGAGACAACATACTATTATGAGCAAATACATAGATGGGTACAATCACTATGAATAAGATAATATATTTCACAATAAAACCATATTATCCAATGTTTATTCTATAATTGTATTAGTAAATTCATATACACAGGAATATATATATGAAAAAAGGAAAAGAAGAAGGAGAAAATAAAAATAAAGTGGAGTAAAATAAAAAATAAAGAAATATAAATAAAAAGGTTATATAAAGGAAGGGAAAATAAGAAGGGGGGAAGGGCCAAAAGAGGGGAGGGGCAGGGGAAGAAGGAAAGGAAGGGAGAAAAAGGGGGAGGGGGGAAGGGGGAAGGGGGAGGAAAAAAAGAGACAACAGCAATCCTTAAACAGAGAGGGTGCGGAGGGATCTACCAAAAATGAAAACAAAGCAACTAAAGGAATGGTTTAAAACTCTAATTTTCATTAAAGCCAGGAAATGCTGTTGCCTCCAAATTATAAATCCAATGAGCTTCCATCTGTAATAGGGTTTTATCGACACTTCCCCCTTTTACATGAAGCGGAATATGTTCCAAAGCTACAAAGCGTATCCTTTTTGCATCGAATTCATGATACATTCCTATGTGATGACTTACTGCTGTCTCCATTCTTTTTTTGTAAATGGGTTTGATGTGATCACGAATTCGCTTCAAAAAGGGACGCTTTGCTTTCCCTATGTAGAATCCACCACATTGACAAATAGCCATATATACAATGCCTGGAGTTTGACATGTGATCCGATGTTTAGCATGGAGTATCTGACCGTTGGGAAGTGTGCATATAGAGCTGTTAAGCATATATGGGCACATATCACAATGTCCACATGAGAAAGTTCCTGGGTTCAAACATTTCTTGTTAGCAGACAGTTCAATATGACTATGGACTAAATTGTCCTTAAGGGAAGGTGCTCGTTGATAAGTTATTTGTGGTCTTGTTCCAATATACTTGTTAACTATTGGATCAGCTGACAAAAGGGGCCAGAAGTTTTCCACTATCTTTCGAATCTTGTGGTGTTCAGTTGAATACCTTGTAATAATTCTTACTTGGTCAGTTCTAGTAGTAGATTTTTGACCAAAGATAAGAGAGCTACGATCTTTTTCTAATACTCTATTATAGGCTCTCTTTAGGACAGAATGGCTATATCCTCTTTCCCTCAAGCGTACATATAAATCATCGGCAGCTTTTTTTAAATCTGCCTCTCGACTGCAGTTGCGCTTAACACGAAGGTACTGGCTGTAAGGAATACTGGTTATGAGTGGTGCAGGATGAAAGCTTGACGCATGCAGAACAGTGTTTCCGGCTGAGGTTTTTCTATAAAGGGATGAGTGTAAAACCCCATCCCTGTCCAGATGAAGCATGAGATCCAAAAAACTTATCTCTGTTTGACTACAGGACATAGTAAATTTTAGGTTGAATCTATTCGAAGAAATACCTTTCAAAAATAGATCAAGTTCTTCTGTCACCTGACCAAAAAATGAGAACATCATCGATGTACCTGTACCAGGATATAATCCTGTCCAGGCACATCGACGAATCCTCACTAGAAAACAGTTCCCTCTCCCACCCCCCCAGGTACAGGTTGGCATACGATGGGGCACACCTGGTCCCCATCGCAACCCCCTGCACCTGGAGGAAGTGGGAGAGTCCGAACATAAACACGTTGTGAGTGAGTATAAATCTCAGCAACTCGAGAACAAAAGAGTTATAGATAGCTGAATTGGGTCCTCTTTCCTGTAGAAGGTCCTGTACAACTGCTATCTCTTCGTTGTGAGGGATGGCGCTGTACAGGCCTTCAATGTCCAAGGCTACGAGCCATGTATTCCTGGGGAGAGTGATTCCTTCAATAATTTTTAGCAAATGTATGGTGTCCTTAACATAGGATGATAGAGCTGCAACATGGGGTTGCAGATAATCATCGATTAATGCACTGGCGTTTTCGGTAAGGCTTAAGCAGCCTGATATAATGGGGCGACCAGGAGGTCGAGTTAGACTCTTATGAACCTTGGGCAGGGCATAAAAGGTGGGTACTTTGGGATCTTTTGTGTTTAGAAAGTTCCA
Source organism: Rana muscosa (assembly GCA_029206835.1). Classification (NCBI taxonomy): domain Eukaryota; kingdom Metazoa; phylum Chordata; class Amphibia; order Anura; family Ranidae; genus Rana; species Rana muscosa. The sequence goes on along the minus strand of CM055118.1, from coordinate 635,288,922 downwards.
GGTATTGAGATCAATGACACCTTGTTGGTAAGCTCTAAAAATAATACCGCGATACTGTTTTACATAGTTTTCAATTACTGTTTGCGAGATTTTACGATAACAAATGTCATTAGTTAGGATATCTTTACACATAGATTCATATTGCAGAGTGTCCATAATAACAAGGTTCCCTCCTTTATCAGCAGGCTTGATGATTATTCCACTATTTTTTTGGAGTGATTTGACTGCCTTTTACTGCTCTCTAGTAAGGTTAGTACATCCATGATGGTCAAAAAAAAATTTTCAATTTCTCTGGTGGTTTGCTGGACAAAGGCCCAGATATTTGGATTCGTGTAAAGTAAAGGAAATGTTCTTGATTTTGGCTTAAATGAAGAAGGTGGGGGAAAGGACAAACCGGCCGCAGACACATCCGGCATGGGAAACATGCCGGAGGCGTCATCCCCGGTGTGTCCCTCCTCACATAAGGCCATCAGATCCTCAAGGGCCTGATGTTCAGTCATGTTTTCGATAGAAGTAGTCACATTTTCGCAAAAAGGGTCACTAGATGGTTTATCAAAAAGAACTTTATATAGCAATCTCCGAGCAAAAAGGTGGATATCTTTAATGGCATGGAATTTATCCATCTGAGAATTTGGACAGAACGATAAGCCAAGTTTGAGAATTGAATTTTCCTCTTCAGATAATTTATGAGAGGAGAGATTGATAATCTCCATCTCAGTGTGTTCAGATACTATAGATTGGTAGTTAGAGTTGGGTCCTTTTCTTTCCCTAAAAAAATGGGGGCCAATTTGGTATCCAATAGCGGTGCAATTGCTAAAAGGGAGGTAGCAGTTTCTTGATTAATGGTGTTCGGAGTGATAGGAGTGAGCATTGGAATAGTATTTAATTGGCTTACCTTTGGGATGGCGCCAGTATGTGCAAGAACTACCGACGGAGGAGTGAGTGGTGCCGCCGTTGAGATTGATTGTGTGACCATGGCTTGGAGACCACGTGCTGTTTTCGGGGAAGGGTGGAACATAGAAGCGGAGCGTGATTGTGAAAAAGTTGGGCGCCCCGGTAAGGAGCGGTGCGAAGGTGCTGTGTCAAGTTGGTGTCGCAGGGATTCCGTCGAAGCCGCATCAGAGTTACCCTTTCTTTTTTTAGGAACTCTGTCCTCAGAGAGATCGCGGTATACAGTTGATTGGCTAGAAGAAATAGAGGATGCAGATGATAGGTTAGGCATTGGGTCATCTACTTTGGTATCTTTGTTATTAGTTTGTCTGTTAGAGGGTCTATTGAAGGTGTTTTGTGTCCATTTTTAGGCGAATCCATTATTGTGAGCATTGCTGTCTCTCAAAAATTTGCCTTCCTTGCCGCGTATGACTTCCTTTGTATACCCCTCTATATATTCGTTTAGTTCTTTCTCTTTGGATTTGAATCTAACGGTGGTCAATATTTGAAAATATTCGTCAAACCACTTTGTTATGAGATCGTCCAGAGTGGTCAATTCAAGATCGTATTGGTCACGTAGTGTCACCATCATTTGGAAAGAGCAGTTTTGTAGGTTGCCCTCCCATATTTTCTTTAAAGTATCATCGATTTTTCGAAGGTTGGGAAATATTTGGATGCGTAGTCCCCACGGGACAACTTTGTTTTCCACATATTTTTCGAAAAACTTTTTATGCCAAAATATACGGACCTTCTTTTCTAATAATCTCTGTAGTCTCAGGAAGGCTAGATCTAAGTCATGATCAGAAATGGCTGAAGTACTCTGAGATTGATGTATTTTGGTCATAAAGCCCTCCCATGCCTCTCCACAAAAAGAAGCCATATAAAGGAGAAAGGTTTTGGGAAAATAGAGATATATAAGGTGAATAAGGGGTATATATATAAATCCTATGTATATAGAGAAAGAGAGAAAGGATATATTTAATATTACAATAAAGCAACAATATAAATAAAATTAGAATAGAGCATACCACTGCGTATAGTATTTCATTAAATCAGATTCTGTTCAAATAACCAAATTTTGTGTGTCACCAAAAACAGACCACTGGAAAAATGTGTATTGAAACACGATTTTTTTCGTACCCCTTACCAATTCACATAGGGGGGGCCGGGATCTGGGGGTCCACTTTGTTAAAGGGGTCTTCCAGATTCCGATAAGCCCCCTGCCCACAGACCCCCACAACCACCGGGCAAGGGTTGTGGGGATGAGGCCCTTGTCCCCATCAACATGGGGACATCCTCCCCATGTTGAGGGCATGTGGCCTGGTATGGTTCAGGAGGGGGGGCACTCTCTCGTCCCCCCCTATTTTCCTGCGGCCTGCCAGGTTGCGTGCTCAGATAAAGGGTCTGGTATGGATTTTGGGGGGAACTCCACGCCATTTTTTTTTTTAATTTGTAGTGGAGTTCCTCTTAAAATCCATACCAGACCTGAAGAGCCTGGTATGGATATTTGGGGGAACTCCACGCATTTTTTTTTTTTTATTTGCGGCAGGGTTCCCCTTAATATCCATACCAGACCTGAAGGGCCTGGTAATTGAATTTGGGGCGACCCCCACTCTTTTTTTTTTTTATCAATGACTTTTCTATGTATTGCCGGGAGCCTACAATTCATTATAGCCGCGAGTGAGTTTTAAATGACTATTTTTTCTTCAGAAATGACACTTTGTGCAGGGACAGTTCAGAGCTCGGGAAACAAGCGCGACTTTACATGCATACTATACATGCATACCCTAGGTATGAAATTTAAAGGAAAATTCCACTTTATTTTTTTCATTTTAAGCATTATTAAAATCACTGCTCCTGAAAAAACGGCATTGATACATGTCCCCTGGGGCAGGACCCAGGTCCCCAAACACTTTTTTAGGACAATAACTTGCATATAAGCCTTTATAATTAGCACTTTTGATTTCAAACGTTCGAGTCCATTGTATTTAATAGGGTTCTAAAGTTCACGCGAACATTCTGGCTGTTCGCAGGTTCTGGTGCGAACCGAACAGGGGGGTGTTCAGCTCATCCCTACTAATTACCGTATTTTTCGCACCATAAGACCCACTTTTACCCCCCCAAAAAATAGGGAAAAGTGTCCCTGCGTCTTATGGAGCGAATACTGAGCAGGCTCCGCCCCCCCCCATTGCCGCCGCCGTGTCAGAATAGAGACACTCGGCTTCTCTGTGGAGGAGAGATGACAGGATGTGAGGCAGATCCTTGCTGGGGCATACCAAGGGGGAGCGGGGGAGACGGTCTGCCCCAGGTGCCAAAACATGGGGGTTGTCAGTAGTGTTGCTATAATAGTGCACTCCGCACCCAGGTAAGTTGACATCCGCCAGATGTGACCCCATCCTGCAAGCGACAAGAGCCCTGGATGGCTTTTTTATTCAGCTGGAACACCCCCGGCGCCGTGGTCTGGTCCAGTCTCACTTCCTGCCTCTCTCCACTTGCCGCTGCTGCTGCTGCAAACTATGTCCTCAGTCATCCATCCTAGCTGCTGCCTGGTGTATGCTGAGAGCCAGCCAGAGGGGGTTGTGGATTGTAATGGCAGTGTCCTCCACTGCCTGAGGTGAGTGATAATGGGGTGGGAGGTGTGGGATGGTATCCACTGTTCATCACCTGAGCTGTTGTTATATGATAGGCTAAAGGGGTGTTTGTGTCTGCCCTGCCACCCTGAGCTTATCTGGGAAGGGGGGGGAGGTTGCTGTGTGTCCACCACCAACCAGGTATAGTGTAGCTGAGCTGATTTGATAGGGGGCTGGTATTGCTGTGCGTCCACCACCCACCTATAGTAGTAATATAATATTAAATATTTTAGTACATCATTTGGTTCAGAATATTTTTTTCTTGTTTTTCTCCGCTAAAACCTGGGTGCGTCTTATGGTCAGGTGCGTCTTATGGAGCGAAAAATACTGTATGTATATAAAGTGTCCAAAGCATCAAACAGCAATTGAAAATATGCATACACAAATGAAATTATAACAATCATAACCTACAATAACTAAATATAAGTGCAAATAAAACTGTGCATATCATAAAAAGAGTCCACTTTGAAACAATTCCTCATCTGCCAAGTCTATGTCCTTGAAAATAATGTGCTCAGTGGAAAATGTGTTTAAACAATTACTTCTCCGTGTCTTCCACCAATTCTGTGAATTGCTAACCACAATGCACGCCTAAGCTTTCACCAGATGGTATTGACCACTTATCTCTAAGTTGGTCAAAACTGCATTTTAGATGGATCCACCCTCTCTTTACTCCTGTTTATTTCTGCAATATGCAGGCTCTCCTTTCAGTAGTAAATAACACCCAACAAATGAGCGCTTATGGCCAACTACCATCCACCTGGTCCTAATTGACCAGAGATTAATACAAGGCAAAGTCAATGTCTTATAAAAGTGAGATGACTTTGGCCTAAAATTCATTAGAACCAACTTTAATAAGATCCACAAATCAGTTGTTAATTCCAGCAGTACAAATTCCATATGCTGGTTATAGATATGAGTGTATATATTCCATAGAAATGCATATGTCTCAGGCAAAACACTTACTTCATCAATATGTGGCAGCAACCCTAAAAAGACTACCATGCCAGCTGTTAGAATATTGGAAATGGTATAACTGCACATGGAGGGAGAGATGTAGTCATCGGGCCGAGACCAAGTGCACCGGAAGTGGTGTCAGTAAGCCACTGGAGGAAACCAGGGAGGAGCCATTGAGGATCAGAGCTGAAAGGCTTGGACTGCAAGCAACAGAGTAACCGTGACAATGTGTTTCATTCTAGGAGCTCTTTCTCAAGTCACCTCCCAAGTCAGTCTCCTTTCAGTAGCAACTCAGGAAAAATAAAGGGGGGGAGGGGCTTGCATAGCATAAAACCTTTTAAAACTCAAATCATAAAAAAAACCTCACATTTCTATGTGCTATACAGCAGTGTTAAACAAACGCCTTATTGGACACCGCCACCCCCATGCATCAAGATTGGGGTCACCAATATTATCCTGTTAGATGTGAGGACATCACAGGCTAATCCCATTCAACATGTTTCATCAAAAACTTACTTCCTCAGGAATAGCATCAACATAGTTTGATACCTCCAATGGAAAAAAAAAAAACTTACAATAATTTTGAAATGTATCTTCTTTAAACAATAATACACTTTCAACTATATTGTGTACAAAAAATATAAAAAACATTTACCCCTACAAAAATCCTGCTGCAACATAAATCATAAGAATACAGTTGCTCAAAGATACCATATTATCATGCATTGTTAAAGCGGTTGTATCCCCTATTTTTTAACTTTTACCTACAGGTAAGTCTATAATAAGGCTTACCTGTAGGTAAAAAGAATATCTCCTAAACCTGTACGGTTTAGGAGATATTCCCCTCGCAATGAGCCGCTGACTGCAGTGGTGCATGCGCAGCGGCGATTCTCGGCTAAAGCCCGGCAGCTGCCGGACCTTGCCGGCGCGCGGGAGTGACGACATCGCCGCTCCAGCCACTCACAGCGCTGGAGCGGCGATACCCGAAAGACACGCCGAGGCAAGATCTCCCTCAGCGTGGACCAGGTAAGTTACCGACGCCTCGTTCTAAGGTAAGTATTTCATAATGAGCTAGTATGCGATGCATACTAGCTTATTATGCCTTTTGCCTTTCAGGTATGTAAAAAAAAAAAAAAGCAGCAGCGGGTGGGTATACAACCGTTTTAAGATAAATATGAGATGTACATATACTGTACATATAATAAGGTCACTTGCTATCTGTATGGGAAATAAACTGATTACACAAATCCTGATTTAACAAAAAAAAAAAAAGAAAGAGTACTTTTATGCCTTGGGTGGCATAAACGTCTGTCACAGGATAACTATTCTATCAGGTACATTACATTAAAAGCATTAGGAAAAAAAGACTTTAATCCCAGGTACTTGCCAGCAGACATGTGAGAGACGTCACAGGAGACATTCTACTGTTTTAAGATTTCCAGTCACAACAAAACATTGCAGTACTATGTACCATATAAACATGCTGCATCACTAAGCAGCATCAAAAAGAAGACAAGAATAACATGTTGATAGATATATTGATGTGTGTTTATTGCTAAAAGTGTATGATTTTTCCTTAAATAACTGTTTGCAATATATTAGTTGCACTCTTGCTATAACCCTTGAAGAATAGAGTCTGTAAATACTTTGTAAGCAAAATGCATATTTCGCCTATAGAAACCAAATTCCATCATGTTTCTGCAGTGAGGTATTTGACATTTGACTTCTGCTATGGGCAAAAGCACTGCTTACTACTACATCTGAGAATAAGCAATACAGTTACAGTTTGTCAACCTTGACATAGTTAGAGGGCGAAAAAAGACTTTTGGCAGTTAAATAGAACATTTATTTATACAGATGCTGTGTTTTTTTCATTTTCCTTGCATGTGATTGGGTGATCTTTGCAAAGTGAACCTTTACCTTATTTACTAAGCTCTGGAGCATCTGAACTTGCCGAGTGCAACTGCACTTTGCAAAGTGCACAGTCCTTTTGCCTTTAGTAAGTCAACCCCTGTACCTTTACTGTTGGAGATTTTGGGCACAGACCATCCTCATCCTGTTTGGATCCAGGCACCTATTGTAATGTCACTGTTTGCAGTGTGTGGACATTTTGGTTCATGATTTGTTCTTCACTTGTGAGTGGGCACTTTTGTGCTTTCAGTTAATCATGTTATAATACGTACTATACTATCATACCTCCCAACTTTCTGAGATGGGAATGAGGGACCTTTAGGGATAGTTTACACTTGCTTCAAAACATGGCTTCGGACACGCTAAAGCTCTCTGAACGCCAGTCAAAACTCCTGTTACTAAATAAAATGGTTCGCTTACAGTCCTGTTTACACCTTGCTTTTGTTTGGTGCTTCGATGAGGCTTCGGTAGAGCTTCGATGAGACTTCGGTGAGGCTTCCATGAGGCTTCGGTGGGGCTTCAGTGGGGCTTCAAGCGAGCTTTGCCAAGGACTTCAATGGAGGCTTTGAAGACAATTTGAAGCACCACTAAAGCTACACAGGACTGTAAGCTAACCATTTTATTTAGTGACAGGAGCTTTGACTAGCGTTCAGAGAACTTTAACATAGCCTGTCCGAAGCTTTGTTTTGAAGCAAGTGTAAACAAGCCATTAATGTGTGTTGAAGCCGAAGCAAGTGTAAATGTGCCCTTAGGGACAAGGAGGGACTATTATAAAAAGTATGTAAGCAAAGGACGCACCCCCTGCCACACCCCCTTAAAGGAAAATTGTACAAAAAAAGATTGGTTAAACCCACAAGTGCTTTTTTAACCACTACTATTCCTTTATATTGGATTTTGGATCTTACAAATGCAGCAATTTAGAATTCGGATGAAAGATTTAGCACTGTAAAACACTTTTTGATAGCTAAATAGTGCTTTTTTTATACAACTATATCGATTAGACCAAAATGAGGGACAAATGAGGAGGAATGAGGGACTTTGTTCTAAATGAGTGACAGTCTCTCAAAATCAGGGACAGTTGTGAGTTATGCACTTTGTGTGTTCTTTCTTTCGTTTACATTATTTCTCATAACAGGGCTTCTAACATGCTGATTGGCTTACTATGTTTCAGTGCTTCTTGATCATGCTATAATAGAGGGTCATACAGTTCCTGTAAGCTGTGCAGCTTGTCACTGTGGGGTTGATTTACTAAAGGCAAACAGACTGTGTACTTTGCAAAGTGCAGTTGCACTCGGCTGGTGCAGTTGCTCCAGAGCTTAGTAAATGAGGTAAAGCTTCACTTTGCAGAGAATACCCAATCACAAGGAAAAAAAAAACGCATTTTTGCTTACACATGATTGGATGATGGAAGTCAGCAAAGCGTCTGCTCATTTACTGGAGCAACTGTTCTTCCAGTCTACAGTGCACAGTCTATTTGCCTTTAGTAAATCAACCCCTGTATTATACACAAAAGGTTTCTGATCATTCATCAAAAAATAGATATAAAATAAAAAATTAAATAAAAAAACAATTAAACATAACTGAAATTTCGCACAAAAAGTAGCCCTAGGAAGGAATGTTGGAATTATGCATTGGGTACACAATAATATATAGACCACCTGTAATTCACAGTAATCCAGCACAATAGAGCACAGTAGCCCACCACACTGCAGTTCACTATAATGTAGCATAATACTGAACTGTGTAGCACTGTATTGCAGAACCTACCTCTCCCTGAAAACACAGTCACCTCTCCCTATCTACTCCACGTCCCCAGCGCACACTGACCAAAGGCTGCTGGGAAACCTGAGGGGGCTGGCACATAATAAAACCCCCATTATTGGAATTTTCGAAACCACTTGACCACAGATCAAAGACCAGGAAATACATTACCGATTATTGGTTTCTATAGCAGTGAATGGCCATATTCGTTTGTAGCTTTACAAAGTTGCAAACTCATATTTAAAGCGGAGCTCCACCTTAAAAAAAAAAAAATATTAAAAGCCAGCAGCTACAAATACTGCAGTTGCTGACTTTTAATAAATGGACACTTACCTGTCCAGGGTGCCCATGATGTCAGCAGCAGAAGACGAGCAAACGCTAGTCTCTCGGCTGCCCCCGCCACCATCCTCGGTGAGGGAATCAGCAAGTGAAGCGTTGCGGCTTCACTGCCCGGTTCCCTACTGCGCATGCGCGAGTCGCGCCGCGCTACTTCACTGGTCCCCGTTGTGTTCTGGGAACTATACAACTGTATAAATGTCTGTGTACATCTATAAAACCTATTTGAATGAGAGAATGCTAATGAAGTATGCACTTTCATTCTCAGCATTTTCATTTTAATCATAGATCAGTGTGTGTATGTTATAATTGGTTTCATTCTCAGACCACAAAGGTCTTGGCCTCAGGCATCTAGTATACACAGAGCCATGCCTTCGTAGCTTTACATAGCTGTTCAATAAGAAGTAAGCTGCTTGTCTGAACTAGCTGAATGGGACCCATTAGAAAATATGCAAGTTGAACATACCCTGAAAACCTTGCAGTGACACTGAGCATTCCCCAAGAACTGTATACAAATGCATTAAGAAAAGGGAACTGTCCCTGATGGCTAATGTAGCTCTCACTTAACAACATTCCTTATTTTGGACTAACAACACGCCTTTAAAATGCCAGAGGGGACAGTTTTAAGCTGGCATTAATTAAAGACCGACGAGCACTTACAATAAGTAAAATAATACTTATTGGCATGATAGAAAAATGTTTAGGATTGCTAAGGTACTCTTAGATATAAGATGACAACTTTTTTTTTTCTCTAGATAGGGAAATCTTCTCATGTATAACAATGAATACAGACTTTGCCAGCAATACATGTTTGGAAATTAAGTAATTAAACAAGTTAGATAAGCTGGCTACAAGGGTATCTGCATGTGTCCCCATTAATGTCGGTGTCAGATGTTTTTGTTTATACATGGTCAACTGATATTTTTCCTGAGGGTGGTCAGATAATGCCAGACAGAATGGGCATTTTATGGGCACATTAAATGCAGTCCATCACAAATACTGACTATCATATGGGAAATAAATAGATAAACTCACAGGCCAACATATTAACATCAATTACACTTGTTGTAGGGCACTTAGATTAACCACTTGACCTCTGACAGATTTACACCCCTTCACGACCAGGTAAATTTTTGCGATACAACACTGGTTTATTTTAACTGACAATTGCGCGGTCATGCAACGCTATACACAAATTAAATTGATGTCATTTTTTTCTCACAAATAGAGCTTTCTTTTGGTGGTACTTGATTACCACTGCATTTTTTATTTTTTGCGCTATAGACAAAAAAAAATATTGTAAATTTTGAAAAAATAAATAAAAAAATGGTACTTTCTCCTATAAAACACATCCAGTAAAAATGTTTAAAAAAATCAAATTTCTTCATAAATTGTAGCCAATTTGTATTCTGCTACAAAAGTTTGGTTAAAAAAAAACAATAAGCGTATATTGATTGGTTTGAGCAAAATTTAAAGTGTCTAGAAACTATGTCATATATACTGGATTTTTTATTTATTTAGTGACTTATAGTGGGACTGCAATATTGCGGTGGATAATCGGACACTAACTGACACGTTTGACACTTTGTGGGTACCAGTGACACTAATACAGCAATCAGTGCTAAAAATATGCACGGTCACTGTACTAATGACACTGGCTGGGAAGGGGTTAAACATCTAGAGCCATCAAAGGGTTAACTGTGTGCCTAGTCAGTGTTTTTGTGTAAACTGTGTGCTTTGCAGGGACACAAAATCCATCATGTCCCCCCTGTCAGAACGGAGCTCTGCCTTGTTTAAATAGGCAGAGCTCCATTCTGTGTCTCTGCCTGATGATCAGCGGGTGCCAGTGGACATCTATTGCCTGGCACCCACAGAGCGGCTTCTGCTGTTAGTAATCACAGCAAAAATGGCCAGCCAGTGGGAGGCAGGAGTGCAGAATCGCATATATATGTACATGATTCTGCACAGGAGGGCCACCCTGTAGCAGTATATTTGCTATAGGGTGGTCCTTAAGTGGTTAACAGGGGCATTTGATAATAAACTACACACCCAACACTCTAAACTATATTTTAGCCTATGGAAGTATGGCTTTATTGGCCACAGATCTTTTTTTGCAGGGATGTTTACAAATTGGGATGCTCAGTAAATCATCATTTAACCAATTAATCTAGTCTTTACTGCCTTCATAGCCCCCATCCCCATAGAGCACCAGTTGTGCAGTTAAGCTGGCCATAGATGGACCGAAATTTGGTCAGTTCAGCATGGACTGTCTGAATTTTGACCAGTGTGTGGCTGTCTTTGTTAGACAGAGGTCAATCATTAGGCAAACAAACAAAGCTTGTTAAATGGACAAAAGGAAACTCACACCACACCGGAGACTCGTGTTCCTCCACTTGTAAATACTGCCCAACTACTGTATAAGGGCGCTAGCCTGGCTCACCAGCTGCACATTAGAAATTAAGAAATATTCTGGGTGGCTGCACTGAAAATCTTTTATAATACAAATGCAGGCTTAAAACACCATATGAAAGTAGGGGAAGGAAGAATCTTGTCGTGTTTTGCACTTTCTCAACACTTAGGGCCCTTTCACATTTCAAATACTGTAGCTGCTGACTTTTAGTATAAGGATACCTATCCAGGGATCCAGCGATGTCCTCACCCAAGCCAATGCATCAATATGCTAAGGGGACAGGTGCCAGAATCTGAAGTTACGAAAATAGGAAGTGAAACCTTGCGGTTTTACAGCTGATTTCCTACTGCACATGCTTGAGTTACACTGAGCCTTGTAATTGGTCCCCCAGTCTTCTGGGACCTGTGATGTGTCCCAGGAGACTGCAGGGGAAGGAGGGGGGCCAACCTCCAGCTTAGCTCGCCATGGCAATCTGAGCTGGAAGTGGGAGCAGGTACCCCCCAAAAAGTGCCAAATGTGGCAGTGGAGGGGGTGCAAACAAGCGGAACTTCCCCTTTTGGGTGGAGCTACACTTTAAAACCACTTTTTATTGTAAAAGATTATAAAATTGCAATTGCATATTAAAGTGCCCTTCAAACTGGTGCAGTACAGCATAGACCACCTTAAAATCAATTACCCCCCTTTAAAAGAATACAGTCTCCAGTATTCAGCTATTCACCCACTTCCTGGTATACACAATGATGTCCTAGGCTCTGCCCCTACATGTTTCGTCACTAGTCATTTGACTTTTGCAAGCAAAAAAGGGTTTTGAGGGTTTCCACACACAGCTCAGCCCGGGATCAAGCCTGCAACATCTGCCCCAATAGCAAGTACAGAAGAGGAGGAGCCTAGAGCGCTGCCGGGGGACCCCAGAAGAAGAGGATCAGGGCAGCTCTGTGCACAGAGCAGGTAAGCATTAAATGTTTGTTATTTTCATTTTTAAAAATTAATCTTTAATAATGCTTTAGTAGCAGCAATTGTAAACGAATTGAACTTGGGAACACACTGTAAATTGTGATGAAATGAATCACTAATGTAAAAGCAACAGCTGACTCACAATGTTATATTTGATATTATCCCTGCCAAATTTATGTGTCTGATAAAAGCATATATATAATTAGTGGTCTTATCAAAATCCGGAATAAATAATTATAACAAAGTGTCAAATTTAAAGGTAAATTGTATGCAACATAACAAGAAAGTAAGAGCTGGCAGAACTGTGTCTGAATACAATGCACATAGGCTAATAAACTTGCAGAGCAGCAGATTTCATTACAGATTAGCGAAAGGGACAGACGTATAAAGATTCCGTGTACAGGCAAGCGGCATACCAAACACTTTTTTGTGTAAGCTTATGCAGCAAATTAAAATATCAAGCCTTCCAACTGATTTTAACAATTTTGTCAGCTTCACTGTCATTCTATCATGTGCCCTCCTTTGCCTGGCAGATAATATGGTGTTTGCAACTTTGTTAATTTACACAGCCTTTAAATCTAATCTCGGAAGCCAGCCTAAAGGGTTTCTTCAGCCATTCAAATGCCAACATAATTGAAATTGTCTACAAAAGACAGCCAGGCAGTAATGAGTATTTCACTGTGCTGATTGCATGTCAGGAGTATGTATAGAGGTGCAAACTGAATTAATCCCAGGGCACTGCACTATCACATATTTATAATGTGGGTATGCACTAACCTTTGACATGTGCACAATAACTAATGTGTCCTTTATTCAGTTTGTAACCAAAACAGATTAACACCCACCAAGCTGCTGTTGATGCTTGCTGTTTTGACAATGTTGCTGATAATTCTATGAGTCTCCATAGTTAAGTTTAGGGATTGTAAATATTTCCTTCTAAAAAAAAAAAAAAAAAAGGAAAGACGCATTTAATAAAGGAAAAGAGCAAAGTGAGACTTTTGTCTGCATTGAGGTGTGAAATGTTGGTGTTGTGGCTCATCAGTTGTGCTGATAGAGCTGCATTGATCAAGTTGGACAAGCCATTTAACAAACTAGTTATATAGGCCACTGGGGACCAATTCTTACTGTTTCAAGTTGTGATTAGGGTAATAAACTGCAGGTCTATCACATTTTTTTCTAATCGGTGCTTCCTACTAATAAGAAGCATCTGACCTTCTTTCATCTCACATGAGCAAAACATGGTTCTGCTTGAGAAACAACTGTGTTTTTTTAACGTTTACCATTAAACGTGAACAAGATTATTGTATCTTTTATGTATTTATTACATGTATTATTATATCCAAACTATATTGATAGTATAAGCATGGGACTTTTAAGGTACAGCATTTTTGATAAAAATTAACATTTATTCAAAATTAGATAAAATTTGACAATATTCAGTCCATATTACAACAGACTACAATAAAATACAATTGTATAAAACCAGTCAATTGATATTTTCAAAGATTGGGTATAGTAGTCTTTACAGCTCAAAACATGGTTCTGCTTGAGTAACAACTGTGTGTTTTTTTTTTAAAGTGAATAAGATTAATGTATCTTTTATGTATTTATTACTTGTATTATTGTAATCACTTCATTTAAAGTACCGGTGTCCCTTTTTTTATGAAAACCTGCATATGTTCTTTCATTTAGCTATTATAAAACAAAATCAGATCTCCGACTTAATACTGCACTTTGATGGGCAGCGTATACGTTAAATTTTTTTCATTATGATGCCTGTGCTCCAGAAAGAATATTACATCTAGACACTGTCTTGTGCAGTATAAAGCAAGACAGTTATGAGATCTGATTTCTATTATAGTAACTAAGGGGGGGGGTAGGTAAATCTGTATAGGGTTTTTTTTTACTAAAAAAAGGTTAATATGTATTTTTTTCATTTTTCAATGATTTTTATTTATTGCAATAAAGAGATTTTTTTAAAACATTTGGTTGATTACCATATATACTCGAGTATAAGCCGACCCGAATATAAGCAGAGGCACCTAATTTTACCACAAAAAAATGGGAAAACGTATTGACTCGAGTATAAGCCTAGGGTGTCCGTCTGCATGCCTCACTGTGCCTCACTTTGCCTCACTGTGTCCATGCCTCACTGTGCCCATGCCTCACTGTGCCTCACTGTGTCCATGCCTCACTGTGCCCATGCCTCACTGTGTCCATGACTAGACTTACGTTTAACATGGGAGTATATGGGGGACCTACGGCCAGCCGGTACCGGGTCCCCAAAGTTACCGGAGAAATTACCGTTTAACATGGGAGTCTATGGAAGGGGTGCCCGGGTTTGAAAAATCGGTGCTCCCCGGCCGTAGGTTCCCCTGACAACTAACTTTGCACACTTGTAGAGGAAGAGGGGGCTATATGTGTGCCAAGTTTGAGGTCCAGGGGACCTATGGCCGGCCGGTACCTGGTCCCCAAAGTCCGGGAGATCAGGCGCAAAAAGGTGACTCGAGTATAAGCCGAGGGGGGCATTTTCAGCACAAAAAAATGTGCTGAAAAACTCGGCTTATACTCGAGTATATACAGTATTTGTGGTGCAGAGATTCCATCAAAAATACAACAAAGCGCTACTGACATGTACAGCAAAGCATTAGGCCTCATGCACACTGGACATTTTTTCAGCTGCTTCTAAGGGCTTCAGGCTTTTTTTTTATGTCTATAAACTCCCCTGCATGTTAGCCTATGTGTACATGCCCACATATGGGTTGATTTACTAAAACTGGAGAGTACAAAATCTGGTACATCTGTGCATGGTAGCCAATCAGCTTCTAACTTCAGCTTGTTTAATTAAGCTTTAACAAAAAAAAAAAAAAAAACTGGAAGCTAATTGGTTTCTATGCAGAACTGCACCATATTTTGCACTCTACAATTTAAGTAAATCAACCTCAAAGGCTTTTAGAAGCTTTTAGTGGCAGGGACTTTTAGAAGCAGGAAAAAAAACACATCCAATGTGTCCAGGAGCAGCAGAGTTTTTGGCAGAAAAAAATGCTTGACACTTGTAAGCTTGTTTAGTGCTTGACCATAAATTAATTTCAATAGTCAGAATAAACTATTATTTTGGCCAATGAAATTAATTAAGTCCAAGCACTTTACGCCTTTAAACACGCCTAAATACTTTTAAAAGCATTAGACACTTTCAGAAGCGTCGGGCGTATTTTCTGCCTGCCCGCCGGCAGAAGACAATGATTATTGCTTGCAGCTATAGAAGCTGCTTGTGCAAGTGAATCCGGCAGGCTGGTTGTACCCAAGTTGATTGATCAACTTGGTACATTCACCTTGCCCATTAACGCTTTGAATCCTGCTAAACCGGCAAAGATTTGAACCGTGTATGGCCGGCCTTACTTTAGGTTTTCTAAAACATAAAGGCTAATCATATTGTATTTCAAGATAAGATCTATGAGAGCGCTTTGCTGCACTAACTATGTGATGTTAGTACAGCAATCTCCCCCATTGTGATATTGTGTTCTGATAGGGGTCCTGCCCCCCCCCCCCCCCCACCAGAACACACAGTTCAGCACTCGCGGCAATTGGCTGCAGGCTCTAAATTGGATGCCGATCTGCTGCATTCAAAAAAACATAGATACAGAGGTAGAACTATTCCTATTGGTTGGAGGAAACATGTGTCCGAGTGCAATGGTTCTCAACCCTGACCTCAAGTACCCCCAATAGGCCATGTTTTGGGAATTTCTCTTAGATAAAATAGCTGTCCAAAATACCAAGCCATTGACTCTGATTTAAAGCACCCGTGCAAGATAAAGGAAAACCTGCAAACATGGCCTGTTGAGGGTATTTGAGGACAGGGTTGAGAACCACTGTCCTAGTGGACTCCAGAGAGCTTATATTGATAATAACTGGAGAAGGATTAAACAATAACAACAACAGTATTGTTATTAAACAGTTGCCACATATGGATAACTAAGGTATGTGACCATATAGACTAGTAACTTAATTAACTGTTGTCTCTCTGAAACTTAAGCCATACATTCCAGGAGCTGTTGAAATTTGCAATGGAACAAGATTGCAGGGCTGAGCATTTTTCATATTCTTTTGTCAGATTCAGTTGGAGTTTAACATCTGAGAGGTTTGGAATTATAGTACGTCTCGATTTACACATAATCATCAATCTAGAGGAAAACGGTATAAGCATAACCAAAGTTCAGAGGTTGTGTGAGAAGGTGTCGATTCCTATACTGAGAATATCTAAGGATGGGAAAGGATTTGTTAGACAGCCTGTGACCTTGAAAATGAGGGTAAAAACTTTTTTGCAGAACATGTGTATATGTGGGCACTCCCACAACATATGGAGTAGAGAACATGTTTAGGAGCAGCCTCGTCAGCATTTGTCATCATCTACGTTGGTAAATGTATGCATTTGAACAGGGGTTAGATACCACCTGGGGTGGAGTTTTTGGGACAACTCTCAGTAGTTGATGCATTTGGAGGACCTACGGTTGTATAGCTTGTTGACATTGAGAGTCTAAGAAAGAAAATTTTAGATCTCGTTCCCATCTCTTAAGGGCTCGATCTTTTACAAACGTGTCTTTAGCCTGTAGGAGGTTGTAAAAAAGTGTTATACCAATGTTATATTTAATATACCCAAAGGGAACAAATAGGAGAAGTTCACAGACCTTAAAATATACAAGGTTTGTTGACGAAAACAAATCTTATCTATGTAAACCATATATTTGCAAAATTCTAGCTAACATGTTTGTGGTTTTCATATGTTTTTGTGCTGTGAATAAATTGCAGTTTATTTCACTGTGTAATTTCTCAAATAATTCTGTTCAGCTGTTTTTTAATACACAACACCATTCCAGACAGCATATGAAAGCCCTGGATCACTCCCAAGCTACTCTGTGGTTAAATGATGTAGCCTGGTCAAAGACCTGCTCAAACTGTGATAGGACAATGAGGGAGCAAAAACACATTGATGAGGTCATCCTCTGCCCTTTTGTTACCATGTTTATGCCAATCAAAACTGCAGACCCTACATTGCTAGTTGAAATTTTGCTGTTCAATAGATTAAAGGAAGCAAAATCCATTGTAGCATAGCAACAGAGTTCCTGTTCAATGTTTGAAGGAAATCCTCTTCCATGCAAGAGTTTAGGCTGATGGGTGGAAGAGGTCATTCTGCAGAGGTAATCACCAGAAAAACACCTTTCTACTGCAATGGATGAAACAGCTGGGCCACCATGCGATTTCTCCATGCGTTCATATGTTCTGAAAGAAACACAGGTTGGGGATCATGTTTCCCCTGTAGTCACAGTGCCTCGGGATATGAATAATTGCACTTGATGAGAAAAATACTGCTTTGTTATGGCAGAGGCAACAACAAGAGTTCATTTACCTTCATACAGGTTTCTGCTTTTTAAAGTGCATGCCTGCTCAGCTGATTAAGTCTGTGTGTTTTACATTGAGAAGTTAGTTGTAAAGTTCTGCGGCAAGAATAAAACAATGTGTATGCCCTTAGTCCAGAAGTTCTGAAGAACCTTTACAGGTAGGATGTAAAATGAGTGCATTGATGACAGTAAGCAGTCCGGAGCTGAAGTGTGCAGCATCCATTTTAAAGTGGCTACACTGAGATAAGGTTGTATTCCTAGCAGGTCTGCAACAAGTATGGGAAACTCCACTTTAGCTGGCGCCTGGGAAGATGTAAATGTGCTGAAGCTGACACTTATGACTTTGCCAATACTTTACCTAAGGCTTTCTGGGCTATACCCTGAATGATGCTACTTCAGGCTGGGTTCACACTTGTGCGGTGCGAATTCCAGCACTGTTTTCGTCTGCGTTGTAGCTGCGGATTTGCTGACCTGGGAGAGGGGAGGGAGAGGGGAGGGGGAGGGGGGGAAGTGTAGTGAGCAGGGAGAGAATTTCTGTTCAGAACGGAACACATCTGCAAATCAGATGCGTTCCCATAGAAGATAATATGCAGACAATTCGCAGCGCAATGCCTAGAAAACGCACACATTTTTTGGGCAATGCGCAGTGCGAATGCATCGCACATATGTGAACCAGCCTCATTAAAATAAATGTATTTTAGAATGTTAGGCAAATTGGTTGCGGTGTAAGCCGCAACCAATTTGCATAGGTGTGAACGGGGCCTTAGAGAGGACTGTTACATGCTAAGTCAGTTCTATATAGGATAATTGTATGGTATTTTGTATCTTTTTGGAGATCAGTTTGAAGCTTACAAATAATGAGCTAGGCCACACCTGAGCCTGAGTCAGACACCTGTTTTGTTGTAAGCATCATTTTCTCTATCTTTCCATATCCTCTTAATTAAAGTTTCCATTGCTCACAATAGCAGCTTACAAATAATCATTGCTAATGGAGAAGGCTAATTGATATCAGATTATAATTATGTTTATCTTAGATGTTATACAATTCATATATCAACTGCTGTCTCCAAAGACCTGTCTCAACAGTTTTGCTGTATTGGCAGCTTAGAGGTATTTTTCACACATCTAGCAACCAAGTAATAGCACTTACTAAAAAATTCTCCATACACTTTAAAAACATTATAGTACAATTAAAGCTTCCTATCTGACCGCCCAAATAAATACCAAATCCTGTGATTACTGTTTTATGCACAAGCCACAAAAAGTAAAAAAAAAAAAAAACTATTTTACCCGAATCCTCTTTCGTTAGTTCCTCACATGCTTCCTTCTCCAGACACTGTGGGGGTTATTTACTAAAGGCAAATCCACTTTGCACTACAAGTGCACTTGGAAGTGCAGTCGCTGTAAATCTGAGGGGTAGATCTGAAATGAGGGGAAGCTCTGCTGATTTTATCATCCAATCATGTGCAAGCTAAAATGCTGTTTTTTTATTTTCCTTGCATGTCCCCCTCGGATCTACAGCGACTGCACTTCCAAGTGCAATTTCAAGTGCACTTTGCACTTGTAGTTTGCACTTGTAGTGCAAAGTGGATTCGCCTTTAGTAAATAACCCCCTGTGGCTCACAGAGGTGGTGTGGTCAATCCAAAAAAGCAAAGGGTAGGACTAATACCTGGTAGACATAATAGGGGTTATTTACGAAAGGCAAATCCACATTGCGCTACAAGTGCACTTTCAAGTGCAGTCGCTGTAGATCTGAGGGGGACATGCAAGGAAAATCAAAAACAGAATTTTAGCCTGCACATGATTGGATGATAAAACCAGCAGCGCTTCCCCTCATTTCAGATCTTCCCCTCAGATCTACAGCGACTGCGAATGAAGAGGTTACTAAAGTCACGCAAAGTCTGAGGAAATTGTTTAAATAATATGGTTGAGACATAAGATATGTCTTCTTTTTTCACACAATAAAGAAGAATCTAGTGTATAAATTAGTGACTAAGAAAGTGAATTGTTTGTTGGTCAATGTAATTATCACAAACATAACCTGAAGACGATGCTATGCTAAACTGTGAAAAATAACATACAAATAACAATCTTAAAATGGGACCAATTGCAGTAACTGCAAATGACAAAAATAAATAAAAGTTTAGTAAGTTGACTTTTTTTAAGTTTAGCTAATTTTTCAGTTTTGTTATGTTTTAGGTATGTTTGGTATACAGTATAAAATACTGCATGAGATCAGAGAGAAGATATAAAAAAAGGAATGCAATAGAGTCTCTCACAAGTATCAACTAGTAGTCGATGAGCTAGATGGACTAATTAAATGACAAACAAATTACAAATCAACTCCAAGTAATATTTTTAAGCAGTTACAGCAACCATTTCCCTTGGAAAAAAGGTTTGAACCACATGAATAAATGGTGACCTGATGACCATTATAGGCACCTCTGCTGTGTTATAGATTGTCCTAACCCCTGTGGCTGTCACTTTCTGTGAGTAATCCATATACAGTAAAACCTTGGATTGCGAGTATAATTCGTTCCAGAAACATGCCTGTAATCCAAATCACTTGTATATCAAAGCGAATTTCCCCATAAGAAATAATAGAAACTCAAATGATTTGTTTCACAACCATTTATTCATACATAGGTCCTTCAGTTTATAGTCCATATAAAAAGATTATAGCAATGTGATAGATTGTGTAACCATAAAATATCCATCCACAAATGGCAGCCTTCACAAGGGGATTAGAAGCAAAATCCAGCAGGAGCTACAGAGTATAAAAGAGAAGAGAGGCACCTCTAAGTGTAGAAATATGTTGCTAAATGTTGTACCTTCATTAAATGTAACCATATTGCTACACTTAGGGGTGGCTCTCTTCTCTTTTATACTCAGTTGTGACATGACGCTGCTTGTATATCAAGTCAAAATTTATTAAAAAATTTAGCTTGTCTTGCAAAATGCTCTCAAACCAAGTTACTTTCAAACCAAGGTTTTACTGTACTTAATACTTTAATTACAATTTTTTTAAATAATAAACAAATAATCACAATTTATTTCACTATAAGGCCTTTAAATAACTGTACTTTTTGTACAGTTATCCTTTAAGCCGGCCATACACGGTTCGAATTTCCAAAGAATATTCTTTCGAAAAACGTATCAAAGAATTTTCGTACGAATTTCGCACCGTTAGTGGGCTGCAGCAACAGCCGATTTTTGTGCGGCAATCAAATTTGAGGAATCGGACATGTTGGAAATTTTTTGAAAAACAAACGATTTTCTAATCAATGATGGGAGAATCGTGCGAGAAATGTAATAGAAAAAAAATTCTCCCAGAGAGAAAAGAATATTCCCGGAGAGAAAATAATATTCCCGGCCGAATTTTGAAAAGCATCGGATCACAAAAAAAAAAAACTTTCTGATTTTGAAAAGAAAATTCATTCAAAATTTGACCGTGTATGGCCTGCTTTAAAGAATTAAAAACAGACTTGCTCTGTATTCCCGGTTTATTTATCAGAACCTTTCCTCTGAACTAGCTGGTTTCAGTGCAGCTGGTTACTCTGTATGTACAGATCCCACACAATTTCTTTCACCCCAAGTTCAGGCTACTGTGGCAATGAATGACTCCAGCTAGAGGTAAGTAAAGGCAAATATTACAGGAGCACAGAGAAACTCTTCAAGTTAAAAGAATAAATGAATAAGTATAAACAGGACTGGTTTTGCTCGGACACCACCAATGAAGTTATGCATCCCTGGGGTGAACATACATAGGGCTGCACATGCGCTGAGAAGGTATGAACACTCCAGCCTTGTTGCCACTCCCCCCCCCCCATGCCTCAATGAGTGCCACCTGAGGCACCATCTCAACCCACCTTTTTGGCAGTACGGTTCACATCAGTGATCGCATGTGATTTGCACCGCACTGCAGTGCAACATCTTTACATTATTCATTTGTGTTGGTTACACTGCAGGAGTTCAGCTGCTGCTTGTCATTATCATTCACATTAGCACTTTACTTTTTTTAGTTTGTTAGCACTTTATTTGTTTCAATTTGACACTGAGTGGCAGGCGCATCAGTACACCCCTTTTTTTACTGCAGTGCAAATCACATGCGATGTCTGTGCACTGCAAATTCAGCCATACAAATGATAAGGCTGAATTTGCATCGCATTTGGACCAAAGTCTGCAGGACCCTTTTCTTGGTCCGCACTAGAATCGGATCGCATGGGTGTTCACACCCATGCGATCCGATTCATGTCCAAATTGTCAGTTCGCACTGTGATCTGGGGGTGTCATTAACTTTCTATTGACACTCCCAGCGGTTCTTGCCTTGCGAGTCAGGTGCGATGCGGGAACCCGCAGTGGACTCGCAGCGTTCCCGCATCGCTCCTATGTGAACCGAGCCTGAGCATAAATAGGACAGCAATTTTAGTAAGCCCTAATTCACGGTAGTGACTTGTATTTCCTATTTGAAAAGAAAACATTGTTATATTGAGCGGCATTTATTATTAGTTCTTGGGATTAGTTGCCATTATTTTTTAACTAATTTATTTTATCAGTAAAATACACATTGTAGCTGGGTTTGAGTTAGCAATACTGCTGCCATTTTCTAGAGAAATTATTTATGCAGAAGTGAAAAGATCTGTGATATAGTTTGTCTACTATGGAGGCCTTCCTTCCTTCCATAATGATCACTGACAGTAGACTCCTTTCTTCTTCCTTCCAGTTCTCTGCAAACAAATAGAAGCTTGTATCTAGAAGCTGCATTCACATAACGGAAATTTCAGCAGGAGGGTTTGAAGTTAAACCAACATCTGTGTGCTCTTTAATCCCAATATTGATGCAGATGTTACTATTGTTATTCCACTTTCACTGGTCTGCTACATTAAACATTTAATTAGTGCCTTATAAAATGTCTGTTTATGATCACAACATGAATGAATGCTTGCCTGCATTATGGCTCCCTAAGACAAATTAACAGAAGAAAACCTTTTTATTGCAATTTAACAGCAGTAATAAACCTATTCAGAGTAAAATGAATTCCCTCAAGATTCATCTGTCACCAGCACAGGACTCAGTCTGATAACAAATCCACTTTTACATGGACAGCATACATCCCGTGCTTTGTAATTGAGCATTTCTAAATAACATTTTAAAAAATGAAGATAGATACAAATGTGTAATATAATGGGGTCGATGTACTAAAACTGGAGAGTGCAAAATCTAGCGCAGCACTGCATACAAACATAACTTTTTTTGTCAAAGCTTATAGTGATTGTAAAGGAAAAAATGTTATTTAAAAAAAAAAAAAAACATGTTATACTTACCTGAAGATAAATATATAATGGATAACTGCGCTTACCCTTTGGTGCCAAACAAATCGAAAGATATCGGAAAAGTATATGTGTCAAATATACCATCAAATATAATTACACCCTTAGGGCTCTTTCACACGGACGTTCCGTATGTCCGTTTTTCATCCATCCGTTTTCGGATGAAAAACGGACATACATGTATCCCTATGGGACATCAGTCTCCGCTATGATCCGTTTAGCATGACGGAGGAAAATCCTACTTTTCCATCCGTCTGTGGATCGGATGACAACAGACAGACGGTCCGTTTTCATCCGATCCCCTCATAGAGGAAAGCGGCGATCTGATTTTTCCGTTTTTGCACAGTGTGCAGAGACGGACAAGTCATCCGCCGGCTCAGCGGGGATCAACGGAGCGATCCCCACTGAACAAGCGGATGTTCACGGGGCGGATCATCACGGGATCCGCCCGTGTGAAAGAGCCCTAAATGATTCATATCAATAAACAATTGTGCGTTACAAAATATATATGTATACAAAAAGTCTGAATGTACAATCTTCATATGTTAACCGCTTCAGCCCCGGAAGATTTGGCTGCCCAATGACCAGGCCATTTTTTGCGATACGGCACTGCGTCGCTTTAACTGACAATTGCGCAGTCGTGCGATGTTGTACCCAAACAAAATTGACGTCCTTTTTTTCCCACAAATAGAGCTTTCTTTTGGTGGTATTTGATCACCTCTGCGGTTTTTATTTTTTGCGCTATAAACAAAAAAAGAGCAACAATTTTGAAAAAAACACATCTTTTACTTTTTGCTATAGTAAATATCCCAATTTTGAAAAAACAAAAACAATTTTCTTCCTCAGTTTAGGCTGATATGTATTCTTCTACATATTTTTGGTAAAAAAATCACAATAAGCGTATATTGATTGGTTTCCGCAAAAGTTATAGCGTCTACAAACTATTGGAAAGATTTATGGCATTTATATGGCGTTTTTTTTTTTTCCCACTAGTAATGGCGGTGATCTGCGATTTTTTGCGGTATTTCAATGTTACGCTGGACAGGTCAGACACTTTTGACACATTTTTGAGACCATTGACATTTACAGAGTGATAAGTGCTATAAATATGCACTGATTACTATGTAAATGTCACTGGCAGGGAAGGGGTTAACAGTAGGGGGCGATCAAGGGGTTAACTGTGTTCCATTTTTTGTGTTCTAACTGTGGGGGGATGGGGACTGACTATAGGAGATGACAGATTGTGTTTTCTACTTTGTAGAAAGACACGACCTGTCCTTCTCTCCTCAGACAGCATGGGGATTTGTGTGTTTACACACACGTTTTAAACCCCTGTGCTCCCGCTGGTGCACGCGATCACCCTTGCCGGCCACACGCTTTGGGTTCCCTGCGGTATATATATACAGGATTTCGCCCAGTAGAACCATTCTGCCGCAGTATATCTGCGTGAGCCAGTCGGGAACTGGTTAATCTACCGTGCTTGAACAAAAATGTGCAATCCAAAACAATCGTGATTTGTGGTTCACCACCACCTTCCAATATATGCTCTTAGCAGAAACCGGTAAATTACAAGCCTATATTATGCCTCAATCTCTCTGGTTCTTTAACCACTTGTCCCCCGCCCACTGTCAATTGACGGCGGGCGGAGGATACTCTCGTTCTGGGAGGACGTCATATGACGTCCTCCCTTTAAAACGAGCTAGGAGGCGCGATTGCCGCCGAGCACCCGCGATTGCCCGGGAAACGAGCAGGAAAGTGGATCTCTGTGTGTAAACACAGAGATCCACGTCCTGTGAGGGAGAGGGGACCGATGGTGTGTCCCTTGTACATAGGGACAACCATCGGTCACCTCCCCCAGTCAATCACCTCCCCCCACAGTAAGAACACATTGAGGGAACATATTTAACCCCTTCCCGCCCCCTAGTGGTTAACCCCTTCCCTGCCAATCACATTTATACAGTAATCAATGCATTTTTATAGCAGGGATCGCTGTATAAACGTGAATGGTCCCAAAAATGTGTCAAAAGTGTCCGATGTGTCCGCCGCAATATCGCAGTCACAATAAAAAATCGCAGATCGCCGCCATTACTAATAAAAAATAAAAATGCTATAAATCTATCCCCTATTTTGTACACGCTATAACTTTTGCGCAAACCAATCAATACGCGCTTATTGCGATTTTTTTTCTCCACCAAAAATATGTAGAAGAATACGTATCGGCCTAAACTGAGGAAAATGTTATTTAAAAAAAAAAATGGGTATTTATTATAGCAAAAAGTAAAAAATTGTGTTTTTTTTTCCAAACTGGACGCTCTTCTTTTGTTTATAGCGCAAAAAATAAAAACCGCAGAGGTGATCAAATACCACCAAAAGAAAGCTCTATTTGTGGGAAAAAAAGGACACGACCGCGCAATTGTCATTCAAAGTGTGACAGCGCTGAAAGCTGAAAAATGGCTTGGGCAGGAAGGGGGTTTTCGTGCACAGTAGAGAAGTGGTTAAACAGAAGGTCAGGGATATATCCAACAGGTGCGACGCTGACACCACTTCCGATCCATGACCCGCACTGATACTGAGCCTTTAACCTCACACCAGCTCCTTGCGAACGTAACGGTAAACACAGGCCATTACTGGAACGCTGAATAGTCTCAGTGCCGGTCTAACATACAAATGTGAGTGTAAACTTTTATAAGAAATAAATGTGGAATTTTGCGCAATGATGGCCGTTTATTTTTTCATGAGAGTCTGAGAACCATAAAACAGTGGAGATAAATGAGAGATAAATGAGAGAGTATCGCTGTACCTGTTGGATATATCCCTGACCATCTGTTTAAAGAACCAGAGAGATTAACCACTTAACGACCGCCCACTGTAAGTATACGTCGGCAGAATGGCACCGACAGGCAGAATCACGTACATATACGTGATTGCCTTTGTTTAGTTGGGGGGTCCGATCGGACCCCCCTTCTATACAGTGAGCACTCGTTAGTTGTTCGGGAGCGATCCGGCATGAGGGGACGGCCGTTCGATTCCGGCCACCCCCTCTCGATCGCTCCCGGCGAATGAGAGAGCTTCCCCTGCCTGCCAGGCAGGAGGAAGTGATGTCATCTCTCCTGCGGCGCTCACATATACCGAGCGCCGTACAGGAGAAGATGCAGGTTAGTGCACACAACACTACACTGACATCAGGACACATAGGCACATAAATCGCCCCCCAGGCCCCCCCAGACACCCCCAGATCACCCCCAGATCACCCCCCAGCCCCCAGTCACAGTGTCACTGATTGCAGTGACCATTTATTTAGTGATCACTGCAATCAGTGACATTTGTGACTGTAAAAGTGTCACTACATTAAGTTTTAGGTCCAGTGTAGCCCCCTAACCCCCCTAATAAAGGTTTAACCCCCTGATCACCCCCCAGATAACCCTTTCACCCCCTAGCACCGCCGTCGCTAAGCAATCATTTTTCTGATCGATGTCTTAGCGTCGGTGATGCTGATCGGTAGCCAGTAATTTTTTTTAGGTTCGCCACAGGTTTTTATAGCGTCGGGTACCCCCATATATTACCTAATAAAGGTTTAACCCCCTTGATCGCCCCCCAGGTAACCCTTTCACCCCCTATCACCACTGTCACTAAGCGATAATTTTTCTGATCGATGTCTTAGCGTCGGCGATGCTGATCGGTAGCCAGTAATTTTTTTTAGGTTCGCCGCATGTTTTTATAGCGTCGGGTACCCCCATATATTACCTAATAAAGGTTTAACCCCCTTGATCACCCCCCAGGTAACCCTTTCACCCCCTAGCACCGCCGTCGCTATGCGATCATTTTTCTGATCGATGTCTTAGCGTCGGTGATGCTGATCGGTAGCCAGTAATTTTTTTTAGGTTCGCCGCAGGTTTTTATAGCGTCGGGTACCCCCATATATTACCTAATAAAGGTTTAACCCCCTTGATCGCCCCCCAGGTAACCCTTTCACCCCCTATCACCACTGTCACTAAGCGATAATTTTTCTGATCGCTGTTTTAGCGTCGGTGATGCAGATCGGTAGCCAGTAATTTTTTTTAGGTTCGCCGCAGGTTTTTATAGCGTCAGGTACCCCAATATATTACCTAATAAAGGTTTAACCCCCTTAATCACCCCCAGGTAACCCTTTCACCCCCTATCACCACTGTCGCTAAGCGATCATTTTTCTGATCGCTGTCTTAGCGTCGGTGATGCAGATCGGTAGCCAGTAATTTTTTCTAGGTTCGCCGTCAGGTTTTTATATAGCGTCAGGTACCCCCATATATTACCTAATAAAGGTTTTAACCCCCTAATTGCCCCTAGTTAACCCTTTCACCAGTGATCATCATATAAGTGTTACGGGTGACGCTGGTTAGTTAGTTTGCTTTTTATAGTGTCAGGGCACCCGCCGTATATAACCCAATAAAGGTTTAACCCCCTGATCGCCCGGCGGGTGATATCAATTTGGTTTTAGCGTCAGAGAGGGTCTGCGTCACACCCCAGGCAGCGTCAGGTTAGTGCCAGTAGCGCTAACACCCACGCGTGAAGCATACACCCCCCTTAGTGGTATAGTATCTGATCAGCTCAATATCTGATCAGATCTATACTAGTGTCCCCAGCAGTTTAGGGTTCCCAAAAACGCAGTGTTAGCGGGATCAGCCCAGATACCTGCTAGCACCTGCGTTTTGCCCCTCCGTCCAGCCCAGGCCACCCAAGTGCAGTATCGATCAATCACTGTCACTTGCAAAACACAACACACATAACTGCAGCGTTCGCAGAGACAGGCCGGATCCCTGCGACTCCAGTGCTGTAGGAGGTAATTTCACCACCACAGTTTAAAAAAAAAAGCATATATGCCGAAGCATTGGGGCAGCAGGGGCGGAGGAGCGATTTTGCTCCTAATGCCGCGTACATACGGTCGAAATTCCGACAGAGGCTTGCCCGTGGAAAAGTCTGACCATGTGTACGCGGCATAACTTTTGCGAGAAGATGCCCCCATGCTTCGGCATATATAAATGGTGCATGTATGCCCATCATTAGAAGTGGGTGGATGAAGGGCGGTATTCTAATGGTGGGCATACCCACCGATCAATCTTTTTTTTTTCGTTCAGCCAACAGGCTGCATGAAAAAAAAGATTACAATACATGTCCAACAAGGACCAGCAACGTACTGGTATGTTGCTGGACTTTGAATGTTTATACCAGAATGATGCCTGCGGGTTTAGGTATCATCTTGGTATCATTCTTTTCAGCCAGCGGCCGGCTTTCATGTAAAAGCAATCCTAGTGGCTAATTAGCCTCTGGACTGCTTTTACAAGCAGTGGGAGGGAATGTCCCCCCCCCGGATATAAAAAGCGCCATTGGGAAATTGGGAATAGACCCCAGTTTTTTCAAAAAAGAGTACCTGTCATTACCTATTGCTATCATAGGGGATATTTACATTCCCTGAGATAACAATAAAAATGATAAAAAATAAATAAATATGGAAGCAACAGTTTAAAAATAAAATAAAAAAGCAAAATTAATAATAAAAAAAAAAAAAAGCACCCCTGTCCTGCCCTGCTCTTGCCCAATGGCGAACGCAAGCGTCGGTCTGGCGTCATATGTAAACAGCAATTGCACCATGCATGTGAGGTATCACCGCGAAGGTCAGATCGAGGGCAGTAATTTTAGCAGTAGACCTCCTCTGTAAATCTAACAGGGTAACCTGTAAAGGGTTTTATCGGCTTTTAAAAATGTATGTAGTTTGTCGCCAATGCGCGTTTGTGCGAAATTTTAAAGCATGTCGTGTTTGGTATCTATGTACTCGGCCTAAGATCATCTTTTTTATTTCATCAAACATTTGGGCAATATAGTGTGTTGTAGTGCATTAAAATTAAAAAAAGTGTATTTTTCCCCAAAAAATGCGTTTGAAAAATCGCTGCGCAAATACTGTGTAGAAAAAAAAAAATGCAACACCAACCATTTTATTCTGTAGGGCCTTTGCTTTAAAAATATATATAATGTTTGGGGGTTCAACATAATTTTCTTGCAAAAAAAAAAATGTTTTCATGTAAACAAAAAGTGTCAAAAAGGGCTTTGTCTTCAAGTGCTTAGAAGAGTGGATGTAAGCTTCCTAATGTTGTGTATAAAATGCCAGAACAGTTCAAAACCCCCCCAAATGACCCCATTTTGGAAAGTAGACACCCCAAGCTATATACTGAGAGGCATGTCGAGTCCATGGAATATTTTATATGTTGACACAAGTTGCGGAAAATATAATTATTTTTTTTATTTTTTTTGCACAAAGTTGTCACTAAATGATATATTGCTCAAACATGCCATGGGCATATGTGGAATTACACCCCAAAATACATTCTGTTGCTTCTCCTGAGTACGGGGATACCACATGTGTGAGACTTTTTGGGAGCCTAGTCGCGTACGGGACCCCAAAAACCAATCACCGCCTTCAGGCTTTCTAAGGGTGTCAATTTTTGATTTCACTTCTCACTGCCTATCACAGTTTCGGAGGCCATGGAATGCCCAGATGGCACAAAACCCCCCCAAATGACCCCATTTTGGAAAGTAGACACCCCAAGCTATTTGCTGAGAGGTATTGTGAGTATTTTGCAGATCTCGCTTTTTGTCACAAAGTTTTGAAAATTGAAAAAAAAATAAAAAAAAAAAATAAATGTTCTTTCTTCATTTTCAAAAACAAATGAGAGCTGTAAAATACTCACCATGCCTCTCAGCGAACAGCTTGGGGTGTCTACTTTCCAAAATGGGGTCATTTGGGGGGGTTTTGTGCTATTTTGGCATTTTATGGCCTTCAAAACTGTGATAGGTAGTGAGGAGTGAAATCAAAAATTTGCGCCCTTAGAAATCCTGAAGGCGGTGCTTGGTTTCCGGGGTCCCGTACGTGGCTAGGCTCCTAAAAAGTCCCACACATGTGGTATCCCCATACTCAGGAGAAGCAGCAGAATGTATTTTGGGGTGCAATTCCACATATAACCATGGCATGTGTGAGCAATATATCATTTAGTGACAACTTTTTGTAATTTTTTTTTTTTCATTATTCAATCACTTGGGACAAAAAAAAAAATATTCAATGGGCTCAACAGGCCTCTCAGCAATTTCCTTGGGGTGTCTACTTTCTAAAATGGGGTCATTTAGGGGGGTTTTGTGCTATTTTGGCATTTTATGGCCTTCAAAACTGTGATAGGTAGTGAGGAGTGAAATCAAAAATTTGCGCCCTTAGAAATCCTGAAGGCGGTGCTTGGTTTTCGGGGGCCTGTACGCGGCTAGGCTCCTAAAAAGTCCCACACATGTGGTATCCCTGTACTCAGGAGAAGCAGCAGAATGTATTTTGGGGTGCAATTCCACATATAACCATGGCATGTGTGAGCAATATATCATTTAGTGACAACTTATTGTAATTTTTTTTTTTTTTGTCATTATTCAATCACTTGGGACAAAAATCGCAGAGACAATCAAATACCATTAAAAGAAAGCTCTATTTGTGGGAAGAAAAGGACGCAAATTTCGTTTGAGTACAACATTGCATGTCCGCACAATTTACAGTTAAAGCAGCGCAGTGCAAAATTCTGAATTCACCTCTGGTCCTTTAGCTACCAAATGGTCCGGGGCTTAAGTGGTTAAGGCGTAATACAGGCTTATAATTTACCAGTTTCTGGAAAGAGTATATATTGGAAGGTGGTGGTGAATCATGAATAGTTTGGATTGCCCATTTTTGTTCAGCATGGTGGATTAACATATGAAGAATTAACATTGGAACTTTTGGGGACATATATATTTTGTTAAGCACAATTGTTTATTGATGTGAATCATTAAGGTTGTAATTATATTTGATGGTATATTTGACACATATATTTTTCCGATATCTTTTCATTTGTTTGGCACCAAAGGGTAAGTGCAATTATCCATTATATATACTATATATCTTCTATTTGTCCCCACTAGTACTAGTGGTGAATTGCTAGCTGCAGCATACCCTATGTGATGACACAATAAAAAAAAATAGTTTTGTTGCGCCAGTGGCATATATCACATATGTTATACTTACCTGCTTGGTGCTTTGTTTATTCACAGAGCAGCCCTGATCCACCTCTTTTCGGGTCCCCCGCCTGCGCTCTGGACCCCTCCCCTTGCCGAGTGCCCCATAGCAAGCCCCCTTTGCACTATTTATCACCACCCTTTGGATACACTCCTGTACCCAGTTTTCTATCCAGGTACATACGATATGGTCCATACCGACAGATCTCATTTTGTAAAGTAAACCTTTATAGGGAACTGTATCAAATGCCTTTGCAAAATCCAGATATACCTGTAGCACACGGACCCTTTTCCCTACCTTTGGCTCACTTGCAGGAAAAAGGCACACCATACTATATGCCCGTACCCTCCTGGTTGAGGAAGTTGAGCGGTGTTATGTATTTGGGTCCCACAGCTAGGTTCTTCCGTCAGTTGGTTCTCGTCTCCTAGGATATAGGGACAAGTCTCTGTTTTCCCCCCAAGTAATTCCAATGTCCACACCACTCTAAACTCCAACGTTGAGTTTATTTTCTCAATGTTTGGCAGATAGGAAAAGGGTGGATGAGAGACAGGACAGCGATGTTTTGGGAGGTTAGTCCAGGCACGAGTAGATATTACAATCGCTACTCTATCCCAGAGTAGGTTTAGCTCACCCGGATAGGCTCCTGCAAAGCGGATCCTAGAAGTCGAAGTGATGCTCGGACAATTAATCAGGTTCTTTTCCTAGATACGATCGGGAGACTCTCTGCCACAGAAACAATCAGACCCCGAACTTGTCAGCTTTTGGTATATAAGGACAGGTGTCAGCAGCAGCACATTACTAGCCCCTTGGTGTATAGATGAATCCCTCCAGAAAGTTACCGGGCCCCTTCCTTCACCGTGAACTCTCACCGGTTCGTCATAAAGGTCCTCACCCGGCCTCCTCTTCTTAGAAGCGGGCTCCCTCGCGAGGGAAACCCTGGGATTCCTCTTCCAGAAGTGGGCTCCAGCTAAAGGTGTTGGGCCCGGTGTTGAAGATGCAGCCCCAGGGCTAAAGGTACCTGGGACTGATGCACATGTGGCCCCATGGCCTGGAGGGCCATGTGCCACGCACTTGGACTCCGACTCCTCTCCTCCTCTGAAGACCCCTCCCAGGCGGTGTCTGCCCCTTATGTATCCTCTCCCAGCATGCACAGCAGGCCAACCACGCCCACTGTACCGCTGCCGAGAGAGGACACCCCAAGGCACAGCACTAGTACTGATGGTTCTACCCTGACCCGTCATGGCAGTGTCACCTACAGGCCACAGGGAACTGCACACCAGTATACCACCTGGAGAAATAAAATAGCACAACCTATAAATTGAGAACGGTCTGAGCCCAACTACTATCTCAGACCAGCCCCTAAATTTGGGTATATAGCACCCCTAAATGGGGTGGGCGCTACATACACCCCCCTCTAAAGGAGACACTGTCCCCAGTGTCTGGGATAAACCCACGCTCCTCAAGTCTGAGCCAGCGCAGATTTATCTCCAAACTATGTACAAATTTGAAATCCTTGTGCCGGAACCAACATAATGGGGAAGGGACATGAAATAAAGAGATGAAGGAAGGGTTAACAAGAATACAAACAAGACATCCCATACTTAATGTCACATCCACATAGCATTATACATTTTCAATCCCACCCCTCTAGACTAACTACTCCACCCATTCTCCGGCAGTTGCTAGTAGTCCACCTGCAGAGGGAGAGAAACACACAGAAACAAATAACATCCTACCGATATCTATATGTACATGAAGTGAACCATCTTTCCGAGAAAAGATGACTCCCTTCAACTAAAGTTGCATACACTAGGCCTAGTATATGTAATAACGCTCCTCAAGGGAGATGCATAATAAAATAGAAGTCCTGCAAATCACCGCCACCTGGTGGTAGTGCGTCCGCCATGGCACTTGACACTACCTAACATGGTAAGGTACCACTGTCATAAATTTCCCCATCTTGAACATGCCGATTTCACCGGTGAACCTAACTATCTCTACCCCAAAAGTTCTGTTCTCTTGTGGTGCTGCAAGCGGAGAGAAACAGCAACAGCTCTCCTGACTCTCGGTAGAGCAGACCTGAACTGCACTCTATGCTACACAATATTAAATGGGATCAAATCCTAGGAACAAGGAACACTGAGGAAAACTGAGATTGCTTTAAGAACATATTATATAAAAGTATTGGCCAGTGCATTTCAATGAACTAAGAGCCTAGATTAAACCTGGGTGGCTAAACTATAATGTAAAAATGCACATAAAAGAGAAAAAAAGGCCTTAAAAAAATATGTCTGAGGAGTCATTGTCGGCATTCCAACAATACGAAGAATGCAATAAGAATTGTAAGAGCACAATCAGGGCTGCTAAAATAAACCACAAAAAGGCACTTAGCGGAGGAGAGTAAAAAAATTGCCAAGACATTTTTTAAATAAATTAACAGTATGAAAGTGAGGCCAGAGCATATTGGCCCCATAAGAGATGATGAAGGGAATTTGGTTACAAAAGACAAGGAGAAGGCGATGGGCGATGGGTGTGGTTGGCACAGCAGGCCAACCATGCACACTGTACCGCTGCCGAGAGAGGACACCCCAAGGCACAGCACTAGTACTGATGGTTCAACCCTGACCCGTCATGGCAGTGCCACCTACATGCCACAGGGAACTGCACACCAGTATACCACCTGGAGAAATAAAATAGCATAATCTATAAATTGAGAAGGGTCTGAGCCCAACTACTATCTCAGACCAGCCCCTAAATTTGGGAATATAGCACCCCTAAATGGGGTTGGCGCTACATACCATATCCACAGGCCTACGTTTATCTAGATGGAAGCTCACTTCCTCATAGAATGTTAACAGAATTGTCTGGCAAGAATGAACCTTCATGACGCCATGCTGTTTACTACGAATGGTACTGTTTTCATCAGAAAATTCTTGGATATAGTCCCTTATCATGCCCTCCAACAGTTTACAAACTATTGATGTTAGACTGACTGGCCTTTAGTTTCCAGGTATATATTTTGGCACTTTTTTAAATATTGGTACCACGTTGGCTTTTTTCCAATCAGCTGGTACCATTCCAGTCAGTAAACTGTCCATAAAAATTAGGAACAACTGTCTACCTATCACCTGATTGAGTTCCTTAAGGACTCTTGAGTGTAAGCCTTCTGGTCCTGGGGATTTATGTAAGTTAAGTTTTCCAAGTCTATTTCTGACACTGACTTCTGTTAGCCACAAGGTACATTCTGTGATGTGATGCGATATTAACATTACAGTCTTAGTTATTATATCCCCTCTTTTCCTTTGTTAAAACTGAGTAGAAGAATGCATTTAAAACCATCGCCTTCTCCTTGTCTTTTGTAACCAAATTCCCTTCATCATCTCTTATGGGGCCAATATGCTCTGGCCTCACTTTCATACTGTTTATTTATTTAAAAAATGTCTTGGGAATTTTTTTACTCTCCTCCGCTAAGTGCCTTTTTGTGGTTTATTTTAGCAGCCCTGATTGTGCTCTTACAATTCTTATTGCATTCTTCGTATTGTTGGAATGACGACAATGACTCCTTAGACATATTTTTTTTAAGGCCTTTTTTTCTCTTTTATGTGCATTTTTACATTATAGTTTAGCCACCCAGGTTTAATCTAGGCTCTTAGCTCATTGAAATGCACTGGCCAATACTTTTATATAATATGTTCTTAAAGCAATCTCAGTTTTCCTCAGTGTTCCTTGTTCCTAGGATTTGATCCCATTTAATATCGTGTAGCATAGAGTGCAGTTCAGGGAAGTTGTCTCTTTTGCAATTCCGTGTACTGTACTTGTATTACCCCTGTGCTTCCTTTTCCTGTGATTTATACCTAATGTAATTAACCTGTGATTTCCAACGTTGCCTTGTATTTCTACATCTGCAATCAGATCCGTGTTGTTTGTAATCAGTAGGTCTAGTCATTTATCTTTTGTTGGTGGATTCACCAACTGACCCATGAAATTGTCCTGAAGATATTTAGGAAACAGCGAGCCTAATGAATGAGCAGTTCCTTCCGCTAGTCGATATCGGGATAATTGAAATCCCCATTATAATAACACTGCCCTGCCTTGCCTCCATTCCTAACTGTGATAGGAGCTCAGAATCCTCATCCTTCATGTTAGGGGGCCTGTAGCATACTCCCACTATTAATTTCCCATTGGTTTTCTCCCTTTGGAGTTTTAACCACAAGGATTCCACCTCCTCCCTTGCTCCATAAGTAATGTCGTCCCTAATGTTCACTTGCAAATCATTCTTGATTTACAGGCATACCCCTCCCCCTTTCCTAACCTCCCTGTTGTCTCTTTGATTCAAAATATTGCCTACTACATACAATACTGTGTATAGCGTCTGTACAATATGTATTATTTTTTATGTGAAATAAATTAATTCTAATGTTCATTTTTGGAAAAAAAAGGCTGTTCAAAATATGGCCAACCAAAAGTGCTTTCTTACTGTCTATGGAGTCACTACAATATTTCTTCCTTTTTTTCTGTGAAATATATACACATACATGTTGACTTTTGGACTGAAAAACTTCAAACACCAGGCTGCAGCTCTGTGTTGGGCCACAGGCTCCCTCCTGCTGGGCTGTGGCAGGGCCGCTGCTCCACTTCCCACCCTCAGTACTCAAAACAGTGGTGTACTGATAGCATGTGAGTGCTAATTGTCTTAAGAATAGGCATTGGGGTCGGTATTGGAGAACATATGACAAAGAAAAGGGGCAATGTTTTTGTGGGAAGCAGTGTGTGTACAGCAGGGCAGTGTGATTATGGAGAGCAGTGTGTACATAGGAAGCAGTGTGTGTATAGGGTGGCAGTGGGGAGTTCCATTTATTTATATAGGGAGCAGTGTGGATCTACATGGGGAGCAGTGTGTAAAAAAGGAGCAAAGTGTGGAGGGGGAGTAGTGTCTGTCTGGGAGTGGTGTGAGTGGGAAAAGCAGTGTGTATATAGAGAGTATTGTGTGTAGAGGGAGCAGTGTCTGTATGGGAAGCAGTGTGTATATGGGGAGCAGTGCGAGTAGAGGGAGTAGAATCTATGTAGGGAACAATGGGGTTGATTTATTAAAAGAAAATCCACTCTGCACTACAAGTGTACTGCAAGTGCACTTGAAAGTGCAGTCGCTGTAGATCACTGTAGATCTGAGGAGAAGCTCTGAAATGAGGGGAAGCTCTGCTGATTTTATCATACAATCATGTGCAAGCAAAATTGCTGTTTTTTATTTTCCTTGCATGCCCTCCTCAGACTTGCAGTGCACTTGTAGTTCAAAGTGGATTTGCCTTTAGTAAATAAACCCCAATGTGTACTGGGGTAGCATTGTTTATATTGCCGGCTCTTGCACAGTTGGTAATGCACTTACAATAATTTCCTGGGAAGGGATTGGGCAGCATTACTGACTGACAAATACAAAGCAGAACTGAAAAGAAGATCAAGAATTGGTGTCCCATCTACTTGTCCAGATAAGTAAAATATAGTGTTCCGCTAGGCTCATTTACTATATAAGAGTATGTGAACATGAAAAAATAAAATAAATGCATGCATATTTTAATGAGAAATCTGTGCATTTGGTTTTAATGTTGTTAAAAAAAAAAGTAAAAGTATTCACCCTTAACCACTTGCTTACTGGGCACATATACCCCCTTCCTGCCCAGGCGAAATTTCAGCTTTCGGCACTGCGTTGCTTTAACTGACAATTGCGCGGTCGGGCGACGTGGCTCCCAAACAAAATTTACGTCCTTTTTTTTCCCACAAATAGAGCTTTCTTTTCGTGGTATTTGATCACCTCTGCGTTTTTTTATTTTTTTGCGCTATAAACAAAAAAAGAGCGTCAATTTTGAAAAAAACACAATATTTTTTACTGTTTGCTATAATAAATATCCCAATTTAAAAAAATAATAATAATTTTCTCAGTTTAGGCTGATATGTATTCTTCTACATATTTTTGGTAAAAAAAAATCGCAATAAGCGTATATTGATTGGTTTGTGCAAAAGTTATAGCGTCTACAAAATAGGGGATAGAATTATGATTTTTTTTTTATTATTTTCTTTTTACTAGTAATGTCGGCGATCTGCGATTTTTATTGGGACTGTGACATTATGGCGGACACATCGGACACTTTTGACACATTTTTGGGACCATTCACATTTATACAGCGATTAGTGCTATAAATAAGCACTGATTACTGTATAAATGTGACTGGCAAGGAAGGGGTTAACACTATGGGGTGAGGAAGGGGTTAAATGTGTTCCCTAGGAGTGATTGTTACTGTGGGGGGAGGGTACTGACTGGGGGAGGTGACCGATCTGTGTCCCTATGTACAAGGGACACAGCATCAATCTCCTCTCCCTGACAGGACATGGATCTGTGTGTTTACACACACAGATCCACGTACTTGGCTGTGTAACGGCCGATAGCGGGTACCTGGTGGACATCGTGGCCGCCAGGCACGCGCATCAGCATCTCAGTGACGTGCCAGGCACGCGTGCCCCCCCAGTGGCCGGAGGAGCCGAGGCCATCTATTGACGGCCTCCCGGATTTCTAGAGCCACCTTGTGGCCGTCATTTGTCTATGGGCCGGGCTCCAACAAGTTAAACGAGCTTGTATGTTACTACATGTCACTGAAGTGTATATATTGTTTTTTGAATAAAGTTAAAAGGTAGATATTGCCTTGCATTGTTACGACACAAATAATCATCCCTACACAATAAATACCAGCCCACATTTGTTTTAGAGCCCAGGCTAGTGTGAAGGAACCCTTAATGTTGGGGTATGAAACATTTTGGAAGAATTAAAAGTGACCTGGTCTCACAAAGGTTGAGAACCACTGGTCTGTTTACAAAATTGTTTTCTTTTTCAGTAGCAAATATACATTTTATTGCTTTTTTTGCCCCAAAAGCTGCCACAAAGTATATAACATGTGGTTTGAATACTATTCATGGGGTTTGTACAATATCTGTTAGTTTTCAAGTAAAAAATATACACTTTATAAATATATATATATATATATATATATATATATATATATATATGTAGCGGGGTGTTGACCATTTCTGTCCATGGGAGATGGTGTTGGTGTGCAGTTCTCTGTGGCCTACAGGTGGCGCTTTTGCCGTAAGCCAGGGTTGAACCACTGATGCAAGGCTGTGCCTTTTTTGTCCCCTCTCGGCAGTGGTACGGCGGGGCGGTGAACCTGCTGTGCCTGTCGGGAGAGGGTATAAAAGGGGGCGGCCATCTTCCATTGGGGTCGTCGTTCGTGGGTCCGCGCCCAGGCACCTTCAGTCTGGGGTGAGGTACTATCTTCAAAGGCCCGGGGCCCAGCAACCTTTGGGCCTTTAAAGATAGTACCTCAAAATGTTGGGATAAGGTGCCCCTGTCCTTGTCCCGTAGTGCTAGGGACTCAACCATGTCCATTGGGGATAGTACGCCCCGGGTGGAGGCCTCAAAGCCTGAGGAGGGATCTGTCCCCTTGTCTACCCTTTCACCATTGGAGACGCCTGCATCAGCTACTGAGACGAGACGGATGTCGCTGCGGGCCCCTGTGACTGTCCTGAGGTAGTTAATGTACCTCGGCACCCGGATGCCATTGTCTTGCCTGGCATGGGAGACCGTGCTACCATGCCACCATTGTCCCGATTACAGAGACTTTTCAATCAGAAAGTTGCCAGCGAGTATGGGTGGGAGTACCAGTACCTGCCCAAAGAACTTTTATTTGAAGTGGAGGCCTGTAGACACCGGTGGTATGTGGACTTTATATGGACACACATTAAAGTACCACAGGCCCGAAGATACTTTTTATGTTCACCTGCAGCTACCCAGAGATACAAAGACTGTAAGGCTGCCCTGATGTTGGGTCGGCACATTTATGCGGACAAGGTACTTATTTGCAGGAAGGACAAAGACAATGTTGAGTACCACATTGATACCTTTGACAAGCATTGGAAGCCGTTGGTGTTGCCTGACCCACACTATTACCTTTAAGAGACAAGACTCTTATTTTTGCTTTGTTTTTTTTTAAGAGTGCACTCTTTAAAACCCAGGAACTTTGCCCTAACAAAAGGGGTATTCTACTCATTTGGGAAGCGGGAGCTGTTTTTTTTTTTTGTTCTCCCCTCTCTCCCTACCGCAAAGATACAAGGACTTTGGGGTTGTAGATAGTTCAGGGCCACAGTCAAGAAGAAGAGAATTGGCCAACATCAGTGTCTTAACCGCAGCACTACCACTAGGTGGTGGTGTTGTGCAACTATTACATTGCTAGTGATGATGCAGTTTACTTTTGGAAGGAAGGGATTTTCCTCTCGGGGAGAATCTGTTCACTCCAACGCATGTCATTTTAGAGGTGTATGTTTTTTTCTTCCCCTGCAGGCGGACGCCAAGCAAGACTACTGAGAATGGGGTGGATCTTAGTTATTGCAGGTGGGAGGAAAATTTAAATATCTATTGAGAGTATTTTATGTGACATTTAATGTTTTAATGTGCACATATGTGATTTCTTCTTTCCCTTCTATGTCTCACCTCACAGGCAGTTTTTTAAATTGTCCTTTTTTTGTAGTTCAGTCTCTTGATTGGGCCTATGCTGGCTCAGGCTTGAGAGGCGTGGGTTTGTTCCAGACACTGGGGACCAGTGTCAATTTAGTGGGGGGGATGTGTAGAGGGGTGTTAAAGTTGTGGTGACAGTGAGGGCCTCTGGTGACTCTCCGGAGGGATGGTTTTCTCCTTTACATAGGCCAAATATTTCAAGAAGGTAGTTCACTAAGTCAGTGGCAGTGACTTCATAGGGCAAGGCCCTATTCACCAGGTCAGTGGCAGTGACCCGTTCACCAAGTCAGTGGCAGTGACTTCTATTCACCAGGTCTGTGGCAGAGACAAACCTTGCGGTCTGTGGCAGAGATCGTGCGCCAAAACTGTTCGTGAAACCTGAACAGTCCGATGAAATCATTAGAGTTTGTGCCTGGACCTCCTCCCACCTAAGCTGTCCTGTGTCTTTTTCCAACCTGTCTGCTGTTAAAGAGACTATTTGTTATCCAGTGTGAAATAAATATAGAAGTTGGACTTTCAGTTGGTGTGGACAGTTACATTACTGGGGAGAAATAAAGACTCACATCTATTCAAGATAGAGGTGAGAATCATCCTCGGGAGGATTCAACTCCAGCCGCAGGCATGCCCGAACTGCTCAACCTCCTCACACAGGAGGGTACGGGCTTGTGGTGCGGTGTGCCTCTCTCTGCCTGTGAGGAGCCTAATTAAATGCAGGTAAAGACAGGGATCTGTGCGCTACATATATATATATATATATATTTTTTTTTTTATGCCTTAAAAAGCTGCATGAGGTGTCTGACTTTGCAAATTTGGCCGACAATAGATTGATTAAATACTGTTT
This sequence comes from Rana muscosa, assembly GCA_029206835.1. Taxonomy (NCBI): domain Eukaryota; kingdom Metazoa; phylum Chordata; class Amphibia; order Anura; family Ranidae; genus Rana; species Rana muscosa. The sequence continues at coordinate 635,248,852 of CM055118.1, read as the reverse complement.
TTGAAATCATTTTTCCAGTGACAAATATACACTTTATTGGGGGGGTTTTTTCTGGCTTCAAAACCTGCCTTTTTTATGTTGTCTTGTAAATACCCTACCACAGATTGCTTAAATACTGTCAGTGAAAAATATACATTTTATTTTTATTTTAGCCTGAAAGGTTGCATGATAAGTGATTTTGCAAATTTGGCCTACAATAGATTGTTTTAATACTTGTTTATGGAGGCTGTCCAGTATTCCTTTATTTTTAATGAAAAATATACACTTTGTTGTAGACATCTGTCCTAAAAATCTGCATGTGGTGTGTAACTTGTAAAATGCAGCCTACTCCAATATCGAAAATGCTGTCTATGTACAAAAATATATACATAGGATATTCTGCACTGTGCAATAAGTAAACACAAAAATTAGCTGCCAACACAGCTGTGACAAAGCAAATACTGGTGAATATGGAAAAAGTGTAGCCCTTATTTTTGTGCATAAGACAGTTGACAACACATGTCAAATTTGCAAACATACATATACATAAAATCTTAATAAAATCTTAATTTCAGTGACACCAAGTGACTGGATGTGATCCGTGAAAAACAATTTTGTAACAAATAAATCAGAACGAAACAGTCCTCTATTGTGACCAAACACAAATAACAGTCCAAAAGTGTAGAAAAAACTGCAAGGTTGAAATGAAGAATTCCACATGGATGTGACCAACTTTGTGAAAGGATAGAGACACCACCACCGATATAAGGAGGAAGCTTACCAGATGGTGTTGACTTGGTGAGGTGTATACCACCCAAGTCAAAACAGGCTTGTATAATCAGTCAGCAAGATGTATCCAGCTGGTCCTGAATCCACGTCTCAGTTGGCACCGCAAATTCCAATAAACATCAGAGCCAGAGATACGGTAACCACATAACATGCGTAATAGGAAAAAACACACATAGTGTGATACCGTACAAAGTAGTATTTATTAAAAAGATTAAAAATGAACACTCACATTTGCAAGAACATCATAGGCATATTACAAAGTGCAAGAGCGATGTGTGTGAATGGGTCTATCCAACGCGTTTCAACTAAACAGTCATCATCTGAGGTGTGGACCCCCACAACAACACCACTATTTATAGATGGAATGACCCCAGCTGGAATGACCATAACTTCAGAAATGACATCACTTCCTGTTAGTAAGCAGGAAGTGGCAGCCGCTATTTTAAAACGTCCCATTTTAATTCAAAAAGTCTTACCAATAGAATAGAATAATATTGCCAACAAATACTAGATGAATAGGCAATATAAACATGGCCAGAACTTCTATATCTGCCATATAGAATGAGAAGCGCCATCCAAGCCTCTCTATGAAGACGAGGCAGGATGACATCACTTCTGCTCTAAACAGGAACATAGGAAAAGATCCCCAAGCCTCACTATTAAAGCGAGGCATGGTGAAATCTCTACACCAAGCCTCGCTATGGACAAAAGAGCACTGAGATGAACTCCAAGCCTTGCTCTTAAAGCGGGGCCTGGATTTCACAATGCGCCACCCAAACCTCACCATGAAAGTGAGGCTTGATGACAAGCACTAGGGTCATGAAAGCAACAAAACCCCGCTATCAAAGCGAGGCTTGGTGACCTAACATTCAGCCATAAGCTGGATGATATTGGTAACAATCAAATCAGCAGTGAGCTAAGAAAGTTCAGCCGGGCCACATCATTAAAGGGGCAGGACATATTAAATAATTCAAATTAAATATAAATTCCTTGAGTCCATATAATCACTGATGCTATAGTCAAAATATAAGACTAATCAAACTGGGGTCATCCCTAACAATCTAGGATGCTAATATTGGTTAATAATTCAAATCCAACATAAATTCAATCGTCAAACACAAACTCGCCATATAAATGGCAGCTAGATGGTTGACGGATACAAATTACTTTAATAAATGAGTAATAAAAAATATATGATAATAAAAAGGTATAAAGGTATAAAAGGATAAAATACTACAAGATGTATGTGAAAAATCGTCCTTGGAGTCAAGATCTATTAATAAAAGCGTTAATATCCCACTCCACATTTAACCCCTGTGGGTGGTGAGTCTGTAACTCGTAAATTCAGAAAGTTTTGAGTCTGGAAACTCCTCTGGTGTTAGCTCCACCCCTCCATGGAGCAACATAATGATCAATAATCAAGAATTGGGTCCCTGTTGGATCACGGGCATGGTGTTGCCGATAATGCCGAGTGTGTTTGACACTCCCAAACTTGATTAAGTTAATATGTTCAGTTACCCTGGTCGTAAATGACCTAATGGTCCGCCCAACATATTGTTTACCACATGGACATGTCAGTAAATACACAACATTAATGGTTGCGCATGTACAGATTCAGAATGGTTTGATTGGATAGACCCGATTAGTCGCTGCGGGCCTAAATTCCTTACTAGCTCTTCTCCCACAGGTGTTATACTGGCATACAAGGCATTTTTTGCAGGGGTGGTAGCCTGTCCAGTTATGAAAAAATGTTGGCCTAATCGGAGGATTGATGATGGTTGGTGCAATTTTACTTTTAAGTGAGGACACTCCTCTGTATATCACTTTAGGTCTTTCTGGTAAAAGTGTACCGAGGATTCGATCATTCCTCAAGATACCCCAATGTTGTTCAAAAATGGCCTTGATTTGCTTATGTTGGGTAGAAAAAGCTGTAAGAAAAGACCATCTGAAATTGTCTTCCCTTTCTCTTTGGGGTCTATCTGCTAACAATAGAGATCGGTCGATATTCAGAACCTTAGTCATCTCGTTCTCGACCTCTCGATTGTCATATCCCTTTTCAATAAACCGGACGATGTTAACCTAATGAAACGTACGACGGCGGGGTAGCCTGGTCACATGCTCTATGCCCAATGTCCCATCCAGTTCCTCTGGCTTGAGTGAGCAGCTGCTTGAACGCATGCCACCATGGAGGTGGAGGAGTCTGTGATATACTGACAAGCCTGCAGCCCCAGTGCCGGGATGGGCACTTTTTAATGTAAGAGGCCATTTGACCAACGTTTTTCATTCAAGTTTTTTTATACCAATAAATGGGTTGCACTATGGAAGTTTCCTATTTGTGTTCCATGTCCTATCCCTGATATCGGAGGAAAGAGGTCACTGCATTTCATCCCTGTCTATCGATTGTGGGCAGGCACTATCCTGCTAAAGCGGTTGTGACCATCTTTTTAATTAAAGAGGTCCACACAATCTGGTAAGCACAAACCACTACCTGTGCACTTTGGGTGTCGTAATCTTGAGTAGTACGGTGAAGGAATAAGATTGCACCTTTTTAAGAAATCATTTATTACAGCAAAGACTTTGTTGTTGGTGATTTGGATTTGAAGCACTCCAATTTGAATCACTCCAATTTGTTTCATCTGGCACGAGTTGGGACTATTTTTTGTTTATATATGCTATTCACATTGGATTTGAAGCACTTCATTTTGTTTCATCTGACATAAGTTGGGACTATATATGTTCAATGATCTAGCAACCAATTGCTAATTGGACTGTATCTGATCATTACCTATTTTTGGTGCATCTATGACAAGATTCACTACTGTTTTGTTGCAATTTTTGAATATATATTTCAGATTGTGTTGTTTGACATATTCAATAGGAATCAATACAATTATAGTTACATTTAAATAGCGCCCCATACCACCCACGCTATTCATAGATAGAAGGGGAGCAGCTTAGCACTACGGTGTCACAAATTACATTGTGGTATTTGATTATTGTTTTCACATTTACTTCTCTGACAAACCTGTTGAGCATGGTGCCCTTAAACTGAGGGCCAATCGTTACTGGCGGATGTTTTTCTAATGTTGAGCACATGTATTCATTAAAGTCACCCACACTCAATGATGGCACATTCGGTCTGTCAAGGAGAAAGCGCAATAGCTGTCTGAGAACCTTTGTGGAGAAGGGGGTGTTACATATACAATGGCTACTCTCAAGTTGGAATATTTTGAAGTGCACAAATATATATCTGCCTTCACTGTGAGCCTCCTGCACTAAAACATGATGTTGTACTAGGAGGCTGACTCCGCGCGAAGAGGAGGTATGGATAGAGTGGCAAGCATATCCCACCCAGCGGTATCTTATACATGGTAAAGTATTATTAGTCATGTGAGTCTCTTGTAAACACAAAATGGCTGGCTGGTATTTCTTAAAAATTGAGGTCACCATTTTGTGTTATGTGTTTATGTGGGTCCCTGAGGCCCCTAACATTCCACAAAACTATTGGGACATCTGTCATAATAGAGAGTCAACATAGGAGAAAGCCATATAACTAATTTCAAGGTAGGCCTGGAGGGCATATGCAGTTGGGAGCCAAAAGTCATTGCACCATTGGACAGTAATGTGCCGAGCACTTGTCTCTGGGTACTAAGCAAGGTACAGACCCACAGCAATTGGAATCCACATATGAGCAGTAAGGTTGTAGTAGCAGAACACAACTGTGCCAGAGTCGATAACAAACTTTAGCCATAGAAAACAGTTTAACAAGTCCATCCAGCCGGAGGACAAACAAAAAGCAAAAAAAAGGAACAAGTGTCTGAGGAAAGACACGTCTTGTCTCTAGGTAGTACATGAGTCATAGTATCGGGACCTGGGCTTGAACCTGGAACCTTGTCTGTGTCTGGCGTTGACTCTTCCCACCGAGCTATCTGGGATGCTGGACAGCTCCCTGCCTGATCGGCTGGACAAACCTATCCGATCCATTAGACTACTCTGCTTGATGTCTTGATTGCTGTTGAACCCTGAACCCCTTGCTCCTCCCATGAACTTCCTATATAAGTCTTGTCTCAGCACTTCCTCTTTGCCAGGTTATTGTGGCTTCCCTGCCGGTGCCTTGCTGTTGTCTTTCCTGCTGCCTTCTGTACCTACAACTACTCGTGATTGACCCTTGGCTTGTTCCTGGACTTCTCTACTGCCTGATCCCAATCTGCAACCACCCGTGTTTGACCCTCGGCCTGTTCTTTGACTACTCTACTGCTTGATCCCAACCTGCAGCCACTCGTGATTGATCCCTTGGCTTGTTTTCTTACCACGCTGCTGTATCATCCTTGTCTGTTATGCGCTATTGGACCCCGGCTTGTTCACACCCTGGTGGGGCAAACTTGAGGACCGCGACCTGGTACTAGCTTGCAGCTAAATCCATCTCCACCATCCGGAGCTCTAGGGAAAACCAGCTAGTACTTAGACTCCGCACCTCAGGTGAGCCTGTGTCATCTGTCAGAAGTGACTACCTGTATGCCTGTCCTGCCACTGCTATTGCAATTGGTCTTCAAGCCCGACGCCTGATCGTGACACATAGTAATCTCCTTTAGCAGAGCTGTGAGTCATGCTAATAGGGACATAGCGAATTGTCAAAGCAGAAACAACTTGTGAGAGCATTTCCCTCCAAAGCTTGAGAGGTAACCGGTACTGGCACTAGCTATTGAACTGTAGGCGGATAACAGTAACGATGTAGGGCCACGGTAAGTGACCAAAATGCTTTAGAGTTATTAGCTGAGGGACATTGATGGAGCCAACAACCTGTGTGCCACATCAGGATTCAGCTGAGTCAGAAGGTCGATTCTGCAGGGAAGGCTCATTCACATCCAACCAAGAGGATGCCTTGAAGGCCTTCTCAAAGAAATGGGATAGCCCCAATGCTGTGTTTCGAAGTCTGGCAGGGTACAGCATCACATATGTAAGCTGTAGCCATTGGAGCCTTTTCTTGACCTCAAAGAATGTAGACTGTTGGCGTTGTACTTCGGCCAAAAAGTCAGGATAAAAGGAAATCTTTGCTCTTTCAAGACGCAATATAATCTCCCGATCCCTTTTATTTGTAGTGGTTGTAAAGGTTTGTTTTTTCTTAAATTAACAAATATGTCATACTTACCAAGGGTTTTGCACAGAGGGGCCCTGAGCCCCCCGCAGTGCTCCTGGCTCCTCCTCTTCTCGAGTGCCCCCACGGAGACCCATATTCCCCGGGGGCACTCGTGCGGGCATTCTCCCTAGTCCTGCTGCTGCGTCCATTGACATAGACAGCAGGACTCGGCCCCACCCCCGACTCCCGTGTCACTGGCTTTGATTGACACGGCTCCCTCATAGAATGCATTAAGGTGAAAAACCTTGAGGGTTTAGAAACCCTTTAAGAGTCTAGCAAGAAACAGTCTTGGAGGGTGGCCTGGTGGAAGCGGATGAGTAGGGGTTCTGTGAGTCCATTCGACTGCCAAGAGCAGTGTAAAGGCCTCTTTGCCAAATAAGGTTATCAGCCATTGCTCTATGAAGTCTGTTGGGTCCCTGTCCTCAATGTATTCTGGTAGACCTACAATTCTAACATTGTTTTATCGCAGACGATTTTCAAAGTCTTCATTACGAACATTATTAGCTTTGGCGAGTTGAGAAGTATAACGCGTCTCAGCTATTAGCGGTGGCAGCTTAACATCCACATCGCTTACCCCTCTTTCCATAGCAGTGGTGCGCTCATGTATTTTCTGCAGGTCCTGCCAGAGCAGAGAGACTTCCACATTCAACCCCCCCTAGCTGATATTTTACAGAGTGCACTGATGCAGTGCAATTGTGAACTGCCTTCAGGATATCGCTAAGCGTGGGATAGGGGTCATCATTCTCCATATCATCGGGTGGATCAGGCTCCCCATCCTCCACAGCTGTGTCAGGATCCAGATCAGGGTCTGCCTGGTCCCTTGTCAGCAGTGGCAGGGCATGGGCCATCGCAAAGGCCGCTTCTAGATCCCCCTGTACCCCTGAGCACTGGAGCCTGGCAGCTTTTGGGTGAAGAAGAGCATGTTTCTTGGGGGATCCTTTTTATTGGATTTTCCCGCCTTACTCACTCTTTTCTTTGTTTTATCCCTGGAGCCTTGTGGTGTCTATTGTGGTGGAGAGGGTTGGGCACCATTTTGGGAGTCAGCAGCCACTGTCTTT